>JAMZAV010000506.1:0-600000 GCA_024449915.1 Sweltsa coloradensis
CAAATATAATTTATATCACTTAAAATTTTAAGGTGAGTTTAAAATAAACTATGATAAGTTTATTAATTATTATAATAATACAGGAATTTTTTAATTTAATTGATTTTTATAGAAAATTAACCCATAAATTTTAAAAGTCCATCTTAACCGAGTATTGAACCCGGGCCCTCTCGTTTTACCGGGGGACTCGGGTTCGACAACCCGCCGAGATGGATTTTTTTTAGATTGTTTCCAAATATAATTTAAGACCAAGTATTTTAAAGTGCATTGCGATTATTTAATTAAATGATAATCAGAAAAAATAATTAAACTTTACTTTTAGAAATCAAACAAAGCTAATTCAATTCTGCACATTATTATTTGTTATCCTAGGATGTTTTGACGTTTGGAATTTCCGATCTATATTTTATTTGAGCACGCGTGAACTTCAAAGTGCTTTTCTGTGTTTTCTTGTATTTTAGTAATTTTTCTCAAACTAACGGGTTGTATAATGTAAACAATCTAAAGTGTAACTACGTTAGGCTACACTCCTCGACGCAACGCTTGGCTATTTCTGTCCGACACTTGATGACTGGTGCTAATAACGTCTAGACTGCGTGAAACAATGGGTTGGGTTAGTACCCACTACGTACGGTACCTACTACCGACCTTGTAGTCGCTGGTTGGCAATCTTTGCTACCAGCTCTGGGGGAGCACGTGCTGTGTAGCGCCAACCAGTTGTGCGTGTTATGTAACAGGTTGGGGGGGGGGGGGGGGTAATAACACCCCCATCGTAGAAGGGTTCTGATGGGAATGGGAGAAATGTGGTGTATTCGTTTAGAAAAAAGACTACCTCTTTTTTCAAACCACTCGAAATTACCAAATTTTACTTTTAAAATATAGGCCTAAAATTAATGTCACAAAACACTAGGTACTCAAAATCGAAACAATTTTTTTTAAAATTAATTAACTAATTTTTTATATACGATACAGTACGTGTTACATAGTTTTTTTTTTAGATGCAACTGTTACCATTTTGACTTCAGTTATATCCCTCGGACAACAATCACAACCATCCATTTTTTGTTTTTATTTTATTTTATTAAAATTCTTTCTTCATACAGCTTAATTGCAACGCTTAAAAAATAATACAATCGATATTATAATCGAATTTATATGATTTACCTACAAATGTGGATTTCAAGAATAATAATGCCGAAAATAGTTATTTTTAAACACGACTTTTACCTGTCCCAGACGCCGTATTGCTATCTCTCTCTCTTTCTCGCTCTCATTGAGTACCCGGCTTCTCAGGAATGTCTTTACCTGTGCCCTGTGGTTCTATCCTGCTGACCGACATTGCAGCTCTTGTCGCATTCTTTCGCCTCGAGCGGCTGAGAAACGTAAATAAAGGTGATAAACTAATAAGCTACACAAACCTCATGGAAAGTTTCTTTATGACATCGTAAATTCGTATTTTTCATTTACCTATGAATGAATGACCCATTTAAAACTAAATTACCCTGAGGGAGAAAAATAACCAAAAATCAAAAAAAGGATTAAATTTAGGTAAATAAGTTAAAGAGAAATTAGCAAATGTTTCCATTGTCTTTTTTAAAACGCTTATTTAAAACATTGATCGAACTCATCACAAAAACCTTTTTATGAGCTCATTTTTACTAAAATTTACCCCAAAATTGACATGCAAGAATTACATGGCATTGATTTAACAAAATAAAAAAAACTGTCTTTTAGGGACGGGCCACCGTTAGAGAAAAAGTCAACGTAGAATAACGGCGTCTTAGGGTTTTCTGCAGTTACACGTTTAAAGTGGGGGGTTTTCTGGGGGAAACTTGGGGTGGGTTTTTTTGATGAACTTGAAACAAAATTTTCGACGTATTCTGATGATATTCACTCGTTTGGAATGGGGTTACACAGTTGTTAAACTCGGGTATGAAAATTATCCTGAGCGTTTAATTAAAAAACATTGGTCGTTATGATGAATACGACAGTTCGTGTTATCCTGAGACAAATTTAATTAGAAAATTGGTCTTATGATGCCCATGAGACAGTTCGATGACTTTCCTGATGACAAATTAATTAGAAACATGGTCGTTATGATGCCCCATGACGACAGTTCGATGATTATCCTGAGACGAATTAATTAAAAACAGGGGTTGTTAAGCCCATGAGACAGTGATGACATTTTTGACGACATAGGGGACTTTACGCTTTACAACCCCAAAAAATCTTCAATTTACTTTGTAATTAATTACAACAGCCATACCCTTATCCTTGACCAAATTAATTGCCGTCTCGGGGAAAAACATTATTAGAACTATCTGTTAGTCCTACCCAAAGAGAGGTCCTCTATCCTACTAAAAAAAAGTCTGCTCGCAAATGGCCGGGGGGGGCTTCAGAGCCCCCTCAAGCGATGTCCAAACCGTCTCCCCGACATGAGTCCCCCCCAAAACCCCTGTTTCCACGGTTCGCACTATGATGTCATTTTTCCCCTGAGCCTCTTGTTGAAACTTTTGTAGGGTGCACCTTTACTTAAAACAAATCCCACACTATTGCCTTTTTACAGTTAGGCTAAAGTTTAGAATTTTTAAAAGAACAATAGTGAAATCTAAACGATATAATGTTTTTGTTAGGACTTGCTTTTGACTCAGCGTCAAAAAAATTATTTTTAGGTTCCTGTACGTGAAAAAATATGTTTTAGAGCCCCCATCTTGGCGCTCACTGGCCAAGATAATTAAATCTAAATTGCTTTTTGCCCATTTTTGTTTTGGTGAGAACGAAATAGTAAAGAGTCTCAAGGAAGTATGAGTAAACCTTGATGATTTATTTAATTTAGTTTTTACCTCATTTTGGGTACACATAAACCTTTGATTGACAGCAGATTAAAAAAAAGCAAAAAAATGGTGAGAGGTTTTTCGGTACTTTATCCCCCGTTTTTGAATACATTTGCCAAAATTACTTCAAAAATTTACTTGACCGGTACTTTTAAAGACACTTTTCCCCATATTTTACACACATTGATGATTTATGCTTTATCAGAACAAATTATACAATAATAAAATTTTTAATTAACTAGCCCAAATGCATTTTGATTTATGGTATGATTATTTTAAAATACAAAAAAAAAACCTACAAGTTCAAATCTCTTAGGTGAAAGCATATAACATGATCTTAGATGAGTAGACTATAAACCTTAGCTTTTTTGTTTACATTTTAGTATTTGGATTTCCGTATGCGCATTTAAATTTCCCCCCAAAAACTATCAGCTGGTTAGGTCGGTTTTTTACGATCTCCTACCTCAAACCCTTGTGACCTTGCACATTCGTCAATGTCATGTCCTTGCGTATCTTTTTTTTTTGTTTTGGGGCTAACAAAAGTTTTTTTTTTTTTGACCCATATATACTTCTATACTGACTAAAAAAGGAAAATCTTATTATATTTAATAAGCAAGGAAAATTCGTCCGTCTAGCTACTCCCAAACTTTTCACGGCTCCCCCCGATTTTACCCAGATATTAGGGTTGGGAAAAAATTTAAATCGATCTTAAAATGAAAAATTTTAATCTTACTTCTTTGTTATTTAAAATTTTTCGATAAATTATCGACACAAAAATACAAAAAACCTTCATAAACTTAATCTTCAAAAAAACCTAAAACCAATAAATTTCACTTTGACCTGAGCAGTACAAAACAATTTATTTTGTGTAAAAAAATCCATACATATTTTTTCTCTCAGCAAACCCTGAATATTTTTTTATCTCTTTATTTTTCAAATACTTAAAATCTCTTATCTTTAAAAAACTTGTTTTATTTCTCACTTATTTTTTCAATCTCTTTATTTCCAAATTTTTTATTTCTAAAAAATTTTTTAAAATCTTTTTTTTTTTCTCCCCTCTTTGCTCTCTTATTTTCAAATACTTTATTTCTAAAATACCTTTAAAACTCTTTTTTTTCCCAATTTCTCTATTTTTTATTTCGCCGCATGGATATTAAAAATTGTCTTGCTTAACTTCATATTAAAATCTCATATCTTAAAACGTAAAAATCTTCCACGATCGTTTTTCTCTTTTTAGTAATTTATATCATTTTTCAGCAATGGGGCAGGGTACTTCGAATAACAGGAAAAAATACTCAAACTGTACGACAGCCACTAGGCAAAAATCAACTTAAACTCTCAAAAAAACCATTGCCCGTTTTCCCGGTTTAAAAAAACCAAAAAAATCTCAAAAACCTCAATATCCCTTTCCACGGCTCAAAAAAATTTCCATAACTCAGAGAGCCTAGTATTTTTTAAAATTTTCTCCAAAAACACACAAATCGCTGAAAATTCTAAATTATCTTGTTTCGATCACAAAGTTCAATTACCATTTTAAAAATCAATCTTTTTTCATTACTCTTACATATTATTATCCCAAATCAATCAACAACCTTGAAAATTCCCCATGCGGGCATTCATGGTTCCCAAAAAATTTTATTTTCTCTTTTCAACTTCACTTATCTAACCCCTCAAATCAAAAAAAAAAAATCTTTTTTTCATTATTTTTTTAAATTTTTTTTTTTATTTTTTTTATTTTTATAATTTGTTTTTTATCTCTATTGTTAATCGTTCCTACTTCCCAAAACCAAATTTTAAGTATTAAAATTCCCCCATGTGTTCTCTTTAGAAAAATGAACAATGAATACAATTTTTACACATTCTTCCCAAATACAAAACAAAACGCTTTTACACTGGAGGGGCCCAAAACGCCAAAAGTACCCACTTAACCAATTCCCGGGGGCCCCAAAACCTCCCCCCTTTTTTTCAACTAAAACTTTCTTAACGGCTCCTTAGCCTAAAATCGCTTGCATCTCTATGCTAAGCCCCAAAAATTACAAAAAAAATTTCACCCCCCCAAATTCAACAATGCTGTTTGGTGCGATATCAACTTAAAGCTTCAAAAATTCTAACCCAAAACCCGCCAATTATCGGAATACACACTTGACCCGAAACCTATTTTTCTCATAACTCAAATTATACTTAGATTACGCGGCCTAACCTTAAAAAAAGGCCCCTTAAAATTTCCCTACCACGTCAATAAATAAAAAAGTGCGCATATTTAAAAGAGGCCAAATACAACTGCCGCTGCGAAGTTTTCACTAACATATTGTTCGAACTTGATCCGGTGCCCCTAATCACTACCCTACACTTCTGCAATGCTACCTAAATTATCCCCCTTTCTAACGCGCATAAAACCTGAAGCGTTTCACTTACTAAAAAAGTTTTATTTCCCTGGTTAGGCTAAAATTTAAAAAACAAAACTCACCCTTCTTTTTTACTTCAATCGTTCTGATATAAAACCCCAAAAATTTAAAAAAAAAATTCAATCCAAACGCATCTTTCATCAAAAATTTTCCAAAAAACTCGCAAGTTCAAAACATTAATCAAATTTTTACCGCCCCCTATAAAAATCATTCTTTCTATCAAACAAATCAAAAGAAATTCCCTTTTGCAAGTAATTGCATTATTTTTATTACAAGACCCTACCTAAATTTAAATCACAAAACAGAAAACAAAAATTTCAAAAACTAAAATTCCCTTTTGGTCAAAATTTTAAAACATTATCTCACGGGCATCAAAAATCAGAGTCCCCCCTTCTTTATTAAAAACTGTAAAATAAGGGCATTATCCCCCCTGTCAAAGGGGTTTAAACCCATAAAAAAAGCTATAGATTTATTATCCCATTTAAATTTATTCAAAAATCAACTTCACAAAAGTTTAAAACAAGTTATTAAAAACAAAACCCCGGCTTTAAGTTAAATCTTGTTTTTTTTTTTTTTTTTTTCTTCCTCTTTAGTCAATATTTTCCAAAATCAATCCGATTAGCATTTCCTTTTTCGTCAAAGTAAAATACTCAATGGGACAACCTGGCGGTTTCCTCCCAAAAAACCCTCAGTCCTTGCGTCTGCTAACAATTTACTTTTACATCTTTCCCCCAAACAACGATATTTCCCATCCTATTTCACGTCGAACTTTATTTTCTGCTTAAGGAACTTTTCCTAAATAACTTTTTACCCTGCTTTTGTTTTGACGCCCTACTCTTTTAACCTATAAACGCCGGTTTTTTTATTTTTTTGAACGGGATTTAATAACCTTGGTTCTTTCACGTCCGAACCCCCATTTCTGACATCCTTTACTTTGTATCAACACCTTTCACAATTTAAATCCTTACAAACAAACTTTTATTTTTTCCTATCACCCCTTTTCATCAAAATTTTTCAAAACAACCTTTCATTATCCCCAAATCCGTTTTTGTTATTAAAATCCCCTTTACTTTGATCACTTCAAAATTGATGCCTTCAATCTTTCCCTTTGAAATTTTTATCTCCCCCTCCCCTTTAAAATTTTTGCGTTTTCTACCTCACCAACTCGGCCCCCAATAATCGGGGAAACGAGTTTTAAAAATTTTTCCCTATTTTTCTACTTGATTTTTTTATACTGAAATTTTACCCTCTACTTGGACTTTAAACTATCCAAAATTTTTTACAACCTCAGTTATACTTTCCTTTTCCCTTATGCTAACCCGGATTTCATTAAAACGTTTCTCATACAACCGGGTTTTATTTAAATCGTTGCTCACTTCTAACCGGTTTCATTAATCGTTGCTCACTACTAACCCGGTTTTATTAAATCGTTCTATACTAGCCCGATTTTTTTAAACGTGCTAATATAGCCCGTTTTTTTGAAATCGTTGCTCAATACTAGCCCGGCTTTTTTTAATCTGTTGCAGTAAATTTTACATTATGTTTTCCCCGGTAGGCCCACTCCTTCACTCGAAGTCGGGGCTGTATCTGATTATTTTTGATCCTGGAATTTTTTCCTCAGGTAGAGGAAACGTATCCTCGTACCGTTTTGTACCATCAACGGGAATCAACATCATCCCCCCTATACTTTGATCACTGGGTTTTTATTTTTTTCTATTAAAATCGAATTTTTATTATCCCCAAAAAACCCCCAATTACTCATCCCCTTTCCGGTTAGTTATCCATTCTAAAAATTTCCCCGGGAAAAAGACCCAAGAAAAAGCTCAATTTAATAATTTTAAAATTTATTTTTTTTTTTATTTGTTTATTTTATTTTCTTAAATTTGGGCGTTTGGGAATCATTGGCCCTCACGTTTGGGTGCGCCCAAAAAAACTAAAATTACCCTCGAGGGAGAAAAAAAACCCAAAAATCAAACAAAGATTCAAATTTGGAATAATTAAGAAAAATTTGCAAATTTTTTCATTGACTATATTAAAAAGCTTATTTTTAAAAAATTTGATCGATACATCATACAAAAAACCTTATTAACTGAGTCAGTTTTCTATAATTACCCACAAGAATGCAAGAATTTCATGGACAGATTTATACAAATAAAACAAAAATTCATTAAAGGGACTCTCCGTTTGGACCAAGAAGTAGAAAACGGGTCTTAGGGGTTTTTGCAGTTACGACGTTTGAATGAGGGGATTTTTTGGGGGGGCTTGCGGGGGTGTTTTGGGCACTTGAAAGGAAATTCGACGTATTCTCGATGACATTCACCCTTTTGGAACTGGTTTCATAGTCTGTTTTAAACCCCAATTGTCTACCCGATGACGAATTAATTAGAAAAATTGCGTTATGAGACCATGACGACAGTTCGTGACTTATCCTGATGACGAAAAATTAGAAACATTGGTCTTTTTGATGACCATGACGACGTTTGATGATTATCCCGAGACGAATAATTTGAAAAATTGGTTGTTTTGATGACCCTGACGACAGTGATGACAGTTTGACGACACTAGAGACTTTACGCTTTTTCAACACCAAAACTATTTAAATTTCATTTGTAATTTTTTACCACAACCATACCTTATTTCGTTGACCCAAATTTCAGGCCCTCGTCGTGGAAATTATTAGAAATATCTGTTAGTACTTACCCCCAAGCTAGTAGGTCCCTATCACTACTCAAAAACGTCTGTCACGCGAATCGCGGCCGTGCTTCAGAGGGGCCCCCATCAAGCGACGCCAAACCGTCTCCCCCACAGACGTCCTGCCCAAAAAACCCCGCTCCACGGGTTTGCACTATGATGTCACTTTTACCCATGAGCCTCTCTGTTCTAACTTTCATGTAGGGTGCCCTTTCTTAAAACAAAAACCAACTATTGCCCCTTTTCATGTTAGACTGAAGTTTTAATAAAATTTTAAAAAAAACAATAGTGAAACTGAAAAGTACTATACTGATTTTGTTTGGACTTTCTGTTGACTCAGCGTCGTAAAAATTTAGTTTAGGTTTTTGTACTGCAAAAAAGTTTTTAGGCCCCACTCGGGGCTCACGGTCAAGACTAATTAAATCCAATTGCTTTTTGCCCATATTTCTCTGGGAACGAAAAAGTGCAAAAAGGCTCTCAAGGGAAAATGAGTAAAAAAATTGATGACTTTATTCTAATTTAGTATTTACCTCATTTTGGGTACCATGAACCCTTATTGAATGACAGATATATAAAAAAGCAAAAAAAATGGTGAGGGTCATTTCGGTACACATAGATTAGGTTTTCTTCCAAATTTTTAATTGTTATCAAAATTTTTGTCGTGGGGTCTTTGAAACAAGTAGACCAACCTATACTATTTTTTTTCTGAAATTAATGTGATAAGAGTGGAAAAAAAATTTAAAAAAATACTGTTAAACTGTTTGTATTGTGTCTAAAAGAATTTTAGTCTATTCCTTTTCCCAACAATTTCCCTTTTTTAAATTGAATACAAATCATAACTTCACCTAAAACACCCTACCCCCCCGCCAAAAGCCCTCCAAAGTGGTTTTTCCATTTTGCCCCTCGAAAATTTTTTTAAAAAAAAAAAATCTTGTGGGAGATCAAAAAATGTGAAAATTTTTTTTTAAAACTCTAATAGTAAGAAAACAGCTCAAAGCTTATTTATGTTAAAAAAAACAGATTATAGGGTATCATTTCAAATCACCGAAAATAGAAGATGCGGTACAAAAAAAACACTGTTTGTGTGGTTTGGTTTTACTTTTCCTTGAAAATTTTTTCCCAATTTATTGGGCCAGAATTTACCCAAATTTAATATCAAAATGTAGGTTCTCCCGCATGGTTGTTTGATTACTATTTTAAAATTGACCCTAAAGTTCATTATTGTGTTTGCATTTTTGTAGGGTAAATTTGATTTATTTACTTTTTCTCCTTGTAAATCAGTTTTTCAACTGAATAGGATAGAAGTTAAATAATAAATAAAACAAAAATTGTATTTCTCGAGGCGTTTCTGAAATAAGTATTGAACAAGGTAAACAATAAAAAAGACCATTATGCCTTACCTAAATTACGTCACGCTTCGTAAGGGCGGCGGGAAAAGTAACGAATGGTTATATTTGTTATGGTTTTAGTTTTTTTTTACTGATGGATGTAAAGTTAACAAAAAAATAATTTCAACACAGCTGCATTTCTCGTGTTGGAGATTAAATAAAAATAAAAATAAATAAATTTTTATTTAGAGTCTGCCCACTCAGTTATATAACTGATTTTCAGTGGGGGCTTGTGACTTGTGAAGCCAAGTGTAGTATGTTGTGTGACGATTATTCAAAGAAAACTGCAAGGGAGGTAGGCCTACAGTTTGTGACATAATTTCAGAAGGGAAGGACAGAAAATTCATGAAATATGTGGAATTGATTGATTGGCCCCTGGCAATTTTTTTTGTCTAGTAACAGTGGTACCGGTATCGTATAAAGTGAAATTTTTTGAAACAAACTTGATTTCAATCGACTCAAAGAACAGTTTTGAGACCTTGTGCGAACTGTAGTGGATTATCAATCATGCATGCAAGGTTGCATTGAAAGAACCCGCGAATATCCTATTACAATCCATACATAACACGAATTAGCGCTAATCTATTGTAATTCGGTAACATCGCATAGACCGCTTCGCAAATGATCTGATTAAACTTAATGAAAAAATAACAGTTAATGACTTGAATCTGTCCTTGGGACAATTCAGGGGAAATTTTGGTATAAAGTTCTGTACGATTGATATATATTAGCGTTATCTGCATAATCTCATTTCATTCCGAAAAAACCGGTATTTTCATTATTTTAATTGGACAAAAAGAATTGTAAATTGACTTAAATTTGTGTGTCAGTGAAGCTATAACTACCTCGTTATCCTATCGGTAATCTATGTTTGTAGCACGTGACATTACACTTTCATATTATTATCTTATGTTTTATTATCAAGAACAAACTCGTTATTATTGAAAGTACCCTAGTGAAAAGTTTCTTCATTTTTTTTTTTTTTAAATACCGGTACTAAGAAATATAAAACTAAATCAAGACAAAGATATTTATATAAAACGATTGCCAGATTGATTAAAATTTGATTGCTACATTTAAAGTAGACTAGAAACGCTCAGTTGGTCGCGTTGTTGAGCGAGCCCCGGTTACGGGGCAACTGACCCGAGTACGACCTTCCATAAGGCCCACCACACAGGTGGGCCCTAACTGGATATTACATTGTACATTTTATACTATTCCAACATCTTGCATTGTATTAATTCATGTCTTTGCCTTCTAAGGTATCTTTTATCTTCCTGCCTCCTTCCATTTTTAACCATTTTCGAATTAAGATTACCAATAAGTCTTGAAGGTCTTAACGATTTAGCTGAAAATTTGGAAATAGGAGAGAATGTTGTACTTATTGGCCCTGCAAAATTTCATAACGATCGGAACCTTTATTTTTTTATTTTTTTATTTTATTTTTTTTTTTTTATAACCAACGATCGGATTTTGTTCAAAAACTATACAGCAACCCCTAGGTAGTATTTACATGTGTAAAAAATTTCAGGTCGATCAGAGAAACGGTGCGACCTGTACCGAAGCAGTAACAAAAAAAAAAAAAAAAAAAAAAAAAACAGACATTCGACCCAAAAGAGTCAAGGGAGACGCTCGCTACGCTCGCTAAATTACGCACATGGTAACAATTAGGTAGACATACCATACCTACTAGGAAAACCGCTCAGTTGGACCCCTTTGTTGAGGCGAGCACCGGTACGTGCAACATGACCGAGTACGACATTCCCATAAGGCCCACCACAAACTGTAGGCCTAACTGGATATTGAATTGTACACTTTATACTATTCCACCCTCTTTGCATTGTACTAATTCACGGCATGCCTTCTAAAGTGTATCTTTGTATCTTCACTGCCCCTTCATTTTTAACATCATTTTTCGAATTAGATTACCAATTGTCTTTAAGGTCTTAACCGATTTAGCTGAAAATTTGGAAAATAGGAGAGAATGTTTTACTTATTGACCCTGCAAAATTTCATAACGATCGGAACATTTTTATTTTTTTATTTTTTTATTTTATTTTTTATTTTTTATAACCAACGATCGGATTTTGTTCAAAAACTATACAGCAACCCGCCTAGGTGGTATGTACATGTGTAAAAAATTTCAGGTCGATCAGAGAAACGGTGCGACCTGTATCGAAGCAGTAACAGAAAAAAAAAAAAAAAAAAAAAAAAAACAGACATTCGAGCCATAAGAGTCAAGTGGAGACGCTCGCTACGCTCGCTCAATAAACCTATAATATTATTACTCTCTGCATGTGCTATTAAATATCACTTGTGACTGAGACCAATCCATCCGTCAGCAGATTACTGATAGATGGTTGTTATCAGTCCCTGCAAGTGACCTATTGTTAGTTGTTAGTATCACGTAGGAAGTGTTGGTGCTGTCACATGACATATTACTACGGTGACAGAAACATGGCTTCTATCACGTGTGACGTCATCGCAATGTGATCGGCTGTTATCGGGTGCGTTCTCGTGAACGAACAGATTACGAGAAGAGTATGAGTATGACATACTTTTGATAGACCGGTAGTAACAGGTATAGGAATTCACTGCTCTTGTGTTATCTTGCAAAATATAGTACTTTCACTGATATTCACACTTGTTGATTTGATTTGACTGAACATTTAAACTCACAATGGGCACCTTTGAATTTATGATTGATGATCAATACTTGTCCAAAACTTATTTTTTACTGTTTTAAAAAACTTATTCATAGGAATTAATCAGGTTCAATACAGTAGCGGCTCGCTCGGTAACTTGGTGCGTAAATGATCGATTTTAATGTTAAAAAATAGGACAATAATAATCTATAGCTTTTTTTCAATACAAATATCGCAACATATCTCTCGAAAGCCCACTGAAAATCAGTTATATAACTGAGTGGGTAGACTCGAAATACAATTTATTTATTTAAAGTGGAAATATAGGGCTCTACAGCAACACAATTTATAAAAATTGCTTTAAAATAGTTTGTTTTTTAAAGTTGGAACAAATTTCGACTTTTTGTTAAAAAGTCCGAAATTGACTAGGCCTATAACTATATTCGGGATTTTTTCAGGCTGATCAAGAACACATTTTTAAAATCTACGACAGTTCAGTAGGGCTGTCCATGTATGTTTAACTTTAATTGACAACTTTGCAAAGTTTCATGGCCGAGTGAACAGCTATTTGCTAACTGACAAATGTGTCCTATTCCTAAGCATAACAATACCTTATAGATTGATGATTGATTGGATATTGCTTTACGTCTCATATTTATGCAACTTGGCTAATCGAGTCGAAGGGAGGGACGTAAGGGATGACGCGGTGGGACAAGGGGTGGACAGGCCTGTGCTGGTCAGAACCAGCCACAAGCATATGGGGAGGGCAGGGGTTCCCCCACGTCGTGGTCGTCTCCGTCTGTGTCATCATCCGTCCGTGTTGTCTTTGTCGTCGCCGTCGGGGAAAGGTATTCAAAGGGAAGGGGTTCCCCGACGACGACCCAGAGCTCGCCATTAGTTTCAGGGAGTGAAACTCCCCTATTCACGGGCCAAACCGCGAGAAGGTGTCGAGTTGGAATTTGAAGGCCCAATAATACCTTATAGTAGGCTACACAGCAATAGGATAGATAACGAACACATAAAAATTAAATAATAAATACATTTGGCCCTATACATTTTGAGTTGAGTGCTTCTGTTTGTTAGCGAGTTGGTAAGTTTGCGCATGCGCCGTGGCGAACAGTAATGTCCAAGTCACTCGAGTGTGAACATGGAGATTATAATTGCGCTTGAACAGCTGTTATAATTCCGATCTGTGCGAGATGGTTGTAATCAAACGCCATGCTATGTATAGCAGTGCGGTCATTAGTAATGTACAAGTAGAACACTGTACAGCAATGTACTCGATGAGGCTAGGCGACGAATTGCGTAAGTGTAATTACGTAAAGTAATTAAAAGTAATACGCCTTCCGGTAGAGACTGAGAGAAATACGCTGATGGCTTGTGAGGGTCAAGAACGCAATTTATCTTCCATCTTGTCTGGTTTATTTATAGACGTTGAATTTTTATAATGTCTTCACCAATTATACAAGACGAATTTAGAATATGAACGAAACTTTTGAGGTTAGAGGCTATATCAACATGCCGATGCCTGTACCCGGTACACGCTCTTTTTTGCTAGAGACTTTTAATTTTTATATATATATTTATATTCCTTTTTGTTTTACCTATTTTACTTTAACCATGGCATTGTTTTGTATTTATTTATTTATTAATTAATTTATTATATTTTTGTGATAGGAAAGTCTATTTAGAATAATATGCAGTCGGGGATGTGGAATAAAAAGTTGAAACTATTTTTGAGCCGAATATGGTGGTTGGAGGGAGGGACCTGTCTCAAACAATCAAGACCCCACTTAGAATCTGTCTACGGATGCTGCATGGCTGTCAGGTCCAGGTATAACCCACTCAACCAGTGCAACCTCCGCTTGTAAGTGCAACCGTGCGACCGACCCTGGACCAGACCGTGTCCTTGAGGACGGAGACCTCACCTGTCATTGTCACGTGGTCTCGGTGGCGGCGCGACAACAACCAGCACTCGTAGACACTCCATACTCAATGGACACTGAGGTGCGACTTAGGTGCGACAACAACTAGAGGTCATAGACACTACATACTCGATGGACACTGTGCAGAAAAGTGCGCGGACTGTCAAACCGACCCACACTTCCAAGAGTAATTTTTTTCTCATTTTCTTAAAATTTATTTATACAACTTTTTAAAAAAACAAAAAAACACAGAGAATAGAATACATCATCATCATTATCTGTTGCCACGTTCATCTCTGCATTGGGCCGACATTGAAGATATGCCTCTCCATGATCTTCTCTCCTGCTACCACTCTTCCTGCTTTCCACCACATTTCAAAATAGCAAAATTTGTTATCTATGGATGATAGAACCAGCACGAAAACTCTCTCCTCTCCACTGTCCTGTAAACTTGTAATCTCGGACAAACAATTGTCCTCCTCCTTTGTAAATCAGTTTGTTTTAACTGATTACAATAGACGTTAAATAAATAAATTAAGATTAAGACTAATAATATGCAGAATGAAGTATTTGCTTTTGGCAATACAAATCTTGATAGTCTACAATCTACACCAACGCACTAAGGCTAACCAAGAAAAGTGTAGGGCTAAAATGTCAAGTATAATAATACAATATCTAGATTCTAGAGTACAAAGATGTCAAAGAATTACACCGAAAACTCCAATTCATTTTATTCAGAAATTATAAATACACATTTGTATAATATAAATGTTGGTGAAGCAATTTCAAAATGGAGAGTCCAAGGGCATCTCACTTTTGAAATCTGTTCATTTTATCATTTATAAATGGAACGGTGAATGTTTTGTCTGCCTTTGATTCTTTGAAATGTATTGATTGTTACGTCGGGAAGAAAGTGCTACGATATTTTTCCCAGGCGTTTTAGTTTTAGGTCTAGGGGATTGGAAGAAAACAAGTGAGTTAGACGAGTTGTTCATCTTACTCTACGACTAATCGATATATATCGAATTACCTTCCCCCAAGAACATCTACAGATCGCAAGGAAACATCAAGGAAAGTAACTTTTCTTATACTTCTTTAGAACTGAAGTGAAACGAAATTTTTAGCAGGAACGTGTAAGGGTCAATGCACTTACGGAGAATTTGAGCACCTAATTTAATGCAATCATCGTATTATAAATACATTATTCTTGCTGAATCTTTAAAATGGCTTTAAGCAACAAAGAATAATAATAATTTTCATAATTTTTGGTAGGGGAATGGAGATCTAGGCATAGATTATTACCCCTCTTTTGTTACTATAGTGGAATTAGGCCTAAATGACTTAAAATTAAAATTATTAAAATATTGACAACATAATAGCAATAGCAATTGCAAAACTTTCCGTAAGGATTGACAGTGGTCGGAAATAATGTTTATTTTTACATTATCTTTCGATCTAAATTTCCGTTGTGCTATCTATAAGTACTTAAAAGGGAAGTTGAAACAATGCATGGAGCTGTTTTGATGTTATAATGTCAATAGCTGTTGAATAATTAAATCGAACGTGATTTATACATTTCAGCTTGCCGACTTTCTCCAAACAAAACACACACTAAGCATAGTTTGATCTACCTAGTCAAAAGTAATTTATGAATTAGCTTACCAATCAAACATTGTTTGTGAATTTGACTTGTAAACTGTAAATCGTCACCTTTATCCAGTGCTTCTCATATGGTATAAACTATTCCAATTCAAGTAACAATGTAACTGAATTATGAGAGATTGTAATTCAATCATTTCTATTATTCCAATAATCGTAACACCAGTTAGTTAGCTCAATTGCCACCAGTGGCGCGCCGAGTAAAAACACAGACGTCTCGTTTTGATGTAGTTTCATTCAATATTTCATCTCACTGGCGCCAGCGTTTGTGGGTGTTGAGTTGAGTAATTATACATTAATAATCCCAACTTTGACCCCTAGTTTGATGTAATGGATGGTCTCTAGAATGTGTTTGTGTGTAGTGAACTGTGTCTGAGGCTAAATGACATAACATAATTCCCCTTTCTCAGACGGAGAGTGACATTTCATATTTTATTTTGTTGCTAATTGGGTTTTAAGTTATAATCTATTAGCTATACCGTATTTGATTAGTAGTTTAAGACAATTTATAAAATATACGTATAAAAAGGACAACTTTGTTTTTTCAATAGGTCACATTCAAAGCATGAGATGAGGATTTGATAAAACATTTAACGAATAACTTATATAGATTTTGTTTCTGAAAACTAATATTTTAGTCAATCGTTTTTTACCAGCTGATCTTTAACCAACGTTTTTTTGTTAAAACCATATAATAGACCTATCTTATTTTTATTTAGTGTTGTAATCTCAAAAAAATATGGCATTTGTATGAATAAAGAAATCTCTTAAAATTTCTTTAGTCGAACGTCTGTAACGATAATATCTCAAACGATTTTATAACAAAACATTTTTACCATTTGTTTCATGTTTAATGTCTTATTGAATTTGACAATATTCCTGAACTAGTGAAAGAAATTTTGTCTTTGCAATTACTTTATACGAAAGTGAACAAACATACATTAGTATATTAATTAATAATTTGGTGAGGAGGGAAAATACAGATTTTCCAGTCTCCTGGGCTCGAACTTGTCTTCATCCAGTTCCAATCTCCGAATGGCTCATACCACGCCCCACCCCACCGTATGGGCTAATGCAGACGATTTACACGTGTGAAGAAATGCCACGTTGAAAACAAATAGGCCGTTATAGTCTGCCTATAACAGAATCACTCGCTTCGTAAAGTCTAATTGCTTCACGCTTCTGGTAGGTCATTGGAAGAGTTGCATGGGCCACTGTCTGTCTGTCTTCTGTCTAGCTGACTGTCTGAAGCTAGCGCCAGATGGGGTGACGTAATAAGCGAGAGAGAGGTTTGTTCCTTTAATTTAGCTTCTTATTAAATAACAAACTTAAGGGCTTATACTTCTAATCCGCACTGAAAGAAAATCTAGAAAATTGTCTTTAATAGGAAATAGGTGATACGTTTTTAGCAAATTTCAGGAAGTGCAACTGTAGTTTTGCACAAATGTCAAGGAAGTGGAACTGTAGGACTCTATGGTGGCACTTTTTGAAAATTGTTTTAGGTGAATGCCACAAAAACAAATTGATTTTTACAATTTAGTATTTTCCTTTAAAAAAAAAACGAAATTGACCGTTTGTTTCTGGCTGACCAACAAACAATATTGATAATCTACGACTGAAGGGCTGTCTATGCATGCTTTCTTGACATCTATGTAAAGTTTCATGTACGTCGGATGCTTCTTGGCCGAGCGAACAGCTATTTGCTAAGTGTCCTCTTCCCTCTTCTCGGAACAGTGTGCAATTGTTTGTGTTTACAGGGTGAGTGGATTTAACGAAATTTGAAATTTGAATGCGAAACTTTTCTCGACTTGTTCATTTAATTTTTCCTTTAACAGCCTAGGTGATTGTTAAAGTTTTGTGGTGATAGTGTAGGCCATGTGTTGAAGTAAGTTGATGTGTGCATTTGTGGCTGCGTGCTAATGACTTCGATTAAATTAATATTATGCACAAAGTGTTTGTCTGTGTTAAACTTGTGCTTGTTTTGTGTGGCATTGTTGTAAAATGAATTATGTTTGTGTTTATTAATGTGATGTTTGTTTGTCAGCATGTTTTTTGTGTCAGTGATTGTTGTGTGATTGTGCATGTATTGGAGTAAGTACTAAGTTAATATTTGTTTGTGTGTGTTTGTTTGTGTGTCCGAGTGTGCGTGAGAGAGAGAGAGAGAGAGAGAGAGAGAGAGAGAGAGAGAGAGGAGAGAGAAAATATTTCTCAACATACCTCCCACCAACAAACGGGTGTGTTTTGATGATGTCAAGATGCGAATATGAAAGATATTGCGATGTTTTCTTTCGTTCAAGTAAGATTGCTAAGAAACATAATTGAGATTGAGATGAAGTTCATGTGGCACCGCTGTCGCAATATTGACAAGAGTGGAGAACGATTCGTCGGCTGTAGGCCAAGAATATTACGTCAAAGAGTTTATGAGCATAATCTTGATAAATTTAGATGTTCGAGTACGAGACAATTTCTCGAGTATTATTGCATTTCTTTCTAGTCATCTAAAACTGAATAAATGAAGTTGATACCTACTTGAAACTTGATTTGTTCTCATATTTTTCTAACAATCGTTTGTGGAACCTAGTATGTAAACAAAAACGTCAGTCAAAATATATAGCATACAATTATTTTTGCTCCGTTCGCGCTTACTTTGTGACTAAATGGCATGGAGATCGGTAACGAATAATAGTAGAAAAGTAAAAGAAAATCTTGTATGGTCGAGAGCACGAACCTTCAGTCAGGATTGCCAATTATGGATGGCCTTATCGAACTGATTACTTTCCAAATTATCGTTGAATACTTCTATCGGTCACATTTTGCCTTCTGTCTGTTACACTTCTTGAACTTATCTGAATCTTTGAAAGTGAAATGTGAATGGCCCCTTGCCAACACTTTTCAGTCGTCCCGACTAATCAAAACAATCACTTTGTAGCTTTATAATATTTACACAATCGCTCTCTTTGATCACGTAGTCGGTGTTGAAATGTAAAACTAAACCTCGAGTCGAACTCCAACATCCTCTGGTACCCTGGTACAATCTACTGGGCGTGAAACTAAACCTCGAGTTGAACTCCAACATCCTCTGGTACCCTGGTACAATCTACTGGGCGTGAAACTAAACCTCGAGTTGAACTCCCAACATCTTCTGGTACCCTGGTACAATCTACTGGGCGTGAGTGTCACGTGCAAAACATCCAGATGTTAGTTAGACCTCCTAGTGACAAAATGTGCTCCCATTACTAATTCGAAGGTTGTTGCTCTTTACATGTTGAACAGCGGTTCCGTTTTTAAAACATCAGATTCGTACGTTCGCAATATGGATTGAACGTGCACAAGTCGTTCGAATGGATCAATTATCTCTCAACTTTTTTCAGTTTTGTAATGTTTTACAAGCGGAGGTAGACAACAATGACGTCCGGCACTCCTAAGTGCATGCCAATGGAAAACGGCATAAGTTTGTGTTAACAATGTTTTTTTGACATTATTATTATAGCAATGCTAACTTGTATAATAACTAGGAAGCTTCGCAAACGCTTTTTTTTTAGTCCCGTTGATGGATGAGCTTTTTTGTAAGTTTTTAGTTTGCGTGGGATCTCTTTACTTTTGCAAGTGCTTTTTGAATGCATTGTAGGTGATTGTTGTCAAGTTTCTATTGTTACTTATGAGCATAATCTTGATAAATTTAGATGTTCGAGTACGAAACAATTTCTCGAGTATTATTGCATTTCTTTCTAGTCATCTAAAAGTTGTTTTTGTTCAATTGTTATTATATACCTAAAAAAACTTGTATTGAAACCTTTATTTCTATGGATTCTGGATAACTTTTTCAACTTTTTCTTTCAAAATGCAATGCATCACCATTACCTTAATATCCGTGTGAAATATGAACGATGTAGCCCTACCCGATTGGTCAGAATCGGCCCAAATATCACGAAAATATCGCATTAAAAATCGAAAAAAATCGTAAAAGTACGATATTCATGAGAAATATTTCTTCGATTATACCAAAAAACGTGTCAAGTCTAAGTTCAGAGAAAACGAAGGTCCCCTCCAATTTTCATCAAGATCGCATTTATGCCGTTTGCCCGGTAGAGCGCGAACAAACAGACAGAAGAAAACGAGCTAAATTTTTTGGGGGGTCAGTGAAATTGAAGTCTTCGCTTCGCTCATCCAATTAAACAAACACATTTTGCAGTTTTGAAATTCATTCTACTATTTGTCTGTGAATTAAAATAATATCAAATCTGTGTTAAAAAAACAAATATTAATTATGTCAATAAGATAAATATTAAATACTTCAATCAGTGATGATAACTTCTGCTACTTCTCACGGATTTGTAATTTCTGGATTGTACCATTAACAAACAATTCCACCTACACAAATTTCTCGTGTATTTATATCTTAAATAGCCACTGAAATGGTTAATAAAACCCAATTGACTAACCGCCAAGTAGGCTATCATTCGGAATAACGCCAAGCACTGTACATATCGCAATGTTTGAAAATAGCTCGAACCAAAACTTCCTGCACTCGCAAAGCGCACTTAAATGCACTTATGTTTACTAACATAGAGTTTGTTCTAAATTTAGTTTTAATTGACATCACGTTTTATGTCTTTAGGGCTTCCAAGTGCGGACGTGTGAGTAAATCGTGAGAATTGCATTCACGAAAGTAAGGATAAAGTTGAAATGCAATTTAGAGAATCCGTAGGACTATCTGTTATTTTGTGTTTTACGAATAAATACATAGAATATGTAAACTGATCTATTGAAGGGATATTTTATAGTATAATATACTTGTAATGTCGGTACTTTTTAGCATGAAACAGAAAAACTTTGTTTTTGCTACATATGCCTATACGTTGTGGTATAAATACGCGTCTACAGTTTTGTCATATGCATTTATTCATAAATTCATTCATTCGTTCATTCATTCAGTGGCATAGGAACGGAGGGGGGGGGGGGCTTTGACCCCAGCTGCCACCCACAAAATCTGTTAATAATTTTGCCCCCCCCCCCCCACAACTTTCAAAACGTCCATTTTTATGGCTAGTGCAAAATGGACATGGCAATGTTTTTTTAATTTTGAGTGGAACAATATTTTTAATATGCCTACATGATCATGATGATTGTTTACATTTGACATAATAATTGTGGTTCGTGAAATGAAAACGAAATAATGCATTCAAACTTATGGCTTGTGGCTAATACGTCGTCGACTGCGATGTTTGATATAGGCCTAGCCAATCAAGAAATTTACATAAAATCAGCGAAGCCTCTTCATGTTTTTGACGTGTGTGCTCGTATAGTATCCAAGCCATCCATGCAGAAGTCAGGCCAGTATGTTAATGTAATAATAGCTAGCAGGAAGCTGGGGTATACAACTATATCATCAGTTTCCTCTGACCTAGAAACTAACTTTTCGATCGACCCTGATGCGATCGATCGATCGATAAATCAGAATAACTCGGTCGACACGCGCGACAATTAGCCTACTATTTTACTTGCACCTGGTTTTTGTTATTACTGGCGTGACATCAACTACTTTTAAGAGGGAATAGCACACATTTAGCAGTTGGCAAATAGCTATAGGTATTCGTTTGTCCAGAAAGTATCAGACATATATTAAACTTTGCAAAACCGAACAGTTGTTAACTATCAATATTTTTTGTTAATCATACAAAAATAATAATCACTAAAATAGTCGATATCAGACTTATTAACAAAGTCCAAAATCGTGAAAATCGTTTAAATAAATAAATAAATAACATTTTTTTAGAGTCTACCCACTCACACAAATAACTGATTTTCAGTGGGGGACTTTAAATCAAAGCGACCAAGCCAACCCTGCAGGCCCCGACGCAATCGACGAGTGAGCGATAACCAACCAAAGATCGATATTTTTAATAGGAAATATAGCAATCAGTGGTATGGACAGTGCGAACACCCGCGAATCAACGTCAGAATCAACAAGGCCGATTCAGAACAACTCTGAAATTTATTATGTGCTTCGTTGCTAGGACGGCTCCAAAGTCACCGTTTACAAACTCCTAAGACAAGAACTGATGGACTTAAGTCCAAATCAGAAGTTAAAAACTTCTGACTTTAACGGGAATCGAACCCTGGACCTTCTGCATTGGAAGCAGATACGCTAACCACAAGACCAACGAGCCACACAAGACCAACGAGCCACACAGTTTTTTTAATGATTACTTAAATAGCCCTACATTTAAAAAGTGTGACAGTATTTTGTACAGCTGTCCAAAATTTTTAACATCTGTAGCGTCAGTCAGCCGAGCGAACATGACTTTGTCTCGCGTTTTAATTAAACTTCGATTACCGTCGTAAGTTAGTAGGTTTCAACCATAACACATGCTTACTTCATAACCTACCAAGGATTATTGTTCTCAATTAGTGAACCTTTATTATTTAAACGTGGATCTGCCTGTATTAATTAGTCTAGACTTATAGCTATAAATAGATCGTCCTCATTTTGTATCAACAAACGCAATATTACGTAGAGCTTTGAGGTTATGTAATGTTTGTTTACGTTGCTTGCAACCAGCTGGTACAGCCAGTATTGGCGGCCATATCCAAAGATTAGTCGAATAAATCGGGATTTTCTATACTCAAGAATTGAAGTTTCTTTAGAGACAAATTCTACGTTGCTAAGGTCAACCAGTTGCTGTGACTTCACCAGGAACTAGAAATGTAATGGTCTTTTATACGAAACCTAAAGTCCTAACGGAGAACATTACCAAAAAATATGATATCGCTCTTTTGGCTTGGAATTTGGGATAAGTGAGAGAATGTGAAGACAGAATAGTTTGGTCGCTTCGGATCGTTAGCCTAAAGTGCATAAACAAATACGCGGGTTTTCAGGAGAAGAAAAGAGAAAAAGTTCTTACACGAGGTTTTCTTTTCTATAGCCTTAATTTTATAATTTCGTTAAGTGTAGCCTAGGTACATCCTCGACAAGAAGTAAATCAAGGGCTGGGTGTGGTAGATACTACATAACCCTTGATTTACTTATTATGGCCTATGGTTATACATAGGCCTACTCAAAGACTGCAAGAAAGGAAATGCGACCACGGGAAATCTTGATAGAAAGCCTAGTGGAGAAGCCGGAAGATACGAAAGTAACATGACCGCGACTCCTGATCCCCTGTCATCTCCATCTTCTTCCTCCCTCTTATCCAAGATGGCGTCGCCTCCCCTCGGACTCTAGATTGCACTCGAGTAATCTCGTCATTCAATCTGGTCAAGCTCTGCTAATTGCGTCTGCGAGGGAACGAGATTTGAGGGGTAATCCGCACAATCGTGGCTTCTTTTTCCTAAAAGATCTTGTTGAGTTGCTGCTCCAGCGCTGATTACTTTGCTCTGATGGTCATGGTCTGTGCAAGTGCCAAGTTCATGGTTGAAAGCAATTCCGACGTGCATTTAAACGAAATAAATTCTTTAAAAATCAATGTCATCTCATCTTCATTGTTATCGTCTTCGTAGTGATAAAAAAAAACTATTGAAACGTGTTTTTTTTTTAACTTCGTGATACATTGAAATGTGGAGACTGATTTCTTTTAATGAATCCTCGTTAGGAAATTAAAAACGTGGCCTTCATTCAATCTGTTGAGTCTCTTATAGATGCCATTGCGTAACGATAATATTCCTTAGCAGAATACCACAATCATACCACCTACAAAGGAAATCTCCTTACTCTAATCAACGATCTATCTATAGACGCACGTAACAACCTTTTTCGTAAGGATGCCTGCTGTAGGGTGCACATCAGACCTAACTGATGTGACCCTCTTCAGGTGACTTACGTACAACAATAGGTATATTGGAGTTAGGAGATTATGAAGGGATGTCCGAGGACTGTTGAAGAGGACTCAAAATAACCCTTCAATCAGGATGGCCGGTCTTGTCGGGATTCGAACCCGGGACCTCCCGAATCAGAGTCTCGCGCTTTGCGCTTGAGCCACACTGTCGTGAACGTCACCAGAGCACATTACCCTAAACGATAGGCATTAGACTCACTCAATCACGCAAACAAGTTGAGAGAAGATACTCCACGCACTTTTATCTTAAGTTCAAGTCTACCTTTTCTACCGCCGTGTCTTACTAATCTTCATATGGCGTCTATACCGTTGCTTCAATCACCATGAGGTTTTGTGTTTCGTACAGAAAACAGATGTCTGCATTGATGTCTGGTATTTAACTATTTAAATAAAATTTATACAAACAACTAAAGACAAATCCTAACTAGAAATTGCACACAGCAATTAAGTATGTCCTTAATAACTAGTATTTAAAATTTCAGAGTGTTATCTTTAATATTAACGTAATTATACGCGAACTAGTACGTGAAATAAATTAGTCTGATAGTGCTGTTCTCTAGTGAAGGATTGATGAACGTTCATACTCTCGTCCAGAAAGGAGGCTGGACGAAGAAATGTGTTCCGCTAGCCCCCCTACCCTACCCTACCCTTTCTACGCGACAATAGACAACAGCCGAACTTCGAAGCCTCGGGCAAACAAGTGGTCGAGTATCTTGAAATTCCACCCATTCATTGAACACGGGGCTCAACAAACTGGATGTGAAACGAAAGTATAGTTTCAAAGGAGATGTGAACTGATGTGGCCATCCAAATCATAAAATCGATACTAGTCATGTGTCTAAAAAATAACATCCTCAATGTGCTTTAGGGCTTTGTTATTGAATGCATGATTTGATGATTGATTCGGATCTATTCATCCTACATTATATTCTATTGTCCTTTTATTTGTAATTTACATTTGCTCATAAAACATATCGGGATCAATAATTGTATGGTAAAACTGGAGTACTTCTGATAAACACTAGAATGGTAATACCGTGATATTACATACCGGCGGTAATGGTTCATCTTCATTCTAAATAGTAAGTCAGACACAAAAGCACGCAACGACGCACGTGTTGAATAATACTAACCTGTATATATTTATTTTTCTCATTAGATTGTTCAAGCTCATAACTAAACTACTGAAGTTAGAACTAGAAAACTCTTCAAAGTATAATGCACATTTCGCAATCCAACACTCCTATAGAAGTGATGTGTGTAGAAGGCCTAAGGAGGTATGTGGAGTGTACAAGAGTAGGACCTCGCAGTTGAAAACTATTACTTTTCCATTGACTCAAATGCCCATGAATGAGCTATCAAACAAAATAACTTGAGACGCATTATCGCCTCATGTTTTAGTTGAGTTCCAAATTAATCATTTATCAATAGTTTTAATTATGTGTCGATAGCATGATTTGGCTTTTTGCTTTTTTATTGAACAAATGAATTTTTATCGAATCATTTTTGTCAAGCAGTGAATGCATGCAGTGACCAAGGTATAACGAATTTATAACGATTCCCCTAAATTCCGCTGGGAGATTGATTAGACCTTACAATCTTTACTCGTATTTCGGTACTGGCTATGTTTATGTTTTCCATAGTATTGCATGCATTTCAAAACACGTTTTCTTTTTTTGTGTTTTATGAATAAAATATAAAATATGTTTAATTGAGGTTTGAGAGTTATTTGACATTCCATATTGCAAAATTTTTAAACATTTAATTAAGTCAAATTCAAATGGAACATGGCTCTTTCCCTCGTCAAGCAACGACTTTGGCTGTTTCCTAGTATTTCTATTGCTTTCCTGTGTGCATCCAAACTACACATAAAAAGCATTTGTAGCCAAATACCAAGATATGCAGACGACAATATTATTAGCAATTCATTTCGTCGACCAAAGGACGCTACCAAATTCCACCCAGTGCCGTCGCCAGCGCCGCCTCCCCCCCCCCCCCCACACAAATCGTGTAATCAACATCTATAGTAAGTATACAAACGTGAGATAGTAGTCTCATTTTGTAATCTTCCATCAATAATATTTCCCTGAGAACGTCCCAGTCATAGTGGTAAGAGTAAGCGATAATATTGCAAAGATTTATTTTCAAAACGTAACTTTCCTTTCGGGGCACATAATGCCATTCATGCCATTCAAGGAGCACACTTTTGTTTTCGTAAGTCAGCGCTTTGAGCAACACACTTCCGATCTCTGGTGTTGATAATCTATGCCGATCTCGCCGCGGGTTCTTTTTCTACTTATGGCTTTATGGTCATTGACAAGCTTTATATAGCCGATTATATCGTTGGGTGACTAGTGATTATATAGTAGAAGCTCAAAGAAAGGCAGCTGACAAAAAAATAGCAAGCTACAAAAAAAGTGACACCTCAACTAACGCGCACCATATTGGGATTAAAAAGTGGCGTGTTAGTGCATTGTAATTGAGTGTGAAGTCATAATTTACATGATGTTTCTCTTACGTGAAGAGTAGTGTATAGTGCAGTCACGGATATTTTGTGATATTTTTGTTGCAAATGCAAGACATTGTTTGGACACTGCTGGTAGCTATGACTGCAAAGTATGTGTGTAGCCTATGTAGCGGTTACCAAGCACAATCGCATTGTTTGTTACGTGGGACTTCCGGTTTAGCATTTTGCCCCTCTGAAATCTGAATCCATCATTTTGTCGAGCTATAATATAGACGATTACTTTCGAGTTCGACTCTAGGTTCGTGAACTAAAATTCATAATAATATATTAGTTTTTCGTCGCTAAGAGCTCAGAAATAAATTGCTTTAATTGTGTAAAATTGTTCATGAGGACTATTTTTATGAATAACAAGTAGACTGTATTATCTAATTGTAATTATTAGAATTTTCATTGAACGCGCTAGACACAAGAGTGCCAACAATGTGGAGCAGGTAGTTAGGATGTTGGAAGGAGGCGATGGGGGTAGGGAAAGGGGAAGGAAGAAGATTGTCAACAAACCGATGGAGGAATTCCACCGATCTTGTAACGTTATTTCGGACAATGGATAGTCAGAAAATGAAATGCCACATAATAATGAAATAATTTTTGTTATATAGGCTTTTTTGTTTTTAGTACTGAGAGGACAAGCGAACTGAAATTAATAACTTGTTTTTGGTTTCATTCTTGTTTATTTGGCTTAGGGCGCGTCAACCGTTAGGTCATAATTAGCGATGTGGTGGTGGGAATATTCCCGCGGGAATGTTCCCTGCAATGGGAGTATTCCCACATTGGTAATATATATTCCCAAAAAATCGGAATCTATTTATTCAATTATTTTGTACGTATATTAGGACCTTTTTCAGGAATTTTACTGACATCTACTTGTAAATGAGATTAAAATCAGGGCATTGAACCCAAATAATTTTTTTTTCGTTGGGTTTGACTCGCCTGTAATATAATGGTTCGGTTCAAACCGGTCTAAACCCGTTGTGACACCGGGAATGTTTTACTATTTTTAGTACATTTTACAAGGAAAAATATAAATTCTCTAATACGTAATATATTTCTTGAAACCGACTGATACATGCACGTGCTCCGACCTTCTACGTCCTCTCATCCCCATAGAAATTGGCGTATTGTCAAGTCAGTGTTCTTGATCTCCACTTCCCAGGAAAAAAAATAGTTTTGAAATAGTTTTGAACAATCGCTGTACACAAGAAGGCGTATGAAATGCACAATTATATAGGTCAAGCAAAATACGGGGTCACTTTTTATTACGCTGCTTTATGTTTGTGATGTTTGTGAATTATTGTGTATTTGTAACATTTTGGATATCAGCTGTTATTTTTATATTGATCATTTTCCGACATAATGTTTGTGGACATTGTATGCCTTTCATCTTACTTTTGTTGTTTTGTTGTTCATTAGTACGCGAGTGTCTAATGCGAGCAGTCGTAATGTAAGTATAACTATTGACAATTTAAAAATAAAAAATGCAATGTCAGTTTTCAAAGTTGGTTTAAAAATTTTAGAAAGTCGAACCCTTGCCAATACTGTTAAACACCATGCTATACGAACCCGAATCTGAACTTAGTTCCCATTGTTAATATCCATATAATTTATTCTTCCATATTGTCTTGTTACTATCATAATCGTTATCATTCGTAATAGATGTGATGTGAGACACAAGTATTTGGAAGCTCCCCCGAACTGGCGTTAGGCTACTTATTTGTGAGTCAAGTTTCTAGCCGATCGTGATTATTTTTATCATTTTAAAGTCTAATCTAAATATTAATACTATATTCTTACTGTCTCTGTATATAGGTACTTATGGTCAGCATATTATGTTGCGGAAATAACGAACGTGTAGATTGTCGTGTGACAAGACCTTTGTATTAATTTATGCTAGGGTTATCTATAAAATAAATTGTAATGCATTCTTATGTCAGTTCTTTGACTGGCTATTTACTTATTAATTTTTCTTTGACATATGACACTTTTTAACATAAATTATTATCTTGTTAGATATCTTGGATAATGTAGAGGAATATATAACATGATTATTCGGTTTTGCGTAATTTTGACAATGACCTGGTTCAGTCGCATTGCTGTTTCCAGGAATTCATGCCAATGTCTCGGTCCGCCACCCGAGGCCTCCCGCTCAACCCTGTGTTATTGTCCGTGCGAGCAGGTAGTCGACGTCAGAGCGAGATATGAATGCGGCGACGGTCAGTGGAAGACTAAATCGCTCTTCAGAACAAATTTTTGCGGAACCTGGTAAAATTGTCGGACCAATCAAAGAAAAGCCATGCAGAGTATAGGGTCAGCCCATTCACGCCCTTTTTTACCCACCCACTTTCGGTTAGCGCTTCACGCTTGAATGACCTCAATCATAGACTTGACCCTTAAACATTTCTTTGGCGCACTTTTTGTCCTGTTTGGATCTTACTCATCGGGAAGTGTCCCCACGTTTGACATATTCTTACGAAGCAAATGAATCAAGAAGACCCTGCTCCCCTCTCTCCCCCTTAAAGAGGGTTTCCATTGTTCCCCTCGTCTGAGTCATGCCCCCCCCCCTCACTCCTCACGCATGTCGCACTGCGTGAAGATGTCTTTCCAAATGATTCATCATCTTGATCCCCCCCCTCCCCCCTCCCGCCTAGGCCCCAGACCTAGGCGTCACACATGGAACACACACGGATGTTTTATGCTAATGGAGCGATGCTACAAGTAAAACCATGTGTTTGTATAACGGTGCCCTAGGAGGACAATAGCATTCACTTTTATAGACAACGCCTCGAAACAATTTTTTTTTCTATGGCAGCGTATACGATTTATATCGCTCTAAAAATTAACAATAACAATTAGTGCATTAAAATATTTTTTTGAACATGTGACTTTTATGATCTTCTGAAATTGAAAATGGTCATAAATAACTGAAACAAAAGTAAAATTATTACATTTTTTTAAATATGTTAATAGGCCAAACTACAACATAACATCCACAACTTCTGCCCGAAGCGAGATTCTCATCCCGTAACCCTTTGCATTAGGAATAGGGACCCTAACAAGTAACAATTACTCCTGCGATCTATACGCATCCATTCCATGCACGAATAAGAATGACACATGCCATCCATCCATACAGTTACCCAAAGCCAGGCATCGAACCTAGAACGCATTATCCATAGATTGTTTGACAGATTAATTCTTTATCAACCTCGACCACATCTTTGACGATATTATAATCACAGAAACATTGATTTCCCTTCCATCTCATCCTTGGTCACCCACGTAATATCTCATGACCTATTCTAGTCCATGCAATACCGTTTACTTTTCTGTCATAGAAACAGGTGACCGGCCAATTGCCAATCAATAAACGACACCATGTATAACCATGTTAAAATAGTATGCTAATATAATAAAACTCATCGATCATTACCGTAATGTAACGAAGTACGCGTGTAATACAAAGTCGAAGCCCTAATTGCTTCGCTCCTTGATGGAGTCGCGGTTGCCAAGGTTGCGATTTGTTCTGGTGATGAAATACATACAGAGCGTGATGCTGGTGCGTGCCCACGGAGATCTGGCAAAGTTCACGCCTTCCAGATGAATTTCAGGTGTGGGATTTCAAGATCCCTTTTACAGGCAGTGCTTCAATCGCACGACATTTCATGAAGAGTTGCTTGAAAAGTAGATTTTAGCGGTTTTTTGTTGCGAAGAATTACTTATTAATACATTATCTCTTAAAAGATTTTGGGGTTCCCTACTGAAAATCTTGCCAATAACTTGTTTGTGGTAAGATCTTGTCATGAACTTAGTTTGAAACAGATGACAGATGACAAGTTCTTACAAATTTTGGCAAGTTGTTGTCAAGATCTTACATTAAAAATTTACAATCTTGGCAAGAATTTTCAGCGGGTAATCAATGGTTTCTGCATCAAGGTACGAATCGTTAACTTTGTGTCAAATCAAGAAGTCCAACGCCAATATGCAAACTTAAAGAAAATGCTGACTTTTGTTCAGGCCATAAATGTAAATGTTCTCAAAGCGCCCACCTTCCAAATGGATCTATTTCCCGATCTCTTTGTAAAGGGTTGAAAACGTCGATCATCTCAATAAATTAGGATTGAAATGTCATTCTTCTCAATTAAATGATCGAGAGCGAGGTAGGCGCTCTGCAGAGGATATAATGAATTACATTTAGCGTCTGAACAAAAGTAAGGATTTTGTTTACATGTTGGCAGTGGTCTTCTTGATTTGATCAACATGTAAAAGTGTAGCTAGGACATGGATGAAAAAATAATCGTTTAGCTTAGTTGCTAAAGTATGTGACATTATTATTCCCAAATATCAAAATTGCAAGTAAGAAACATTTACTAAGTTTTTTTTGTAAAACATTTACGAGAGTTCCACCAATTCAATCAATATTATTACATTGGTAACTAATCAGTTGAAGTTGTTCTGTTATTTTGGTAGTGAAATAGGATTGACGTCGCTAAGATGAAGTTCCAAACAAATGTGTACTTCACGTTGTCTTGTTTATCACATAATGTTTGCATCCTTCATTGATGTATGTTGTTTTTAACACCAAGGCCATTAGTGTCAAAACCTCTTTGTTGGTGCTCGGGCCGCGTGACCCCGATGTAGGTCCAAGGCCAGGGGGTCAAAGTGCTTAGCCAATAGGAAGCCGTCTTGACGGTTCAGAGAATACGTCAACCTGAGGAGGTAGAGGAAGCCCCATGTCGGATGGTTGAATGGTCTGTGTTCGGAAGTGCGGGAGGGGGAGGGGCCTGATGAGTTAGTGAGACGTAAGATAAGATAACAGTGGAAAACTAGACGCCCCCCCCCCTCCATCCTCTTGTTTTTGGTTTCTAGCCTAGGTGATAAAACAAAATAACACATTTTACATTCTTGGTATGGATACGTGAATCAATCTATTTTGACACGTTTCCTAAAAAAATCATAGTACGTGTTTCTGATTTAATTTTGACGTAGATTTTGGTAAAATATCTAGATTATAAACAGAGTTATTAAAAATTTATTTTAATACAAAAACTTAATTTTAAACAAATGTATATTATTTCATATTTAAAAACAAACACGTAATTAATTTTCACCACAATTACCTGCTTCTGAATAATAATTTATAACATATTTTATTGTAACCCTCAAGTCATTTGACAAGATTCCAGACTCAAAATTCCCGAAGATTACAAAAGATAAGATACAACCACTAAATTTTGAATCGTTTTCACCGCCAAGTCACCGCTTTTGGGCATAATATTTACGGCAATGTATTTTTTTTTACCCGACTACCTGCCTACACTTATGAATTTCGGTTTCGATAATAGAAGAGTGTATAATATATCCTATGGTGTTTAGTTTCAACGTTTGGAGTTTTGAGACGGAAAAAATGTATGTTATGAAAATTGAGGAAACAAGTTACTTTGTCGCCGAAACAATGCTAAAATGAGATACGTCAATAATGTCTTTTCCTTCAAGGGGGGAGTATACAATCAACAATCACTTCGTCGTGACAAAGCGTTGAGTGTCCTGAACACGTAGCGTGTCGCAGGTGTCTTGTCACCTCTGTACTTCGTGACTGACTCCTGAGTGACCTCGGAGTGTTTATGACACACTCACAGCCTTCTGTTTGTCGGAGCCATACAAAGAAGTGTAGAGACAAGCCCAACAGTTCGGGAGTCGAGGACCTGACGTAAGAAACGAAACATGTTCGACGAGGTCGAACATGTTTTTGATTAATATTTCCGCCATTTTCATGCTCTTGAATTTTAGAAAATTGGTAACTTTAGTTTCAGGATGGGCGCGTCAACCGTTAGGTAATAATGCACCACTTTAGCCTAGGGGATGTGGGGAGGAAAGCCTCATGATGGTCAGAACCAGCCACAGGCATGGGGGAAGGTTCTCACTTCGTGGTCGTCATCGTATTTGTCAATGTCGTCGTCGTCTGGGAGGTCGTTAAGGGGGTGGGAGAGGGGTCCTTGACGACGACTGCCAGAGCTCACTTCTAGTTTCTGGGAGTAACTGATGTTTGCGAGATGGACGTTGTCTCTTTTCTCGCCTTTTACGATAATTGGCACCATGCTGTATATTACATGCAATGGTTTACGTAATTTTTAAAATAATTTACAAACCACCATATTCGTTTACTCTTATATAAGATTCATGATCCAAACAATTTTTTTTTTAACATACCTAATGAAAATTGAAATCCAGCGTAAATGGACAATTTATGAAAAGTGGTAGTTATATTGTTAATGCTGTAGAGTTCGTTGTCATGACATATTAAAATTGTTTATATTACGTCAATCATACCCGCTCCATAACAATTACGTAATCTATTCTTATGAATTAATTAGCCTTCTCTTTCCTTTGTTTAAGAATACGAACTTTTTGAATGGATAAGGAAAAAACAGTGAATAATTCATTTCCCCTAATTCTCAAGCCCCATGCTTATCGTCTAAGCGTTTCCTGTCATCTAATCTTGTAGGCTGATCTTTTGATCTACAATGTTAATAAGATCAGACTAATTCTACTCACTCCATCTGATCCTCTTATACCCTCCCCTTTTCTCCGAATTAGCTTTCTGAGAAGATGAAGCTTGAATTAGAAATTGAATACCAAACTGGAAGCTTTTTTAAGAACTTCTTGAAGCACACAAGACAAAGGACTTGTAAATCGAAGAACAGTCACTGACTCACTGTTATTTATTTTTTAAATATAAAATTATCCCATACGTGCCATAATCTTGGACAGAATAAGATAATTTGTCTTGTTAATACAATCTTTAAAATATGCTATTTCTTTTAAACTATTACAGTTATTATTCGTATGTGATGAATTGATAATGTTTATTTGACAGTAATTTTAGCAGTAGTTTGAAATCCATTGTGAAGGTTTTTGGTAACAGTTACTTTGCGAGCAACCCCAATTCTTCATCCCATCCTCCATATTCTATGATATTGGCCTATTCCTTCTTTACTCTTATCCCAGCAAGCTGCCTAATTTTATTGCAATAATGGGCCATGTATTCCATCAATACTAGCTTCAGTTCCAGGAAAGGAGGAGGAAAGTATTTGGGGAAATCCATGCACACACTTTTTATTATAATCAAAGATAATTCTTTGTAAACTTCGTATGAGCAATAACTATACAAATTAAATTTCGTGCATGTAACATGGTTGTGTGCTGTAAGTGTTATCTTTCATAAAAAAAACTGTCCTGGGACAATATAATGTCCCTCTTCAGGTGACGAACTAAGTATAAAGTGTGGGGATTGCTGTAAAGGAGCATCCAAGTGGTATTTAATAGGATTATCCATCTGGACAAATCCACCAAAAAGTTAAAGCCCAGGGAAAATAAGTAGGGGCCACTGTAGTATCGCGGTATAGCCGGGGTCGGAGGCGAAATCCCAGCCGCCGGAGGCAAATTCGTCAAAGGCGATTTATTTTTAAGTATTGCATAACGTTTGATCGCCTAAAACGTGACTTAAAGCGAATTTGTATTAATAATAACTTGTGGAAGTAGCTAGCCAATGTTGCATTGATAAATGAAAAACACTCACCAATATAATATGCTGCAAAAGGTGCTACCTTAAAATAATATATATATATTCTTGATGATTTTGGGGCCAGCATAAAAATTTTACTCGCCCGGGGGCGAGCGGTAATTTTTCACCCCTGCCACCAAGAGGAAAACCTCTAGAAAACCTTTCAATCTGGATTGCCGGAGATCGCGACTTCTCGCAGTTGAGCGTTGCGTGCAAGCGGTGAGCTTATCCAATCTGCAGCTGCACTCATGGATACTTACTTTGTATTCTAGTATAGACTGCACGCTTAGACCACCTGCAAAACTCAAAGATCTTAGTCAGATACTTATGATAAAAGCAGCTTTCTTAATGGACCAATCATGGATTGCTCAGGCACAAAGAAATTATAAGGGAACAGCTGACTGTATTCAACTATCAATCTCGCATACTAATTTAATTATTTAAGTATCTTATTTTAACATCAAAACAATATCAAACCTACGATAATTTAACATCTATCTAATTTTAACAAATGACAACAAATTAAGTTAATTAACTTTAGTTAGATGATGCTTATTTCTATTTCTTTAATTGCCAAGCTAATATACAATACCTTCTAATTTACTTTTAACTACAAAACTGTATATTCACACACTTTCTTAATTCAGTGCCAGTTTAATCACTGATTAACTTAACTAATAATAATTGGTTATTTGATTTCTTATTGTGGTATGTTTTCGTTTGTGATAGATTGTCTATGGTAGTGCCGTTAAGTCTTTATATGTTCTTGCTGGAGTAAGCAGAGATAAAACAGGAGTGTTATCTGACCATCTACCTTGTTTGACCCCAGAGGTTTTCTTCATAAATCATCATCATAAACATAGATACAAATCGATGCACGTTGCTACAATTAATACATTATTGCTGAAATCGTCCATTGTTCTATAACTTGCTATAACCACTAACCCAAACTTTAAAAATTGTTGGCTCATGAAGGCTGTATACACTTAAAAATAATGTTATTTATGTATTTTTGGTTAATTTAAATTGAAATAAAGTAGGCCTATATCTGTTTTATTCTGAAAGTGATTGACAGTGACTCGGGACTATGAATGTCACGTCTTATGTAGAATGAAGTTATTATGTTGGTAAACCTTTTCTGCGAACAAGAAAATTTGTTGTTCTTTGACAAAAAACTGAAAGAGAGAAGATGTTTTGAATAAACGTAAGTTAGGAATCACGATAAACATTCTTGGCTCAAGTCCAGTTCGCATGAAACTAGACGTTTTTATAAATATTACCATCTGACTAATAACTCACAAAGTAAAGTCTGGTGTTTAGAATTTTGCCACCAACATTGAAAAGATTGGGCCTAGTTGGCTTGTAGGGTTTGAAGGAGCTTTGGAATAATGCTAGATTAATGACATTATGTTGGTGCTTTTAGAAAATACGATTTTAATTTTAGGTTAGGGCCTACTTTTTTAAATTACCTTAAAACATTAGATATTTGTTACTAGAAGTTATTAGTTAGGAATCACTCCTATAGGCGGAATAAATTTAAAATAAATTTATTGACGAAAGCCTATAAGGCGTCCGCCCAACCAGTGAGGGACCCGAGCTCCATCAACGATCGAGTTAGATTTTTGTTATTAATCTTTTTACACGATGTATTTGAAATTTGTAAAAAAAAACGAATTTGTTGAGTATTTTATTAAAAATATAAGCAAAGTAAAAATCAATTATTTATGTCCGCATTCCGGCATGTGTACAATAAATAAATACATATTTTAATTTTTGCCAGCAAAAAACCTGCCTGTTGGCAATGCTGGAATTTATTCAAACTCCAATCAGCGCTTTCTCATATCCTCACGCAAATCATGGGGGCCCATTGTGTAGAAACAAATTACCCATAGTTTAGTGCGGGTCCTAAATCCTAATGCGTTTATGAAGGCATTGTCCTTCCGTCGTTCAATACAACCAAATGTATTCACAAACAAACGCTGGCCCATTCAGCTAACTCGATAAAAAAAACACACGCGTGAATGGTTATGCCGCGCATACAAATTTACTGACCCCCCACCGAGCCCCCCCCCCTTTCCTCTGCACCAACATCCTAAAAATAACCAGCTTGATTAACAAGAATTTAAAAGTGGATGGCAGATAAACGTTTTTTTAGGCAAATCCCATTTGCCATGCCCGACTTGACTTTAAAATATACTTAAACAAATAGTTAACTTGAAATGGTTTTTGGAATGGTGGAAGACAAAGGGCCCATGTAGAAATATTTGTTTGCCAAATGGTTGCCAAGAGGTAACCAACCGCTCACCAAGGCTTGTTTTTGATCGCCAAGTGGTTGGTCCCCAGGTTTCAATGGATATATGACCAATTTAAGGAAAGGCCCCAAATTTAAAAAATATGATAGCCAAGCGTTCACCAAGAGGCAGCCAATGATTCGCCAACTTCTGCTCTCAGCTGGGCAAGGTAGCCAAATGGTTGCCAACAGTTCGCCATTTAGTTACTAAGTGATGATCACTTTTGGCGACCTGTTGGTGAACTGTTGGTGATCTGTTGGTGATTTAACAAATAATACGCCAAACGTCCGCCAAAAGGTTGCCATGTGTTCACCAACTGATGGAAGTCACCAAGAGTACGCCAAGAGGTTTGCCAACAGTTCGCCATTTAATTACCAAGTGGTGATCACTTTTGGCGACCTGTTGGTAAACTGTTGGTGATTTTATTTAACAAATGAGACGCCAAACGTCAGCCATAAGGTTGCCATGTGTTCACCAACTGATGGAAGCCACCAAGACTACGCCAAGAGGTTGCCAACTGGTCGCCAATAGATTACAAAAGATTGCCACGTGGATACCTCGTGGCATAGCCTACTGTTGGCGCCGTATAAACTGCATTCTTTCAGGTCATTGCCTTGTCCTTCAACGGGCTTGGGGTGGATCTAGGATGCGCAGAGGTTGCTTGCCATTTGAAACAAGCGTGCGGTCGAGAGAAGACGTGAACGTAAGCATCGCAGTGCTCGACGACAGTGTATTTTACGTTTGTACAGGCGTTTTATTAGTGTTGAGAACGCGAGGAGGATAGTTGCTGGTGTACAATACAAATTGCATGTCGCCAAGAGAAAAGTGTGTGTAACTTAATATAATATTTATATAGAAAAGTTATTTTCGTGTGTAAATAGAAACATAATGCAACATCAAACATGGCAGTTTCCAGTGACGTCCTTCTTAGAGCTACATGAAATGTTAGTAAATATGTTATCAACATTTAGGTGAAGACAAAAATCATGGCTTGTCCGTTACGAAACATCAATATAATGAATGTATTGCATTTAGAACAGAGTTCTTATAATTCAATACATAATTATTAATGCTGCTATATGCCCTATACGTTCCTGCTGTGAATATCTTCATCCTGAACTTCATTGCACTTAGTAATTCAATTTGAGGTGATTTTGATGGTGTATATAATAAATTCGAAAAGCGTGGTCTTCAATCTGTTTCCTTACATTCTTCTACATTTTTATATAACATCCTACCCATGCATACTAAATATATGCATACATAATATTATGACCGGAGGCTATAATTTGGTGAACTCTTGGCGACCATTTGGCGACCTCTTGGCAACCTTTTGGCGTCTTTTTGGCGAACTCATGGCAACCTAGTCGCTTTTTTTTAGAAGTCGCCAACAGTTCGCCAAGAGGTCGTATTTTGACACAAAACGACCTGTTGGCGCACTTTTGGCTTCTTTTGGCGACTACATTGGTGAACTCGTTGGTGACCTGTTGGTTACTTTGTGGCGACCTATTGGCTAACTGCGTGGTGACTACTTGGTTAGCTTTTGGCTACCTGTTGGCGACCTTCTGATTTCTATTAGGGGGCTCTTTTTTATGCTAAACATTAAAATATCAAAAGATTTTGAAGATTTTGCTAAAATATTTTAGTTATTTTGTCGATAATCTAAACGCAGCTACGTAAATGGATTCCTATCGTTGTGTTTATTTATATGGGTATACTTTTATTTGATTTTGGGTACAGTTATGTAATACTGCCAAATGGGTGTTATATATTGTTCTAATTTGCTAAATGGTTAATTATAACCGAAAAGGATAGTTGTAAAATTAATAAACAATACAAATATAAAGTTTCATTGTTATTAACGTGCTCTGTGTTAAGATCAATGCAGATTCATTATTTATCCGATATATCCGAATCGTTGTCGTGATTATTCTCACAACGATTACAGAATCGAGATTCCTGTCGATTGTGTAGTTTGTTGCTTCTACGAACTTATAAATACAAGTGGGCGAGTACTCAACCTTGCCTTTGTATTCGAATGCCATTACCAATGCCAGAATCCTACTCCTTAAACTCCCACCCGTTAAATTTACACAAATCGAAGAGAATAGACAGATTAGAAACATTTGTTGTGTTTATTCACAATGAATTTACGAACGCAAATAACATAACATAAATTTTTAAAAATCGTATTTAGAGACATACCCACTCAGTCACATAACTGATTTTCAGTGGAGGACATATTACACTTTAAGTCAACCATGTTTGATGGTATTTTCGACAATACATTTTTTTATTTGTCCAAAATATCATATTACCGCGCTTTTACAGCACAAATGTTTAATGTATTTCTTTCTATATAATTTGAAACTTATTGCGTAAGGTATTGTATTTTAAACGGTGTGTTTTTTGTATTTAGTACAATAAAGAAGAAACCCCACTAATCATCAAATCCAATATTAATTATTAGTTAGCTTATAAATTAACTTAAACCCGTTGTTGATTGTGTAATTTCGGTTTTGGTTACTTTGTTCAGCTGCTCAATAATGTTATTCTACTGTTTGCTTTCATTGAATGCTTCTTGGCAATAGAAAAGACACCTTGACAATGACCAAATGTTCCTTATTGTGCTTTAAATAGACAAGGAAAACCTATTCTCAATCCACGCCCCCTCATCAATGTTATAACCAGGTGTAGTACGAACAGAATAATAACACATGAAAAACATCGAGCTTGATCTGAACTTCCGGTTACCGTTGAATCAAATGCTCTCAGTCATATCGCCAGGTGAAAGTCGTCAGGGGTACTGGACGGTGAACTGTGGGATAACATGGGTGGTACATACGCTTGCTGCGCGATGAGTTGGGCTCTACTCTTGCTGAGAGAAAGTCATGGGCTTGGATGCATTACCAGCATTGTCTGTGTGTTGGGTGGCGGGACTATCTGGTGCACACATCACACGACACGATTCTCAGTCATACCTATATGAATAAATGATGTATTTCTACATTCTTTTCTTTTCTTCTCCTTCCTTCTTATTCCTAGTTAATAACTTTTCCATGTTTCCTTCCTTGTCCCTCTTAATTTCTTTATTTTGTTCATTGATCCGTTTTCTATTTTTCTTTCATTTTTTCATTTCTTTATCCAACCCAAAATTGCTTCTTGTTTCTACCTACCTAACTTGATTCTGTTAATAAACATAGAGAGATAAAGTGTTATCAATTTAATATTATTTATTTTCGGTAATCGTTTTTCAAACATTAGGTACGCCTTAACTTTGTTATGACCAAAATTTTGTCGATACTATGAATGGCAATTTACATAATTTTAAAATATTATCGAGTTTTTTTGGCTTTTTCCGCTTTCTTTTTTCCGATCAAACCTTTCCTTATTTTCTAACTTAATTCATTACAGCATTAATGCGCATGTATTTATTCTATTTGTATGTATAGTGAAGTACAATTTGGATAAACCTACCTAATTCAAACCCCTGCTTTAAAAAGAAAACTAGATTTACAAAACCGAAATTAAAAATAATCAATCACTTATGCTGGCCAATGTTATCGTCAAATCCTTCCCCAGTGCGAAATTCTGCTGTGCACAACCAAGTAATTCACATTCTACAAGATAACCATAGATTCACGGCTAGGACACGAATGAGTTTAAAATGATGTAACTTTATTTATAATTCTTCCTCCTGATATCTCGTTCTGATCAGGTTTATTAAACTGTACTTTGGTTGAACAGCCTATTGTTATTAAACCTACTCACAATCTCGCAATCTCTATTACTAAATGGTTCAAAGCGTTCCGGCTGCAGTTCACAATGTATAAATACTCGGAATAGATTTGAGATTAAATTAATTAATGCAGTTGTATATGAGAAGTTTCAGTATGGTAAATATTCAGCATGCTTCTAATTTTTGGGTTAGTATTTTTTGTTTAGCATTGGGGTTTCCCATTACATTTTCTCGTCAAGTTAATTGATGAAAATGAATGTCACTAATGTATCTCCGTCATATCTTTATCATGTTCGTAAGAGTGATGGCTGTGTATATAGTGTCTGGTAGTGACGATGATAACTGGGCTTTACATCTTGTATTGCTAATCGCTATGATAAGTGAATGTGTGAAAATGTAAACACGTCACACGACATTAATTAATACACAAGTCAGGCTTCAGGTATGTGTTAGGCCAATGCTATAATATAGCATACCCAATGTGTTCAGTAAATATATTGTAAAATTTAATGTATGTCGGTAGTGGGCAAAACGAACTATTTAAATCATTTGCTTATCTGTTTGAGCAAAAAAACTGACATCGGTTTGAGGAGAGGTTTATCAATTGTTTGAAACTCTCACGAGGAATCCTTCATTAAAAATCTAAGGTTAAAATAAAACATCAACCCTTCCAATCTATTCAATTTTGAATGAATTTTGTAAGAAATAATATTTCCTCACTTAGGCCTATATTTTTAATTTTAATTTTAATTAATTAATTAATTTGTTTGTTTTTTAAACTGATTTACAAATGAGGACAGGTAAACAAATCTAGTTAGATAAATGCAGACACAACAATGAAATACAGTTAAGTAAAGTTTGGAATAGTAATATTAGGCCTAGGCCTATAACAATTAATGCTGTAAGACAATAATTTTGGTATCAAATTTCAAATCGGATATTAAATAAAATTAATTACTAACCAAAATAAAAAGAGGGGGGGGGGGGAAAGAAAATAAAAGAAGAAGAGATTTCAATTTTCAATATTTTTTTGCATTCAGTTTAGTTTATTTGTAATGGCATTGTATTCTTGTATGTGTGTTATAGTGATCGTACATAACATGACTATTTTTTTATTTTATTTTAATGTATTATATTATTTTGTTGTTATGCCCGTACTATATAGTTGGAAGTCACCAAGTGTGTGTTGAGCTATGTTTTTCTTCCTACCTACTTAAACAAACAATATATAAATAAAGAGATGTGATAGTGATAGCACGACTGCTTGCGCTGTAGTCGACGCGGTAGGTAAATAATGAGCTAGATAAATCGTGGCAGTGTTTCCAACATCTTACACATTCACATCTGTAGATTGTCTCAGGGGGGATTTCTTCGTGCACGCCTGAATACATTTGCATTTGTTTGAGAAAACTACAGGAAGTGTTTGGAATAATGATTATTTCATTGACAAAGTGTTGTAATCTGTTGCTAGGTGATTATATAGGGCTGCCACGGAAGGTTTAGACCAATCACATAGACCGGGCTTCGCGAAGGTTTTTTTACATGTTAATAATAATTGAAATATCGCTGAATTGCCAAATTTAGCGAATTGAATACAAATAAATACTAGAGTTCTTTTTTACCTGTAATTTAGACCCGAAAAATTGAAACTATTGAAGGTTGATTATAAAGGATATTCGCTATCGGACATCATTTCCACATTTTAAAATAAATTTCTCAAAGACATGCGGATATCCATTGTTAATACCCGTCGTACATATTTTAAGGGCTAGAGGTCAGAGCTATACTGTTCATGTTCTTCATATCGGTGGACCAGAGTTTTCCTCAAACTTCTAACATTTCTAGAGTGATCACCACGTGATCCAGAATAAATTTGGGTTTCCCGGCCATTTTTAATGCGTTTTTATTATATTACACATGTGATGGCGTGATTTTGAACTACATAATAATATATACTTAAAACATGTGTCGGCAGATTGTGTTTCTAGTTTAGGCCTCTATTTATATGTAATCTTTCTTATTTTCCTCCCTATCTATTTAATTATTTATACCTATGTCATTATAAATATTATACGTGCATTTATTTAATTTTATTTTCACGGACTCTTCTGTCCCATCACATGATGTGTAATAATTTTCCGTTGCTTTCGAGAAATTTTATAAAAAAAATATCATCTAATTTGAATAAGACATCACTTTACATAATACTGTATAATATAATTAATATTACACAATATAATGTGAGATGCGCTCTTGCGCTTCTCGTTTTTCAAACAAACAAAGCAATAAATAAGCGTACAAATTGGTGTTTTTATATCTAACAAACTAATTAAGAAAGCTATAAACAAGAGAGCTATTAAAATAATTGAAGCAATTAGGCACGGATGTTGTGAATCACGACGCACGTGTTGGTGAAGTCGTGAGGCATGCCAGCCAACTGAATCCAGTTGTCGTCAAGACCACTAACCTAGAAATAATCCAATTGAGACAATCTTGGTTACATTAGTCTCAATTGATTTGATTTTCGTCGCACGTTTAGGGAATTATGTCAGTTGAGAACGACGCAGCGATAAACGCACTTTGACGGGACACGAAACGAGCATCACTAGTTTAATTTATTGTTCGTAAATTATAAACAATGAGAACGCAGTTTTGTGACCGGTTGGATGTGTTTCGTGCAATGAAGTTGGTATAGGCCTACTATCAATAATATGATCATAATGATTTGAGATGGGTTTTGTAATTTTATACGAAAACGCAACAAATTTTAAAATTTTTCACAAATTGTACAGTGTGGACCTGCAAAACGTGAACATATAATCAAGTAAAAATAATTTGCAATTAATTCGAATAAACAATCGAGCATTTTTCTTAAAATTTCACACCTATAAAATATGTGCTTTGAGAGATAACACTAGGCCTAATTGAAATTGTGATGGGATATAATGTTTTATTATTCAACAAAGGAAAATGTGTACACTTTAGAATACAATATTATAAAAGCTGCACGAGATTATTAGATCAGTAGTTTTTTTTGGAATAACATATAAATACTTTTAATAGCTCGTTAAAACTTGAAAGTACCTGAAAAATCGTTATAGAGAACAAGTAAATGTCTCAAAATTTTAAATTTTAAATATTTCAACATAGAATACAGTTAACATTTCAAAGAAAAAATAATAATTTTAAACAATCAACTGCATGTAGTTTCCCATGTGTTCTTTGCTTAGTACTTTTACGATGGTCCACTTCCACTTCAGTAACAAAGAATCTTAGGCTGCATAAAACCATCTTCATGTCCATGGTTTAGTAGATACTGCGTCGCGCATGGAGTATTTTTCTGTAGATTTTATCTTTTCTATTCCGTACTCTGAAGATTTCATTATTTTGAGGTTGGTAATTGTTAGTGTTTTGAAAGTCGTAATTATAAGGTAAGAGAAGTAATTTGAATGTCAAATGTGTCCTTTTGGAGTAGGTAACTGAAGTTCAAATGTGGATACTTATCAAAGATTTTTCCACACTAAAAAGATGGGCGATTGTACTGACTATAGATACTTGTTCAGTTTCAGCTTTTAGGCCAATTAAGCTATGAACCGATAAATTTATGAACTTTATAATTCATATTCTAATAGTTAAAGGCTGCCTGTAAATGACCATTTGAAATGTTTTCCTTTTGATGCTACCCAATAATGATCTCTAATAGTGTGGTGTATGTATATTGCCTGTGGGCCACAAAGCAACAGCAATAGTATTTATACATTTATCTCGTTCACATTTGAATTTGGGAACACAATTAAATGCAATGAAATTTTAAAATAACAAATTTACTTGTATCTAAAACACTTTTGCTACACATAAGATATTCCTGGAAAAAATCCCGTTCTTTATACACTCGTTTTGTTTTGTAATGTCGGCATATCATGTAACTATAGTGAAACAGATACGAAAGTACTAAGGGGCAGATGCTCTTTCTGTTGCTCTTGCATGCATATATTTTCTTTGTTATATATGGCATGTTTAATATGTTAATTGAAATAGTGATCAAATATTAATAAAGTTCACGAAGAAAGGTTTGACGTAAAAATTATTATGTTGAATTATAATGTTAAATAAGTAAGGAAATGTGTTTTAAATTTTAAATTTGTTTTAATAAAATTTTCAATGGCCAATACGGTATCTCTGTATCTAAGTTAGTGCAGGTGGTCAGTCTACCTTGGGCTTGCTCTATGCAAATCATGTTGTACGAGTGTGCTGACCGTGTCGGCGTGTGGGTGTGGTGGTGGGGGGACTGGTCGGAGGGGAGGGGGGGGGACTGACCAACCACACACACACAATCACGGCCATGTTGATCGAGGTTGCAGCATCCATTGCTTTCATTTCATTCACGTTCAGCGGTTCGTGTTACAAGCGCAACTCATAACAACTTGTTTTCATATGATATCGTGGGGTATATTGTTATATTATGCAACGTGGGTATTATTAAGATAATGATTTGTGAACACTCGCATGTTTTCAATCGTAAAACTAGAACGAAGGCGTTTTTTTTAAAATTATTTTCGAAGTACGCCCTCATTAAAAACAAACTATTTCATGCGTTGATCCAATTATTGTCTTCTGATATAAAGAGCGATTTCCTGCTGTGGACATTTTACGATACCCCGTATTATCACCATTCATTAGTATTATTTTTGAAAATGTTGTTAATTACACACACATATCAGGTTGTGACTTTTGGATTCACAGAAAAGAAAGTATTTTTTTTTAAGTACTTCACAGATCAATTTATAGTGATAAATATAGCAATTATTGTTCAATTTTGCTACAAATTTACAAAACTAATAGATTTAGCATTAATTTGCAAAAATACAAAGTTATATACATCTGAAACCCATCAAAAGTTTGTCAAATAAGCTTCAACATCAATTTCTCAGTTTTTAGATAACAAGAAAATGAAAAAAAATCGATTTCAACCAGGATTCGAATCTAGGTCTCTCATGTTCCACGACGACATGAACTGGTTTTAGTTGTATTTCAGACATGTATATTGTTTTGTGAATGGCTGTACCGCACGTCACCTCACAACAGAACAGTAGCCGAGTGAGAAGGCTGTCTGTTATCCTGACCCACCCCAGGCTCACGGTATAGCTTTACCATTGATTAGAGATGCATAAATAATGGTACCGCCCTAGGGCACCGATGTTGATGTGATGTTGTTAACTTGGCGTATTGGGTTTTAAATACACTTTGCATGGGATCGCTCGTGATCACCTTCTGGAGCTCTTTCGTACAAGGGTACACCCGTAATTAGCTGGGAGCTGTTGTCACCACATTTACACGCAACGTAATTAGTGCCCTTGTGTAAAAACTATTAGTGCCACCAGAAAACATAGCTTTCCATAGTAACTTGTTAACCAAGGACATAGCCGTGTGGATTTCAAAATACAAAACTCATTTTTTTTGGGAATCTGTGAACCATGTTTTATAAATTGTCGAAATCACTGTGTATCTGGTTCAGGGATTTAAAAGGTACCAATTTTTCCGGAATATTTGGAAAAAAACCGTGTTTTTTCCGTTTTTTTCCGGGCACGTCGGAAAAATGAGGAAAATTGGAAAAAATGAAAAAATTGGTTTTAAGGTGCATAGGATAAATAAAATTGATATGAATGTAGTAATGATTATTTTTATCAATAAGGTAGCCCAATTACATATCTCACAGTTTTTAATTCATTATTTTAATAGTAAAATGAAAGGTAAATGCCTTAGTTGTTCTTGTTAGGTTAGACTAAAATTATGATTGGAATTCTCATTTCAAAGACAGTTTTGTGACCATATTGTAAAGTATTACTCTAGTCCGAAAGGCGAGTACTTTTTCCAGAGTTCCCAATTGCCGTTCAAAAAATCTCAATATTTCGCAACAATAACTTAACGAGTTTCCAGTAGTAGTGCACTACCTAGTATGGAAAATTGTTGTAAATATGCAAACAAAATAAAAAATCGCTTAATTTTTAATATTACGGTTAAAATTCGTTTCCGGTCGCTCCCTAGTCCCCCCTACACATAAGTCAAACCCGGCAAATATTGTGACTTAAGTAGTAGTAGTAGTAGTAGTAGAAATCTTTATTTAGCATTTTGCTATTTTTACATATAAACATTCACATATACCCTATTATTGTTTTACATCAATATAACCTATTTGATTACCGACTGTAAAAATGCTCTTGGGCTAGAGGACTATTGTTGCCATTAGCCCGAAGTGCTAGTTGCAAAAAAAGTTAATTTCGACCCCTGGCTATAAATAGTAATAATTGCAAGGGATTTTGGAAAATGCTAGATGTAGTATTGCTGCCATTTTGCTGTCATTTATAAACATCAATAGTAAACACGCGTACGTAAACACATAAAAATAAACTAACAATAATAATCTTAATTTATAATTTACCATAAAGATGCCATTAATCTAAAATGAACTACGAGGAAGTATAAACTTTATGAAAAGTAAAGAAAATTCAATTTTCCCAATTTTCCCAATTTTTCCGGAAAAAAAAAGGGAAAATATCCGTTTTTTCCTCGACTTCAATTTTTCCGGAAAATTTTGAACCCTAATCTGGTTCACCTTTAAAATATCCATATGCACCAATATATAGCTGTTTCCATTACGACTGAGAATAATCTACGTACATATCTGTGATGACTGATGGTTATAATTTGTGTATTTCACTAACTGGAACTGTTTTTGACTCTAAAGTCTGAAACATAATAATTCATTAGTGCTCAAAAATTAAAAATTTCATTGGTACCTTCGTAGTTAGAGCTATAGTTGTTTCCAAATAACCTTGCCGATCTTGCTGACATCGAAGAGACAATCGTCACCAATCAGTGATCAGTATTTTAAATCGCGGCTCGATGATTGGCTAAGCTTCACCCGCCAAAACGTCGACATAGCTGCTGGAATAACCTTATTTTCATTTAACAAGGTCCATGAAATCGTAGGAAAGTTTTATATTTTTTAGAAAATGGATCAATGTTTGTAGTTGTGTTTTTTGTACGAAAAATAAAAAATATATGTTGACTGCATCAATCGTCTGATTGTTTGTGTATTTTTGGTGTCCTCAAAAACGATCTCCTAAGAATAGCTTTTTAATGTATATCCGAATAATACAAAAACCCCAATACCGTTCTGCCCTCTCTGGCAACTAGTCCCATAGAAATTATACCAACAACAAAAGAAATATGGTTTTGATTTCGAATTAACTTTCTTTTCTATTCTCTGTTCTTGATCACAGGCTAGAACCAACGAACTTGTTGTCTATGGTAAACCAATCTCTAATCTCCCATTGCGATCTGAAAGGGAGAATGGGCTTCTATTGTTGGCTCAATGGTCTTGTCCAAAAATAGCTCGTCTATTCATTATAGAATAAAAGCTATCGACTCCTGTTGATTCACGATTATTTTAATGGGTATGCTAATTGAAAAGACAATGTTTTGAAAGGAAATTTAGTCGACTGGATGATTCTTAGTGTAGAAGAGAAAGGGGGTTGATGTTTGTAGTTTGAACCAAAGAAATCTTTAATGCATGATCCGAGTTGGCGAAGGGGTGGTCTATGAAAATATGTATTCACTTTCAAATCGATACAGTGTATCCTGAAGAGCACGTTTTGTTTATATTATTCAAATCCCCTGTCTAGTTTAAGTGTAGGCCTAAGCATAGGCACGGCTGATGCGTCCATCGATTCGACTAATCGAATTTATATCGAATTTAGTTGCGTCACTTGGCCCGTCGACCGTGCGCGCATCTAAACGTAATTTTACGCCGCGTTTAACTTTTAACGAAGGGTATTACGTGCCAAGAATCTAAACTGGCTGTAATTAAATTTTAATTTTAATCGAGGTCCTGTTCTGATATGGTAAATGGCTTGGCAGGTTTCTTTGATGTAAGGTATGGTTACAAGTTGTAAAGTCTATGTGTTTGGCGGGCCCTGTTATTATCTAGTTGATTCTTGAACGAGCGCCTGAGGATGTAAACAAAGTTTTCTCATTCGCAAGTTAGCTTTAGTAATTGTTTACTTAATAATTATTTAATTCTGTCAAGAGGTGAAATTGATCGTGTGCCTCTGAAGGGGTTTTATATAGTCTATTGTTTCAACTGCAAAAAAGAAAAGAAAAGAAAAAGACGCAAAACGAAAGAAGAGGGAAGATTGGTTTTAGTTCAGAGCTTCGAATTGTATGAAATTTGACTTGACGAACGAAAGTTGAAGACTATCGCCATTAAATAAAAGCTAATGGTGCTGAACTAGAGACCGTCATAATATTTATGTATGAAACACCGATCAATCAAGCTGGACACGATTCCACCCGGAAGCGGTGCTAGAATCAACAAAGCTAATTCGGAACAACCTTAGAATGTATTATGTGCCTTGTAAAATTACGTTTACTTGAGTTATCAATGCCAACACCACTAACATTTGTAATGAATTGCATGGGGGATAGCTCGATCCTTAATTACCAATTGAAATTCAGTTGATTTAATCAATGACAACTGCGGAATAGTCCAAGAAGAATTACAGTCATCCCTTGCCGAGAATTCCGAAGTCCATGGGGGAGAAGAGGGGGGTGGACAATTTCCCCCTTCTTGGGAGTAATCTGCAGTTGTGGCATTCAGTTACTTTGTTGGCTCTGTCTTATATCGGGCAAGCCCTTTGTTCTCTACTTGCAATTAAGTCCATGGCGTAGATAGGTTTGACGAAGTATCCATCGGGGTAGTTTATCAATACATCTACGCCAAGAATTTTAATTTCCTTATGCTCATTTCGTAACCTCATTTCAATGCATTATTATACGGGCATGAAAGCAATACGTTGCCGTCACTCCACCCCAAACGCGTAAAAACGATCCCAACGTCCAGAACAGTCGGACATTTACATAAAAGTAATTGAGTTGTAAACCGTCCATCTCCTTCTATTCCTACATTCCTGATCTCTCTTCTACTTCAACTCCCCGGCGCCGGGGGTGCGATCCTGCTTGAGTTGTAAACCGTCCATCTCCTTCTATTCCTACATTCCTGATCTCTCTTCTACTTCAACTCCCCCGGCGCCGGGGGTGCGATCCTGCACACTCGGGGGTGGCGCCAGGGGTGGCGTCTAGGACCCTCGGGTCTCTTAGTCGTAGACCCTCTTATCAGCACCCTGTTCACGTCGTCCACCTGTTGTTGGTTAGGAGGATGCACACCCAAGAGTAAATAATTGATAATGCTATCCCCCAAAAGACAAATTTTGTTTTCGAAACTTTATTTGATATCAGAAATAGTTTATTTCACATTAAAGCATGAATATAGCTAGCCAAAATCATATTCAATATATCAAAAAATTAGTTTGTGTTTTGCCAATACTCTTCATTATTATCATGTTCCTACTTTGTTTCTTTAAAATCGCCTTGTTATCTCTTGTAAATCACATCAAAATTCTACTTTATTTTTTAATGGCGTTTTCCATTGGCCGCACTCAGGTCGCACTAGTGCGCCCTAGTGCGCACTGGATTGCCACTTGTATTTTCATTTGTTCAGTTTTGTGTTGTTATTCAAGTGGAGGTTGACAACAATGACATCTCTGCACTCGCCGAGTGCATGCCAATGAAAAACGCCATAAGTTATCTTGAATTTGAAATAGCCTAGTGCTGGTATCCGTTTGTGTCATATTTATTTATAAAGTCAATCATTATTGTAACTTTTTATGGTAGTTTATTTATGTATTTATTTATTTTATTTATTATCTCATCTATTGTACCGTCATGACCATGGTCCCATAGATTTTAAATACAGTTACAACAATGTTTTACAATTCGAGCGGATACGTCAAATAAAATATGTTTTGTGAAGATTTATTGATGCGTAGAAGTTAGCCATCTATGGATATTTTTTAATTGGCCGTCATAACGATGACGAGATACAATTTGTTTCACGCTGGCTGGTTCAGGTAGGTTCAGGAACCTTTAACATGAAGTCATTCAATGAGAACGTGACGCGTAGAATCGCCAGGAGTAGGCTACGGACCGTTCCCAACATTGTCTTTCTCTTTATCATCATTCAAGCCTAGACAGTAATTATCGTTTTGATTATTATGAAATATTGATTTGACTTCGTTATTTTTTATGGTTCAATCGTTTTCCATAATTAGACAAAAATTAACATTATTACTAACCTTTTTTCAACAAACACATATTTTTTACAGAGTTGATGGTAAATTATACATCATAAACAAATTAAATAAACAATTATTTGTAAGAACTACTTTTGAAGATGGGGGCTACATACATGAAAATATTTCAGCTTTCTTTCTTTCCTGTCTTGTACAAAGAAGTAATTTATCGTAAATTTCGAATTTAAGTCATTAGAATATGCAAATACGTTGATTTATTGGAATGATCTTCAAACCTGTAAGTAATTTTTAACAATGATTGTTATTTCTTATGATTTTTAATAAGTCGGACGTGTATAATGTCACATTATGTTTGATTCGCCTCCTCCTTCCATTTTCACTTGTTGCTTTCAAAACCTTGATTTGATTTTTTTGAGACAAATTTCAGCCTCATCGTCAGACAGTAAATGCCTGACGACGGTAAATAATTACATTCTCGAAGAAAAGGGGAAAATATTTTTTCATTATCAGATAAATCAATGAAAACAAAGTGTAAAACAGATCCACGAATAGCTTATCGCATGTTCACATAAAAGTCCGGCCTATTCTGGCCACCAAGCCATGCAGGGAATCCGATATTGCAGTCAGAATATCGGACTGTAAGGGGACTGGGGAGGGGTGCATTGGGTATTGAATTGCCAGCAGTTTCTGTTCAATGCCTTCGATTAGAGGGTGGTGGTGTCTGGGCTATAGAGTAGAAGATGTGGTGCAATCAGGGTGGTTTCTGCTACTCTAACATGATGGAAGCATGCGTGAGTGTTTGTGGAGGGGGAGTTGTACAAACGACAAGAGACGTTTGGTTTGGGGTTGATTTCTTATATCGAACTCTCCATCATTTCTACTCAGACCAAGTAGTATACTTTTCAAAAACATTTTGTTTTGTTTTGTTTTTAATAATATTAGCAACATTCAAGATTACCGACAGTGTTGGCTCGAGCTCATTCGGCAGGTCCCGGGTTCAAATCCCGACGGGACCGGCAATCCTGACTGAAGGTTTTTTCCGAGGTTTTCCTCGGTGCAAGGGATACAGTCCTCGGACATCCCTTCACAATTGTTCAATCCGCAACACCTAAAGAGGGGCATGAACTGCACCCTGGGCAGGCTTCCCATAAAAAATTTAAAAAAATTATAAGTATAAAACATACCAGATTCTTACCGTTAGAGTTAGCCAATGACTGCACACCATCACATCGGGAAACTTCTATCGTGAAAAACATTCCGTAATTCATTACCTCTTCGTCTTGCGCAATGCCAGTCAATTGTATTCATTATACGTTGTTAAACATTTATGAAAGATTCGTTCAAATTTGATAGTCCACCAGTTTCTTCTGGTGTCTTCCCACAGTGCCGCTTCCCGTAAGGCCATCAACCTTTTTTTCCCCCTATGCCATCATTTCTACCTGTCGATAAAGACCATGTTACAGGAAGCGTTGATGGCCTAAGGGGAATTGATCTATTCCCCTTTGGCCAACACCCTGCATTTCATTATGGAAAATACAAAGAAGGTTTGTTGGCCTTGTGGTAATTGATTTATTCCCGTTAGGCCAACAGCGTATATGCATCGTTTACGGTAAGGAGCGGGGTGTTGTTGGCCTTGGGGTAATTGATTTATTCCCGTTAGGCCAACACCCTGCATTTTATTATTGAATTTGTCATATTTGCTGTTGGCCTAACGGGAAGAAATCTATTACCCCAACGCCAACAACACCCCGCTTCTTACCTTAAACAATGCATATACTCTGTTGGCCTAACGGAAATAAATCAATTACCCCAACGCCAACAAACCTTCTTTGTATTTTCGATAATGAAATGCAGGGTGTTGGCCTAAGGGGAATAAATCAATTCCCCTTAGGCCAACAAGTGTAACATGGTCTTTATCGACAGGTAGTAATGATGGCATAGGGGGAAAAAAAGGTTGATGGCCTTACGGGAAGCGGCACTGTGGGACGGCTCCTTTCTTCTGGTCTATATCTGAAAAGGTTCTTACGTTTTGAAACACCCAAAGAATTCTGTTTCAACATTATCATTCACGCTCACTCTTCAATTACTGCTCTTTTGTAAAATTGTAACCCCCTTACTAACAAGTAACAACATCTAAAGTATTTTTACGTCTGGGCTATAACCTATGACAAAAAAAGGTTTACGCAAATGTTAGACATAGGCTATAGGCCTTATCATTTGATGTTGGCTGTTTCATTTACATGATATCAATGTTATTTTTATGAACAATTTTATGACATAACCTTAAACTTTGCTTATCAAATACCGATTAGGTCAGCCATTCAAATTTACTGTTCGCATTGAATGAAGGAATGCAAATAAATTGGGAGCTCCAGTTTCATAAAACTATCGGATTTTTTTGCGCCAAACTTAAATTTAAATTAATATTGACGTATGGACTTTTTGACAAGATTTTTGCAACATTACTACTATACAAGATCTTCCTCAGTTGTTAATGCGAATGCAAGGGATTGCTTGGACATCCCTTCACAATTGTCCTAAATCAAATATACCTAGACACCTCTGAAGAAGAGCATGTATTGCACCCTGGTCAGGTATCCCACGATAAATTTTATTACCTCCAATGTTGTAACTTTTTCCTTCGTGTTTTCAATAAAACCCAATTTCCTTACGTTAGAACGTACGATTTCAATTATCCCTCGTTTGTGTTTAGGCCCGGATTCTCATTCTTTTAATCACGGAAATAGCTGTCAAACGATGCTCCCATCCAACCAAGGCCTTGCGTGATTAATGGGAGAGAGTACTTCAAATACTTCACTATATTCCCCCCATTAGGCAGCGCCCCCGTTATTACTTTGTGAAATAATAATAGGGTATTTGCATATCAGGGAAGGAAGAGGATCCCGATCGTTATTTAGAGAGTCGAACGATTGAAGGCTGTTTGTGGGTATTATTTACAATGGGAAGATTACAAAGATGGAGGACCACGGCTTCTGTATTAAATACTCTCAAAGCAATTTTAATATTTTTTGCTATAGAGAGATACCGTATAGTCTTATTCAGCTTATTACTTTCGAAATGAGAATTGGGCATTTGGTGTCGGTATGATATTGAATTGGGCATTTGGTGTCGGTATGATATTGAAATTTATTTTATGTTTGTGCTAATGTGTTTTATCTGTATTTGTTACTCAAGGAGATATGTTCGATAAATTAAGACAAATATGTTTGTTTGCACAAGACGAACATTACATATAATAAATAAATGAGAATTATCAAAACATAAATGTTTTCCTTTGTAAACCAGTTTTTAAAACTGAACACGTTAAATAAGTTAATAAAATTAAATATATACTGAATAGTAAATTTAATATATACCTTGGTTTACACAAATTAATCACATAAGGATAATAAATATTTCATACAATACCATAAATTATTTTCAACACGGTTTATTGTTTAGTCTTGAGAATACTGATTCACAATTTATGAAAATTATCGTGTTATCTTGACATCTGTTAAAAAACCGTAAAAACTTTTGTCTAAGGCTTTTCATTTGACATTTTATCACTGATTCTAGTGCATGTAAATCCATTCACCTTCACCGCCCTAGAGTCTTCTTCGAATATGCCTCGAGACTGTCATGGCACCCCTAATTCTCACCCAAATGTCAACGCCATCATGATAGATAGCCATAAGATGTGGGGATGTAGAACTTAGAAGGGTTCAGGAATAAGTAGGAAACTTTCATCGCTATCCAGAAATCCCTGTCAAACGTCAAAAACTTGAACGATTACCCTAGGATTTCTCCGATCATTCAAGGGATGAAGATGTTTGTAGGGTGAGTTATATCCACCCCTAGGAGCGTGTTCACAAATAATGAGAAGGGGAGAAATGCATTTCCTAGAATATTCTCGAAATTCCATGATATAAAGGAAGCGTGGGGGGATAGCTATGGAATTCTAGATGTTCATATCCGCGATGATGTGTAGTAAATTCTAACCAAAGCTCTTATCTGTCATTATTTAGTTCTTTGGAGAAGTAAAAGGAAAAATATGATAGGAAAATTTCCGTGAGTTTTATTGCATTACCATTTTAACGGTCTCGGGCAACACGCAGATTATTTTCTGCGCTTTTTTGTCACCTTCATTGCAACCGAATATGTCTTCCGTTATAGGCTATTTGATTCATTGAGCAGGATAAAGACGCGATCCAAGTTTTTTATATTTGAGAAAAATGTACGAGGGCTGTTTTTAGGACGTAATTTCAGAATTTTATTTTTTAATGAAAACCTCCAAAAAATACCAGCCAGGAATAGCAGTATCGCATGTCATGCCAATCATGAATCATGATTATGTTAGCTTTGGCGCATCAATTTGCAACCTAATAATACCAATGTTAGAGGAAAAAGGAAATTACGTTTTTTATTGTCGTATAACATAACGTTCTTGATTACCTTTTCTGTTTCTTTTAATACTTCCCCCTCTCCCAATCCTTTGCTTCCGTAAAGGCCAGCAATTTTATAAGATTATTTTCATATCAGACAACGATCGTTATGGCCATAATGCCTACGTTTTATTTTTTACTTGACAGACGAAACTATTTTTGGGAATTTAAATGTATGCTGTGCTTTTCCTTTTTATACTGGAGACAAAGCGGCCATTTGGAAAACAAATAAATGTTTCAAGCAATAAATATGTCGTTCTTAGTCAAGAAAAAGTCCCTGTACTGTACACCCTGGACCAGAAATAAATCAAGGGCTGGGTATATTAGATACAACTAGTCAACTTAATTTACTTTTGGTAGATGGTGTACCTTAATGTTTAGACTACAACCTTTGCTGAGAGAACATTAATAACTCACATATACCTACAAACAATGGCGATAGCTAAATTAAAATATGTTTGTTAACAATAGTTTTGAAATGGATACACTGTCAATCTCTTCCACCATCTTCCATATTTTCGAATAGAATGAAATGTGTTTTTGGCCATAATTTAAGAAAATATAAGTACAAACTAATACTCAGATATTTTTTCAGTTATAATCCGTGTTTTCTGGAATATTGTTTAACTTGAGACAGCACACGATATTGAGTATATTGACCTTTGATATGATTGATCTACAGATGGCATGCATGCCCATCAGTGATCTACAGCTCGGCATAACCATGTAGGGTTCTAGCATAACAAGCAGCATAGACTCGGAGATTTCGTGAGTCACAATATTGAAACAATAATACACTTGTTATTTGCAAGATCTTGTACCAGATGTGGAGATGTTATTGAAGTATGCATATCTTGCAGTTGAAGATTCTTCCAAACAAGTCGTGTGTGTATGTTGGTGTGCCCTGAAGCGTACGACATTCATAAAAGCCAAATAAGGTCACTTGTAAAAGACTTCGTTCTATTCGCATTCTAGTTTTTTTAAAGATATGTAATTCTACAAAAACAAATTATGTTTTACATTGGGGTCTTGAGATTTGAATTTCAAACCTTCTAGCATCTTTTGTTTTTAGTGGGTACGATCTTCTTTGAGAAAAGGTTGGAGCTACTTTTAAATGACGAACCTACAATATTGGTCGGCACCTGCTGTTTTGTATCTGGTATCTGTGAGACAACAGCAATCGTAAAATTTAATTACCTTAAAACTGTAGACAATTTCTTATTTATTCTATACTGATCTTTGAGAGAGCACAACAGATGTCACCAGTGCAATACATTGGAGTGTAAAGATCAGAACGTTTAGAAAAAAACAGTTTGACAACACTGAGAATAATTGCTGTTTTTTGTTCGTTTTTTTTGTCTTCTTTGTTCTCTCTTCACCAGACAAACGGTTTCCCAAGTTCCAGGAAAACTTCAAAAAAGCTTCGAAATCTCTAAAAAATATTCATGCAAAGTTTTTGTATACAATTGGTGATGTTTTTGTCATGAACATGTCACATTTACGATTTGTTTTCGCATGTAGGTACTCAGGGACATGGTCAAAATACGCTCATCCGTCAACGCAACCATAAATTAAAAGCGTTCGCGAAGCGACCTAGTATAGCAAGAGTTGTTATTTTTAAGCATAACTCTTCTACATCATAGTGCAAGATTTTTTTGTAGGGATACTTAAAGACCAGCTTAGACCATTATTCAAGTCCGCGGTGATACACGCTGGTCCGAAGCGTACGGCTCTACGAGGACGTGGGTTCGAATCTCGCATGGGCATGTTTTTTTAAACCTTCCTTCATTGTCATCTATCACCTCTCATCGTCTCGGATAGCCTTTGTGTATTAATACTGACGTTCAGCAACAAAACCACCATCATCATATTTCTCGATTTGGTTTGTCGGGAAACACTCCCGTAGGTGTAATTGTTATTATTTACTACAATTCAGAAATTAAAAAAGTCCGCCCCAACCAGAAATCGAACCTCGGATCTCCCGCATTCCAGACAGGTGTCTTAACCACTAGACCATCAGGACGGCATGCAACTACAATTCAGAGGTTAAAATGTACCCGTCCTGATGGTCTAGTGGTTAAGACGCCTGTCTGGAATGCGGGAGATCCGTGGTTCGATTCCCGGTTGGGTCGGACTTTTTTAATTTCTGAATTGTAGTAAATAATAACCATCATCATAGTTCTACATCGCTCGGTGCATACCCCCACCCACACAAACACATCTGCGGAAATGACCTCCCATCACAACAACTCAGCCGGTGTTTTGCGCTCCTAGTTTGGCAGGACCTCGTGGGATTAGCTGGAGACGGAGAAGGCAAAGGCGTCGTCGTCTTTCCCCGCGAAGTTCAGCTGTGCAGAAACCTGAGCTCGTAGATAATGGAGAAAACTACTCAAAACTAGTAATTACTTTGTATTAGGAGTGTGCGGAGGTGACTGCCCTAACGGGATCAAACAGTGAAGGCGTTGTTTTTAGAAAAATTCTTGATCGCGGAAATAATTACAAACAAGATCTTACATTATTTCATGAAGACGAAATATATTTTAATTCCTGGCTGTTTGAGAGTTAAATATCTTTGTATTAAAACAAACTTTTGTATACTCGCTGTAGGGTACGTACTCATTGATATTAAAACCCCTATTGTAGGCTAGATTAGCAGTGTCCAATCTGGTCCAATACGTCCGCACAGGCGCGAGTGTAGCAAATTGAAGCGTCGAAAATCCAGTTCAAGATGGCGATTTGGCGTTTTAATTTATGCTTTTTCAAAGCAATAAAGTTTTTCTGGATTGTTTGATAGGTTTAGCTTGTGCACATGGAATGACAAACAGAAACAATAAGAAGTTATTGCATAAGGGAATTTAGTAATAATTTGATGTTAAAGGCTAGTATGCTTAGCTGTCAAACTGGTGGCCATCTTTTAAAATATTCGGTCTACAAATATTTAATACATTTAATTAACATGCAAACTGGGATTTCAAGATGGCTTCTAATTGTCACGGAAGTGGACCACCGACTGCTAATCTAGCCAACAGTAGTTAAATATCAATGGTACGTACTCATTCAATTAGGGAAGACTCACAACCTTTTTTTATTATTCTACTCTATTCAGGGCCAGTTTCTGATTACATAAATATCAAATTTGTGTTATTTATTTATAAAATTTTCAGTCATAAACGTGAGCTTAAAGTTTTACACGTAATAATGGCAGGAAAAACAGGTCAATACGCCATAACCCTACAACCAATCACCGTGTGGTCATTGAAGAAAAACATTTTTGCTGATTATCTTACTTATTGAAGCCTTTTTGGAATAAATTTGTTTCTAGTATGATTAAAAAATGCTAATAAACAATAATTTGTACATCAAGATATAACATTTGCAAATTTGTGTATACATTTATAACGATTAATGGTTTTATGATAACATTAATAAAGAAAATGTCAACAATGAACTTGAACGGCCGAGAGGTGAATTTAGCTCCGTGATCTAGAAGACCGTGGTAAATTTGATTCATAAACATCGCTGTCTACAGGGTTATGACGTCACACGTCTTTTCACAATAAAATCGCGGTAAAGAGTAAACGTAAAACTTTGTACCTCTGTGGAATATCTGCGACTTCCCTATTGTACCAACAACCAACAATCTAGGGTTTTATGGTGTTTGGGTAAAGACGAAGGGAATGTGTAGTGCATTAGAATTTACAACTGAAAAAAAAAAAAAAATTAAATTTGAGTCATGATTGCCCGTGGCAGGTATCGAATCTGTGACCTTCCAGAGCCTCTGTCGGTATCATTGTAATATCATCATTATAAATTTGTAACTGCTTAGAAATGCTCAAATTGTTTGTCCATTCACAAATTGCAAACATGTTATAAAACGTATTTTAAATGTTCATGATGGCCTCTTACTATCTAAATAACACCCCAAGAAACTTTCCTGACTATTCTGCCACTGTTTATTCGTTATGAAAACAATATTCGGAAGCTTTTACTTTTATTCAAGTAGTTCAAGCTTTTAGCTTTCTGTCGTAAAAGTTTCTGTTCAAACATAATTTCCATATTTCCATCACTTGGTAGTAAAAAGCTGTTGACATTATTATGCACATTTTCACGCTTTTTCTTATAAAAATAAAAAAAAACTATACGAAAGTTTTGTTTTTCTTCCATGTTTGTAAAAGGGAGTAGAGTGATGGGCTCAGAGGAGAAAGGGGGGGGGGGGAGGGAGGAGGGGTAAAATGAAAGTAAAATCAATCTTGTGGTATTGTATACTGGGTGTCCAATAAAATTTTACTCGCGATAATGTTCCTTGAATACTTTGAAGATTAGTTTGTATTAAAATGAAAGGCGTCGTAAACGACTCTAGTTCCATTTTTATTTTATGAAGAATGAAATGGAAATTGAACTTGAGCGAACACTGTCGGAATTGCACAAATAAATTATGACTATAGTTTATAGTTACAGTTTCTACATTTTAGTGTTTTTCGATGGAATTACGGAATTATAGTTAACTTAAATTTAATATACTGCAATAGAATTCAATATATTTACTTTGGTTTAGTTTAGATTTCGGTTAAAATGTTTTAAAATTTACTTTATTTCCATGATGTAAACGAATGTCAATCTGTTGACTTATAATGAGCTTTTTCTAATGTAGATACGCAATCACATCAATTTCATAATCGAGAATGATTAAGCATGTTCATTACAATATCGAACCTACCACATTGATCTTTAAATGCAAATCATGGACCTTCACCTGTTTTTAGAATGGCACCCAGTCACCCAGTCACCCAGTCAGTAAGTCAGTCAGTCCGTCCGTCAGTCTATTGTTTAAAGGGTGGGGTACATACACGTCCACTCCTCAATGGCTAGATGTAGAAATACGGATGTTACCTAACCTCATTATACAATGATTGCCGGATATAAGTAATTTGTAGTTGTCGATGCAGCTACACCGACTAAATGAATAATAATGAACGTTGCACTTCCAATAATGTGCAACTTGTATGTACGAGTGGAGTGGGAACCTTGAAGTTACTGCTAGTTTATGATGTCTAGATTAATTGAGAGTGTGGGAATTTAACATGTTACTTACATATAATTACGATGAAAGATGGATGTTATTTATGACGTTAGTTACTGTTAGATATTCCAAGCAAAGCGATGGTTTTCATTGCAGTTTTGCATGTAGTTCATTATACCGTAATATGCAGTTGTTAAAACTAAAAGTGAGCTAGGTAAAATGATGACAGGTAATGAGTTATCCCAAGTTGACAATGGGCCTGGTTTCATCAATCAATTAATGTTCTCGGACTCTCGTGAAGGCGAATATCTTGTATCTAAACACAGAAAATTTTAATTTTTTGGTCTAAAAAAAACCCTTTTCAAATATTTTCCCGTCCATGTTTTACTCATCGGATAAAACAGCTGTAATTTTTTAACGATTTTTTTATGTACTCGATTGATGTTAATATTTATTTACTGTTTTCCCAATAAATTCTACATTTATTTAAAATCAATGGTATGTTTACTATTCAGGGTCAAGCAAACAACATGCATTTTAAAAGTAAACTATAGAAAATGTTATAAAATTAGAAACAAAACCAAAATAAATATTTTAGTTACGCGAGACCCTATGAGGTTATTTTAAAATTTAAATATGGACTAAACATACTGATAGGAATTAAAATCGAGAAATTTATGACAGAATTGGAGTGCTTTTGAGATTTGGCTACCCCTAATGGACTCAAGATGTAAGAATTTATAATGGTATAGGCCTACGTTTGCGATATTCATACTTTGTGTTTTGTGCCAAAATATACAACTTCTTCACCCTAGTTCTCAATTTATTCACTTCTGTCATAAAAATGGTTGTTGAACATAAATTGACAACAGGACGAAACACTTTAAATTATATTAATATAAATCTTTCTGACATATAAGTCCACGCACCGACAACTTCCTGGTCATTAATATCCATTACTGCCAGAATCTCTAAGGGAACTGGGCTAAGCGAGCGCCTGACATAAGTCTTTAAATAAAGTACTCTTCTGCGGCATAGGTCATGGATCAAGGCTGGGTGGATGGTACAGAACTAAGTCAACTTGTTACGTGCGAGACAATCTTTCAGACTGTTGATTAACAGAGTCGGAAGACGTTGAATAATTCCAATCATGGGGTGGTATTTAACACATTTAATTATTGGGGCTAATGCCTTTTTATAACAACCTTTAACACATCAGTTTATGTGTTAAAATAATAAATTAATAAAATGTATTTATTGGATGTAGTTTTCCGTAAATGATGAAATATTGTATCATTGAATTTTGAATTTTTATATTAATTGTTATGACATATTTAAGTATCCTAAAAACAGGTATAACAGAAAGTCTGTTCTACTTTTCCCAAACTCAAAATAGACTATAACTTTTAATTTGCTTAACCTGTGAACTGGCATTTGTTTATTTCACATGGACTATTGTCTCACACAGATTATTCAGAGTAGAATCGTTCCAATGTGGTTGAATTTGTAAAATTTGTTATTTAATATTATTTTTTTACACAACAAAATAAATAACACTATAAATATTTCAATACAGGACACATTTTGGGAGTTTGATGGTAATAGCTCTATCAGTAAAACGCTATTTTTAATTGAAACGCAGCTAAAATCTTCAGTTTGCAAGAATTCACAACTCGACACATACAAATAAATAGGTCGCGTACTGTACTGGTTGCTCGTATATTCAACATCCTTGAGACATTAACTGTCTGTAACGCCGGGCAATCTTTGTTCGACTTCGTTTCCCGGTACAAAAAAGCTGTCTGAAAATAAACCACTGTAACAGTGTCTTTCGAACGGTAGCCATTGCATTAACATACCGGGTTTAACCATATACTCCGCTAAGAGAGAGAAAAATCAAAGATACACTGTACTAAGTACTCTCAGCTAATGAAGGTAATTAGTGCACTTACCACGTACGCACTAACTTGTGCCGTAACGGCCTTTTCATTAACCTTGTTTACATAATAAATATCAATATGATGAATTTCAATAATATAATAACATGTAATAATAACATTATAAAACAGTTGCATCAGCTTTACACATGCGGTCCAAGCGGAATGCATTGAAATAGTTGCAAGATGCGTCAACAGAGATAATCTGACATCCTCTGATGGACATGGAACACTTGAGATACCTTCGAATTGTCAACACCTCTGAAAAGAACCCATTAGCGAGTAGCCTAAGGGCACAAGGAACATTGGAGCGGCTGGGGTAGTTGAATCACAACCAACCTTGTCGACTCAACAAACAACAAGATCAATCTAGAAAATAATACGTCATCACTGGTCACCTGACCACCCCTATAAAAAGACGATCTCCAGCGTCAGGCCTTCACTTAGTATTGTGCCTGCATCATTAGAGGGTGGATCGTGGGCGACGACAAGGTGTCAAGGGTTCATGAGGAGTTGTACTACAACGGGAACTGAACGAGCGACACCAAGTTGTGAAGATGAAGAACAGTGAATAACTTACCGAGTGTTCATTTAATTACTCAGTGCTAAAGCAGATCGAATTCATACATTAATTCATTATACATCAGCAACATTAATCAGCATCATCAAGACCAGCATTGTAAAACGAGGTACTATATTTATTTACTACTTAATCATTGGCCAATTGAAAGTAGTCTTTGTATGCAGATCTTTTTATGTAATTTGTATTTTTGATTAATACAGTAAACCTTTTCAATTATTTAGATTCAAACATTCTTTTTATTTTATTAACACTCTGAAATCAATAATCCACATCCTCATAATTTATAATTTCCATTTAATCAAGAAGTGATTAAACTTCAATTTGGACCCAATATAAGGGCAATTATTTGAGATAGCTACCTCTGTCGGGCGGTAAGCTTCAATTTGGCGCCCAACGTGGGGCCTGTTGAATTATTACCAATCGCCCTGATAAGTTTCTCGTGTCTCATAAAGTCGTTTGAATTAAATTAAATTTAAATAAAATAAAATTGTTTCTTTTTGTGGATTTATTGATTGAGTGTTGGTGAAAGCTATAAGTGTCTCAAACTGTGTAAAAACACAATGTGAAATGGATCAATTAGTTGGAGGAGCTAGACCAGATGTAGTGTTTAATGCTACGTCAACTGTTAGACATTCAGGCTAGGGACATTGGCAAAACTCGATAATTGGGCTGCAATTCACGCTAGGACTGAGGGAAAAATTGATAATCATGGCTGGGATCGAGAAAGAAAATAGGAGAAAACAGGCAGAAAATCAGGATAAAATTGAGAAAGAAAATATAAGGATTCAAGCAGAAAATAAGGCTAAGATTGAGAAAGAAAATAAGAGGATTCAGGCAGAAAATCAGGCAAGGATAGAGGAAGAAAATAGAATAATTCAGGCAGAAAGTCAGGCTAAGATTGAGAAAGAAAATATGAGGATTCAGACAGAAATCAAGCTAGGAAGAGGAAGAAATGAGGAGATTAAAACAGGAACTGGATAAACAAATAAAAGTAAAGCAAGAATTGAGTAGCATTGAATTGATAACTGAAGAGGTTCATGGTGAGGATGATAGTGGCGTGATGACAGATGACACGGAGGGTGAGGAAAATGAGGTAATAATTGAGGGAAGAGAATGAGGAGATTTTCGATGGTGTGGAGAGTTTCGCGGTTTCTTTGATAAGGAAAGAGAGCAATGATTTAATTGACAAACGGTGTGGTGAGTTAGTTGGGAGGTCGCGTATGATAATGGAAAAACTTAATGAGCTCCCTCAGAGTGGATTGATGATTGATGAAATAAATAAATTGGTATGGATTATGAAAATAACTAAGCAAGAGATATGTAAAGGATTAAATGTTTTGTTGCCTCTGTATTGTTATCTGTTATATTATTTTTGTGAGAAGGCTAGAGAGTTCAGAAGAGTCAGGTATGGGTTGAAAAGTAGAAGGTGGAAGATGAGCGTAGAACCAGGTGAAATCGAAAATTACACAATACTAAAGAAGAGGGAAGGGATTGAGGAGAGTGTGTTGTCACATAAGAGAGGTATTTGCATCTATAGAAAGGACTGGAAGATATTTGGGGGCGGAACACGGCATGTCATTCCATCTCAGAGTGCAAACGGTAAACATCCATTAGTGGGATGTCGGCCAATTATCTACGTGAGTGAGTTTACTGGTGAAAAAAAAAAAAATGTGTTTTCGGAAAAGATTAGAGTTGTGAATGGTTTTGTCGGAACAGGTATTAGAAGGGTCGAGAATCTCGGGATCAATGAAGTTTGGAATAGAACGTTCTTGAAAGTAAATTTTAATTGATTTGTGTGAGTTGGTAATAGATGGATAGAATAATATGGAAGTAATGATAAATAATAGATCGTAAGTGGATCAAAAGTTTACGAAATATCGACATTCAATAAATAAAGTGAGAATAAAGGGAAGGTTTCGAAACTGTCAAGAACGTAATGGTTTTGTGTTGTCTGATTTTTTCAATTTGTTACAAGTAACATGTTAACGTAAAGTAATGAACTAAGTCGTATAAAGAACAATCATAATTTATTCCAGGTTTGTTTGAAATCGTAAATATGCTAGTTAATTGTCTGATTGCGTTTTGGTACAGAGTGAAGAATAGAATTGCAGTTATGAATTTCAGTCGGGGAAGGTGAACTTTTTCAACATAGTGAATCGCTTTTAGTTTCATACACTGTTAGAATGAAGATAACTGTAGGTAGCATTGCAGAAGAGTAGGGTAGTGATTGCGGGACATTTGACCAAGGACAGGGAATGATCACCGAATCAGAGATTTGAAACCATCTGTTAGTGAATCTTTCAGCAAGCGTGCAGTTGTATTGGCCTCTTTTAAGTATGCAGCACTTTTTATTTGATTGACAGGAGTGTAGGAAGTTTGACGGGATACTTTTTGTGAGAGTTTAGTGATGAAAAAGCTAGGTATTGAATCAGGTGTGTTTCATTCGGTATGAATTGGCGAATCGATAATGGAGGAGGCTTGAGCAGCATTTAAGTTGAGAATCGAATTAGTTATAGCATTGCAGAATTAGAGGGATTGCCCATAAGAGAGGCGTTTTGATGAAGTTGATGAGAGTTGTGGCTTGGTATAGGCTGAAAGAATAGCTATACAGGGCTTTTGAGTTGATGAGGTTTGGGTTTGGTATAGGCTGAAAGAATAGCTATACAGGACTTTTGGAGATTGGTGGAACGAAGAAGTAATTGTCCTTCTTGAGTAAGCAGCGATTGGTTCGATCTTAGTTAGGGTGTTGCTGGGGTTTTGTCCAACGATTCATTATACAGGAGCCGAAACACAAATGCTTTTGGTATCTGTCTTTAAGGGTTAGGACAAGATCTAATGGCAGAAAAATATATCAATTTGTTTAAATGTGAATCAACAATACAATTAAATAATTGTAAAATTTATCTAGAATTAGAATGTGAATAAAAAAATGATCAGACAATAATAGTTAATAATAATAAAGTAATGGTAATTCAAAAGATAATAAAGAATGCGGAAATAGATAAAATATTACGTTGGACATCTTTGTTACGTACGTGTTTGACAGCTGAGAACAGCAGTGGTCTAGAAAGGTCGATGAATTCGGTAGTAAACAACTTTCAGTTTCGTTGAAGAAAGGTAGGATTTGAGATGGGGTTGATAGATTGTCAACATACAAGGGTAGATTCTCCTAGAGGCTCTAGAATAGGGTGAAGGTCAGAATTACGTCTAGATAGTACGATGTTTGGTCTGGTCAGTTTAAAATGTGTCATGGTAGGTTTTAAAATAATATAAAGGAAATGAGTAAATGATTGATCAGGAAATTGAAATATTGATTGAAGATATAACTAGTTGTGAATCAAGTAATTTAAATAACAAGTCAATTTGTGAATTTGAGTTTTAGTAATGTGTCTGACAATCGGTTCGAGATGAAGTAATAATGTGACAAGATGAGATGGAAATAAGTAATTTGAGAGATAACGAGTCGAAGATTCCGTGTAGGCTGTAGTAAACAGAGATACAGATGATTGTAATGACGAAACGATGTGAATAAGTTGAAGTTTGAGATTTATGGAAATGAGTTTGTGGCTTGGTATGGACTGGATATAGTCATACAGGGCTTTTGAGTTGGTGAGATTTGGGCTGGGTGTAGGCTTGATATAGCTGCACATAGCTTTGACGAGGTGAATTGAATACGTATTATGGAGTACATTGGAATCTAAGGTAGAATTGAAGAATTAAAACGAGTATTGTGGTAAAGTAAAATGAGATGAATTAAATACAAGTCACAAGTGAAGTAATGAAATAAAGTTTGCAAGTAAAGAGAATTTTGAGAAGGAACGATTGTTTGGACGTCGGGTTACATAATTGTAATTGAATATTGAAGTTTAAAAGTAAATATACATGACACGAGAGTTTTGAATTTGTGAATTTAGGTTGGAAATAAAATAAGATAAAAGACGGACCAACATGGGTAATGACGTATGACTATGAAAGATATGTGTAAGAGCAAAATGATCCATTTATGATTAAGTACAACTACTGAGTTAAATGCACTCGTAGTTATTTGTAATTTTCGTGTTTGAGAAGACTTCCTATAATAATCGATATTGTTAAGATGTATTAAAATGAATGTCAATTGAGACAGTTTATGTTTTACCTATTATATTAAGTTTAGTTCTCATTGGAAGGGTTTCTGTCATTTGAATGAATATTTTAATTGCTTCACACTTAAAACATTCATTGCTGGGGTAATTGTGCCGTAACGGCCTTTTCATTAACCTTGTTTACATAATAAATATCAATATGATGAATTTCAATAATATAATAACATGTAATAATAACATTATAAAACAGTTGCATCAGCTTTACACATGCGGTCCAAGCGGAATGCATTGAAATAGTTGCAAGATGCGTCAACAGAGATAATCTGACATCCTCTGATGGACATGGAACACTTGAGATACCTTCGAATTGTCAACACCTTCTGAAAAGAACCCATTAGCGAGTAGCCTAAGGGCACAAGGAACATTGGAGCGGCTGGGGTAGTTGAATCACAACCAACCTTGTCGACTCAACAAACAACAAGATCAATCTAGAAAATAATACGTCATCACTGGTCACCTGACCACCCCTATAAAAAGACGATCTCCAGCGTCAGGCCTTCACTTAGTATTGTGCCTGCATCATTAGAGGGTGGATCGTGGGCGACGACAAGGTGTCAAGGGTTCATGGAGGAGTTGTACTACAACGGGAACTGAACGAGCGACACCAAGTTGTGAAGATGAAGAACAGTGAATAACTTACCGAGTGTTCATTTAATTATTCAGTGCTAAAGCAGATCGAATTCGTACATTTATTATTATTCATCAGCAACATTAATCAGCATCATCAAGACCATCATTGTAAAACGAGGTACCATATTTATTTACTACTAAATCATTGGCCAATTGAAAGTAGTCTTTGTATGCAAATCTTTTTTATGTAATTTGTATTTTTGATTAATACAGTAAACCTTTTCAATTATTTAGATTCAAACATTCTTTTTATTTTATTAACACTCTGAAATCAATATCCACATCCTCATAATTTATTAATTTCCATTTAATCAAGAAGTGATTAAACTTCAATTTGACCCAATATAAGGGCAATTATTTGAGATAGCTACCTCTGTTGGGCGGTAAGCTTCAAACTAGCGTACTGTGCGCATTTTTTGGACTTTGAAGATATAATCTTTGTCTTAGACAACTTACTGTTCTTGTATGTTTTTTAGAATTAGTAATTTTAATGGGTATTTCCTAGGTAACCCTATACTAGGAGTTATTTAAAGAATTATTGTAGGGTTGAGTAGATTTTATTCATTTGAAATGATCCAATAAAATAATATGATATAATATATTGGATACGGGATCACTGATGGGTAAAAATAGGGTAGTATAAGCGTACGTGCTTTAAATTAACATTAACTTTCAAGTTTGTGCTGAATCAAGCTTTGGTTGGAAATCACTTATTTCTGAACCTGCTCATTGTCATCCGTCACATCTTTCCAAATTTAATTGTTTTCCCTTTTACTTTAGCTATTTTCAGTTTATAATTTGTTAACCATATTATTTTTGTATGCATAATATATCGCATTTTGGTTAATGCTAATTTAAGGCTATTTTTTGCACTAGTAAAGTGAAAGCTATGATGCAATATGCTTTATTTAAAAAAATCATAAATTATTGTTTTGAAGATGATGCAATTACTCGTTTTACACACCCCTACCATACAGTGCATATGGTGTGAAGATATTTATCGCTATTCGACCTTGATGGATCCTAGAACTAGACAGTTCGTTTCTTTCGAACCATTGCTTCGTTTTTGCTCGATTTTATTGCGTAAGCAAATAAAAAAGTACTACGCATAAAATTAATATTTGAAGTTTTTTAGTTATTCTTGGTATTGATCACCGATTATGTCTTACAATTTTCAAGGTTTTTATCAATAGAAAATAATGCGTAAAATAAAAAATAAAAAATACAAATTCAAAAAATAAAAATCTGATTATAGTGTTGTTACAACAGTGGATATCCAAAATAATTTATTATTCATTGAATGCCACTCTTGTTGTATGGTCTGGATTATGAACTTTTTTACTTGTTTTCTGTTACGTCGAGGTAGGTATATCTGTAAAAATAAGTTGTTTATTTCCCTCTTCACGGCCCACCCATTGTCGAATGAGGAAGTGGATTTTCTTTTCAGAAGTCAGTCCTATGGCTTCGTCCGATATAAGCCGAAGTGACATTGTTGGGGGTATTATAAGATTATGTCCCTGTGCGCTCGAGCGTCGGATCTGGCCGTATAAATCTTCTTCTTTACTGTTGGGGCAATTACAGTCGCCACGAATATTCTATTGAGCTGTCAATTACGGAAGTTTTATGAAACGAAACATACAAATCAAGTAGTATGTTTCGAAATATATATACACATAGTTTTAAGCTTTTCACACTTTCAATGTTTGTGTTTTGTTATTTTTATAATTTACTTGTCTTTCCTTTATATATCCATGTTTATTTAGGAGTAGTTTTTCCTAGGCGTTTCAGACTTATAAAAATGTTAAGTTAATTTGGATCCTCTTTATTTTTATATTTAAAGAAACCACCTGTGTGAGCAAGCCTTGTAGATATATTCATTTAATATATTATTTTGTAATAATACAAATTTTTAAATAATAATGTAAAACCCAGATTGTTTTATTGTGCCCATGTGGCAATTCTATCTGAAAATAAATTTTGTGCTTCAAATGACAGTTTTGTTTTTCTCAAAACAATATATTCCAAAGCAACAAAAAACAAACATATAAATAAAAAAGCAATAGATTATCTTTAAAATATTGTTTGATACATTTACATTTCGCCTGATATTCTACGCTTATCCCTAACGCCCAAGTTATAACTTACTACTAACGTGTTTTAACCAACTCGAAAAAAGTAATTTCCATTTTAAAACACAAATTGTTTTGAACATTCTGAATTTGAGTTATGTCGCTGCACACGTGAATTATTTAACAATCCAGGGGGTGGAAATGACCCTTGAGGGAGAGGGAGGGTGCCCATGAAATATCGCCGTCATTTGCTTTACTTTTTCATTTTTCTAAAATTGGTTTTACTGCACGGACCATTAAACTTGGTGTTCTGTGGTTATACATACACCTTACTGTTCTGTGTAGCCTGCACAACACTCGTCGCCGGCGTAGACTTACGAAACTAAACCGCTGGAATCTTACATATTTTATGGTGTAATAATTCTTTGAAAACATTCAAACGATTTTAAGAATTTATTTTCCACGTTATTTTAATGACAAAACATATTAAGTTAAATAAAAAGTGGCTTTAAAAATGTCTTGTTAAAAATAGAATAAGAGAAACGCTTCAGTCATTGTCCAAACTAATTTTAAAATGCCCAAAGCCAGGAGATAAAATATGTTGAATTGCTTGTACGGGTGTTACAAATCCGTTATTATGAAAGTTGTCCTAAACACAACATAAACATGAATTATCATTAAACCTTCTTCTGATTGTTTTATTTTAAATTACATTTTTATTTATGATGGTAAATCAGAATTATTACACTTCACTTTCAATAAAAATAGATCATATGCATGTACAAATTTAAACCGGAAACATAATTTAATCGTATGCACATCCAGTAGGGTAAACGCGTGTATGAACGCGTGTAAGAATTAAATATGAAGATTTCCCGTTTATTCATGTAATATGTAACATGTTTTGTGTGTGTGTATTTTACATTATTGCAAATGAAGTTGCATCTCCGAAAAACAATTTTTATTTTCATCTCGATCAGCAAATCGGTTAAATTTACATTTTCAACATAGATAGTAATGTAAACATGTATTAATCAACTGATTTGCCAACTTTTCGAGGTTTTCTCGCGAGATCACAGAGTATTCTTGCTTGTGCCGTCTACACCAAACCGTCCAGTTAAAAATGTGTTTCGGCTCTATGATTAAGCTCCACACTTGTTATTTTCAGTTGTGTGGGTCGGCCCGTTCTGTTTTTACGAGTGTTTCTTGGCAAGGGATTTATTTTCTTTCTCAGTCATGGGGCTCGTATATGCCAATCTGTTCATAGTAAACCCATGTTACGTGAACAGTCTGGTTGCGTCTGTTCATAGCGATATACGTTATGCGGGCGTAGTAATAGTAAAAATACGGTTAACTTAATCCTCATTATTGCTCGTTAGTGACCCCTTTTTATTTATATAGCCGTTTTTTTTCTGCGACTCTTCTAGCCCATAAATAATTTTTACATTTATATCATAATTTTCATAATTCGTGTGACCAAACTTTACTTGAAAAACAAATCATGTACAAAGAAGACATATCCTTTGTGATTGTGCACAATATAAAATAATTTTGATTGAAGGAGTAATTTTGACGTAGTTTTAAAAGTACAAACACACAATTTTTCTATAGATCAGTGTCGTTCTCATTTAAATTTGATTGTGATTTTTACTTAGTCCAATCGTACTACATATACAGGGAAACATATTTTCTCGATCAATGTATCAACGACCACAAATACAATGCTGACATTTTATTTGAAACCATTTCTTTTCCTTTTTTTACTGTATTTTTCGACACCCGCATTCCTATATAATAATATTTCCTCAGTTTCACCTTATGAATTCACTGCTGGTAACAAAATCTTAATTCCTAATCTGTCTCGGAAAAACTTCCCTTTATCCCTTAGACACAACTTCCTAAAGTTTACACCAAACTTTCTAACCACAGAATCCATTCCTTTTACTACCACGTAACTACACTATTGCCTCTGTGTTCGTTCTCAGGAATTTTACGCTCGCAACTTGTAGCCCCGTTACGCCCACCCCTAAAACGCTTACACTGTCATTTCTTATCGACGTTGATACCATCTGTTAATTAAGATAAGAGATACCGGGTAGTTTAACCCCTGACCTCAGGGGCCAAGGGATTGTGGGGGAAGATCAATAATCCGGCATCCCCGAAAACATTTATATAAAAAATGCAACACTGGAGAAATTACGGTAGGGACTAGAATCCACCTGTTATGTACGTAGTAGAACAGCGCAGTTTAAAATGATGTAAAGTAATAATTTAAGTTTCTTATCACAAAATGAAACACACTACTACTAATAATAATTGTATACACTAAGGAGATGATACAAATATATACAAAATTTTAACAAATAATAAATACAACTCTTTATTTTATATAACAATATAACAACATTTCGGAAATTAATGAAAACTAGTTGAGTCACCAGTTTTTTTTTGGGCTCCACATCTTTATTTTTTTTAATTTTGATATCTTTTCAATAATATGATATTTTGTTTTTCATAAAAAAAAATTATCACGGAAATAGTTTTCATTAATTTCCGAAACGTTGTTATTGTTATAAAATAAAGAGTTGTTTTCCACTAAAGTGTTTTAAATATTATATCATCAACTCTTCTAGCTTGAAAACAAAAATGATATTTATAAATAACATTTTATTTGCTTGCGTTGTTCTTATCAGCGCCTTGCGTGTTATTTTAAGTATAAAATTGCGTGTTTGTTTCGTGATCATGCGTGAGAGTTTGTGATAGTGCGCGTGATAATGCGTGAGTAACAGCTCGCAATCTGCGTAAGATAGTGAGTGAAGGGAAGCTCGTGCACAAGGTTCAAGGTTCCGTCATCCAAGAGCGAATATTGGACAACCCGGGATCAATTACAAATTTCGGATCGCTGGTTGGTCACGATTCTCCCACCAGTCTACCATGCTACCACCATTGACTAGTCTCTATATAAAACAATTATATTATAATTTGAGCGCAAAGAATAAATAATAAAATGGATAAAACTATCATTAAGATTAATTCCTCCGGACATCTCGTGAAAGCCTCAAATTTGAAATGATTGTTAATTAATATTGATTGTCAACAGGACCATGGTCCCACAAGTGCATTATAAAAATGCATAATATAATAATGCATAAAAAACATTATAATGGTGAAACTTTTAAAGCAGTTGAGGTTAAAATTGTAATGAATTATTTGGACTCTATACACTGCATTAGTAAATAAAGAAAAATATGTTGTTTGAAACAATATTTCGACGACTATTCAGTCGTCTTCCACAGGATTTATTACATACATAATGCGTGATAGACCAGTGTAGATGATTGTGCGTGGATGTGCGTATGACGGCTACTTATTCATCACAGTCGTCTAACAAGGGTAGAGATCTTTCCACCCAACGCGGAAATGCAGGCATGCGCAGCGAAGCGCGTCGTCTCACTATCAATCATATCGGTGGTGCTTGTGGCAGGGGGGGGGGGAGTCTATAGTCTCCCCCTTGAAGAATAATATGCTCCCTGCTTGCTTGCCATGAGGATGTTGTTTACATTTCCCCAATGATTGTTTCCAGCTCAGTTTCGTGGAGGAACCTTTATCACTGCTCAAAGTTATACCGTGCGGACGGGTGGAACTTAAAACCAAAACCAAAATCGTTGACAACAGAAGTTATCAGTGAACCGGGTTTAGCAAATTCCTGTTTGCTTGGCTAACCACATATGATTGCACATATGACAATTTTGAACAGTTGTCACGGAATCAGAAATGAAAGGCTCTCAAGTCACACTTTTCTTAAGATGTAAAAAATAAATTAGACTTTTACGATCTTGGATTTTGTTAAAAACTCCAAAATTGACCATATTCGAGAGTTTTTTTTCTGGCTGATTGACGCAAAATATTGATAATCCTTGTATACATACATAATTGACAACTTTGCAAAGTGTCAGATACGTCGGATACTTCATGGCCGAGCGAATAGCTATTTTTTACACGTCAGCTTTCTCATCTGTATACACTTTTTTTATTTTAACCATCTGAAAGCTATCATTACGATACCAATCTTCTTAATGTACCAAACTTAGATTGTAAATATGGGCCTAATAGGTTACTTACCAATAATTAATAAGTGAAATTTAAAAAATCACACTTCGCATGTAGTGAAATGCGCGATCGTGAACCTGATAAAGTAAAATTATCTTAAGGAGTTGATCAAGGTCAAGTGCTAGGCCCTCGTTTATTTATTTTCATCTTTAATAGCTTCCTGATTCTCCAACACGATTCTCGATGGATTACAAAAGTACGGTAAACAACATTCGTGTGTAACCGGTCTTTGCGATTTAAGTTCTTTGCACAGTCCTAGCATTGCTGCACATGCTATATATCAATGTTCTTATAGTTTCGACTTGCTAATAACATCAAGATAATGTCACCGAAGGATAAATTTTGGCTTCGCGTATCATACCTTGGCAAGGGTACTAAACGCCTAGTAGTTGATTTATTTTGAATATGAAAACACCTAACTAAGGAATATTCGACCACGCCTACTAAGCTAGCTAAAAATATAGTGGACACATGCTACGCACCTGCCGAAATGTAGGTTTACAACGACCCACAGTGTTAGTTATTCGACAAATGGCTTTTATATTAGAATAAAGTTTCAAACAAATATAATAAATCAAAAATTCATTACTATACTTTTGTATGTATTAGGTTTCAAAGAAATTCCGTGTAATTTCCATAGAAATACTACACAAACAACACGTAATTGACATTTCTGGCATATCATTTCCCAAGTTTGATTGCTTTTGTGCATGCGTGCACATTGCACGCCTTAATCACGCAAGTACAGTTGTCGCCATGAAAACGAACTCGATCATAAATAATTGATATGAAATGTATAATCTGTCCATTTCCAGCCAGTTGTTTACTTTAGTTGAGCTACGGTAAAATTAATATATCTTATTGATTATTTTAATTATTTTACACCGTTTTCGACCTGAATTTCAACTTGATGGAGCAGTTGTGTTAAATCTTTTTTGTTACAACCAAATAAAAACATGATAATTATTTTTCTTAATAAATACTCGATTATACAGCATTTCACAAGCAATAATGTAATATACAAAACACACGAAAGTTTATTCTGTAGTCTACAAAATAATTATGTTTGGCATGATAATAAATCATGCTTTTTGTAGCATTTAAAACACATTGTTAGTAACATTGTTGTGTTTTGAGACAAAAAAAAATCATAAAATAAATTTTAGTGCTTTTAACCCCACGAAGTTTCCTTCCCCAGCACTGTACTTTATTCTTTGTTGTCTGACAACTGATAAAACTTTGAATTATATTCTCTTCTATCTTTCCATCCAAGCACATTGCGTGAATGTTCACAATGGAAGCTCCAAGCTCTTTGACACCAGTAGCCGCGTGCTTCTCTGACATCCATCTTGTTTCGTGTTGTTGGTTCTTACAAGTTGTATTTTACAATTTCCTCACTTTCCAATCCACTTTGATCACGCGACGTTGTTGTTAAGTTGGTAGACATAATAAAGCTGGGCCTTATTAATAATAAATAAGTACAATGGTAAAATAGTCAAACCTGTGTCTCTGTATGTGAACGTACAAAGAATACCATCTTCACTTCAGAATTTAGAATTTTAATAAGTTTTCTCAGAAAATAATAAAAATGGGATAATTAAGATAAACCTAACGGACAGCACCAGAACGTTTCTCCGCAAGCGGTAGGGTGACAACACACAAGAATCGTCTTCTATCGGGGCACACTTTGGCGATCCTCGTCTCCCCTCTAAAAAGAAAAAACAAAAACATGATTGAATGGAATAATAATTTGAATTTCGCGAAATTTCGCAAATTTTACTTCAAAACGCGAATCAATGATAAAACGAGGAATTATACGAAAATGGCGAATGAACTCTAGATTTTTGATGTAGCATTTGTACAGAAATGATATATGATCAAATAAGACTCACCAAAAATTTATCAAATAGTAAAGCATTATAAATAAAACCACTGTGTTAGGTATACGATAATATTTGCATAATACAATTGCCCTAGAACTTTTAAGTGCCTAATGGCATGAAAAAATCGCCAAACAACGTGAATTTTAAATTTAAAAAAAACTTAAATATCTACCAATGACCCAGGTTTTTCGTCAGAGTCGCACTGCAGGTTGCGGCGTGTGTCTATCAATAGGGCAGTATAGCATGACTTTTAAATGTTATTAAGCTAGACCTTCCAGACATCACGAACAGTGTTATTTCGGTTTGATTTGCTAGAAGTGAGTTTTTAAAGTGGAAAAGGAAAGAATTAAATAGTAGCTTATAGTTTTCTGAGAATGTACTTGAATAAGTGTGTGGTGCAATGAGATTTATTTCAAGAAAAGTGCATAGTTGCTATAGTTCGTTGTTCTTTTGCCGGTATTCTGAATATTACACGTAAACTAAATTACATACACAGGTTTCAGTATTTTGCGCTCCTTTTAAATATTGCTCAATTCAAGAACATTTTTCCAATGTGTTCCAGGAAAAGATTCTTGCTCGGATCTATTCAATCTTGAATTAGATCATAGGAGTAAAAAATTGTGGAGCAAAACTTATTTGGCATTCTTATTTTTAATATTGTAGTCAAATTAGATATAATTCTAAAACTGGACGCAATTATTTATAGTGCAAAAATTAAAAAAAAAAAGAACATATACCTACTTTGACAGTTTTTGCATATAAATCAGAATATGTTGAACTTTTGACAGAATTGAAAATGAAAAAGCAATATTTGATGTGTTAATACCTGTAAAGTACTAATCATGTTATTGTAAAAGTGCTAGGATTGAAACCTCAAATATCTGTCAAATGTAATTACAACAAACGTAAAACTACTCAATTGTTAATATAACAAACTGATTTTAAAGAGTACTCAAGCTACTTTAGAAAAATGATCATTATAATAACAATTTTATGATTGTAACAAAGTAATATTTCAACCCCTCTGAGCTTGCTGTAATGACTTTCAAGTTTCAACTGGCAACTATGTACATTTTCAGACATATTATTAAAAACGCATGAAGGCCGACAAAGAAAAAAAAATTGCCGTAAAATCATAAATATTGTCGTCTTGGAATGACCTGGTTGTGTGGGTTTTAAAAAGCGCCGCCGCAGTATAAGCCACGATGTAAGACTTGGCACGTGGAAGGTCGCAGTCGGCGGTAATCGATAGGCTCATGAACTTGTCGTGTCGTCGAACTCTATACCTAGTTTATAATCAACGACGCGACCGATTGTTGTGAACAGCGCGTGAGACCGATCATTCGATGATTTGAATGATTAATTACTTGGTTTGGCGCCACGAATGTGTTGTGATTTCTTTGTAATACACGTTGGTTTTATTCGTGATTGCCATACGTGATCAATCCACAACGATTCATAGTTATTATAAGCGTGATGTGTGACTTTCTAAGGTCTTGTGGCGAGACGAGGTCAAAAGGCGAAGAGGCAGTGACCACTGAAGGTAACCACTAACCTATGTATAGTTTGATTTCACTTTGCAAAAGTAAAATCGCTGCAGTTTACAGACTTTTGAATGAATGCGCGGGTTTATTCTGTTACATTTTTCACCTAAAATTATAACCCAAAAATTTTAAACTGTAATAATCAAGAATATGCAAATGGCAAATCCTACTAAATTTTTGTAATTTTTTTACTGATCATAAGTACGCAAAAAAGAGACTATTTCTATTTGTAGTTATTTTTTAGTTTATGTAAAGTGCATTTATTTGACAAGAGGAAATGTTGAATGATATAGCCATGCGTATTTCCTACGCGAACAACCCATTATCTCTAAACAAATTTTGGTACAAAGTAGAAATTCAAAAGTGGTTCAGATATCAGAATGTTTGTGAAATTTGCTGGATTTTTCGCTCAAACGATGTTTAAAGTCATTTAACATTTTACAAAAAATATAGTTTATGTTTGTTTGTTTGTTTGTTTGTTTGTTTAAGATCATCAAGACAACGTGAGACGAATTATTATTTAAAACACATCAATCAATGACTATCTCCACTTTGAAGTGGGGTTGTCTGTAATTAATAAAACATGTTATCAAAGTTTCTCCTCGTATGCTAGCGCACACTTATGATACATACAATATACATAAAATTTTATGATAACGTGTAATTTTATTTGTCATAAAATTTGTAATTGATTAGCCCAGTCGTCGAATAACATTGTCAACTTCGTGACTGCAGCAAATCATGCAACAAAGTCTCGCCTCCTAATATCAGAGTGATATTTTCCAAACACCTCCTCTGCATTTCTTTTCTACTCTAATCCCTACTTGCTATGCTGATTCACACCATACACTGGCGTTCCCACAGAGGGCCCTACCTGTACAACATGTACATTGTACCTGCGGCTCTGGGTGGCGCGGATTACCAGCTCACAATCTTTAAGCTTATACTAGGCTTGAGAGATAAGTACCTTTTAATGTATGAAAAACGTGTCACATTCATTTTTAATGTCAGCGACTCAACAAATTTTAAGACACACTTTAATTATTTGTTAATATTCGATATAAAATGAGCCTGTTAAACTTAAAGTAATCTCAAAATCAAGTATTTGATACATCTCGACTATAAGTCAGATAGTCTTTATTGTTGGTCATATAAAATATATTTTTTAATTACAATTTTAACTAGGCCATGTTTTTTAACTTCATCATTTTAAATTGGATCATTCATCTTTGTCAATGAATGTAACATATAACATTAAAACTTTGATTTCAGATTTTTATAGAGACTTTTTTCACTTATTGAATTTAATATTCACTTTTTTGACGTTTACAACAGGTACCTCATGTTAATGATGTATTAGTTTTTTTTTTTAAGAAAGGTATTTAAGAAGTTCAAAATGAACCATAATATTTTACAATACGTACTTGCAAATAAAATTCTTCATGCATTCATTTTTTACTTGGGTGGTAAAATCACATAACTTAAGCTCATACTCAATTTTAAATGCCCTGTACAATTATGACACTTTTTCAGCCTTTTTTTGGTATTATTTTATTTTTATTACAGTTTAACTTATTCACATTTTCCACTCTAAGTCTACTTTCATATTTTACTTGAGACATCATTCTTTCCAGATCAAACTATTTCCAACATTTCACAGTGAAACTTTGTATCCTCAGATTATCTCCCGACGAGACTTTTTTTCACTTTATTGAACCTTTATGAATATTCACTTTTTTTGAGCCGTTAAAAAGAACAGGGTCCATCCATCCGTCTCCATGATTGTATTAGGTTTTTTTTTACAAAAAGATATTTGAACGAATGTTCAAAAGAAAAAATATGTTTCAAAATACGTAATTTTCAATTATAAACGTGTCTTCATGTTCACTGTTTCTGTAACAATCACACATAACGCTGTTGTCTGCTTTCCAGTAACTTTTAGTGAACTTGTGACGTAGATCTATGCCACTTTTCAGCGCCCTATTTCGTATACAAATATAAGAATCTATCTAAGTTTCGCACATAATATATTAAAAAATACTCTATATTTTGACTGTCAAAACACTTTTTGATTTAGTGTCCCCCCTTTATAGGACAGTATTTAGCGACCTAAAATTTTGCTTTCTACTTCAGCAATTTGAAATTTGTGATTTTTTAAAAGAATTTTAGAATTTTTTTAGATTTTTTCCTTGATGTTTTAGGAACAAAATGCTGATTTTGAATTCAAAATTGACATCAAAGTTGAAAAAAAATCAAGATTCGTTTTGATTTTTTTTTAAATTGTCAATTTTCCATTTTTTAAGTTTTGTTTACATGTTCAAAATGAATCTACTACATGCAAACAAAATATCCGGTACATCCCGGAAATTTGTGAATTTCTGTGTTTTTAAACACAATTTGATGTTCGAACCATTACAAAAATCCTTGTAATCATTAAAATTTAGCGGGGAAAAAATCTATCAATTCTGAACAAAATAAACCAGCTTTTTACCCGGGCTAAAAGTATGAAGAACTGGCCGATTTAATGGTGTAGATTTTGAAATGTGGTGGTACATAATTATGTGTATCAATAACCTATAAAGGGTTCACATCTCGAGTGCCACATCTGACTACTAGACATCACAAGAACTCGGTCCTTCAAAAGCTTGTTAGTTTTAAACACGTGGGTTAAATAACTGAATGGGAGAGACTTGAATGGAACGTTCGTCCTACGTTTTGCGCCAGATTTGCATACCCCCCTCCCGCCCCCCCCCCCTCACAGACTTGGGCGTTGGATCCACTGATGTATACAATCTTGACATTACAACCAGCCTCGGCTCAACAGCTGGCCATTATTGGACATAGACAATTAGGAGCGTGTTAAATGTGTGCGTGGTGTGATGTAGTCGATGTAGACTTCTTTATGAAGACATTCTACATTGGTCCTCACTTACGTTATCTCTACTATTAACGCCTTACATTTAACATTAATTTACACGCAATTAAAAACAAGTTTTGGACTTTATAATGATCTCTCTCAAAACTTAACACAAAACTGCTCTTACACCAACACGAACAAAATGAAGGATTAATTTTAAGTTTCGTCTTTTTTATATGTTGGTCTTTAAATGAAAATCTGCTATTTTGTGGTAATAAATGGATTTTTTACTCCATATTATTCTAGAATCAATTTCATATTATAATTTTCCATATTCTATATTCTATAAAATTTACTTTTTGTTTTAGTAATTTATGCGTTATATTTTATTTCGACTGTGCTAAATTTTAAAAAAATTAAGTTTTTTTCTATATTATGTCAAGGTTATTTGCTCTCTTGTGCTTCTCATTGTAAAATACACTCCACAAAATGTAAGAAGAAAAATGAAAACAATCACAATTTTGCTGTCAATCTATTTGAAAGTTACGATAATTCGTATAGTGCACATAAAATACATAAAATGTATTCATTTAGAACAAAACATTTTTTATATGTAGCATCTTGCGTTTAGATTGTTGTAAATTCTCGTATAAATCATCAAAGCCGACTTATTTTTACAATACACCTAATAGGCCTACATTTTTCAGCAATTTATTTGCAAGCGTAGTCAGTTTTATTAACATCCAAACCACTTCTAAACGTGGTTACGTATTTTTCACAACGCGTTTTTGCAAAATGCCCCCCTCAGTAACCTCCAGCAGAAAGAATATATTTCCTGAACACTCTTCAGCACCACCTCACACAATATTATTAGCTGTTGCTGTTTCCCTCCCTCTCCCCCGAACCTCCGCCTGTCTGTAGCTGATTGCTTCCCTGGCTGCTTCTGTCACCCTCCCTGCCATGTGGTCTGATTAGGCGGGCGTCTGGTCTACCCCCCGGCTACAGACAGCTGCAGTTAGTTCCTGGGGGGTCGACGTCGGGTTCCCTGTAGTACCCTCCGATACGAGGGTAGCTTTTGCATTTATTGGCTTAATTAACTTTATTGTATTTTAAATCCTTGGGGCGACATATTTTCTTCTTACGTTCCAACGCAAAACTATAAAAATATAAAACATGGAATGATTAAGAGACATTAATTAAAACAGTGAGTGAGGCTGTGTTCAATTCGTAGAGAGAATAGATAACTTCTGTATCGTCATTTTAATTTTAATAAAGTCTGAAACAAATTTCTCGTTTGGTTATAATCAAGACAAAAAAATCCCCAGGCACATAATAGCAGGGAGATGGGTGCATGATTTTACAGTTTACACTAATTAAATTGTTGTTCATTGTACATTTTAACCCGAAATGTTGTGCCTTACTTTATGTCGGTTTTAAGAGGAAATGTGTTGCTTTACCAAACTAATAATACCTAGTTTACCTAAAGGGTAAGAATCATTACATCCATAATATCGTGTCATAAATTTATTAATAATACGAATTCCCTCCTAAGTTCTAACTCAAGTTACATTTCATCATCCACTATCACCCACGCTTATACACATCTTACTTTAAAATAAGGTCACCTATTTTTATTCACCAAAATTAACCCATTATCTCTTTCACAATTTCATGTTGACTACGTACGTTCTCATCTTCACTCTCGTTCCTATCTTCAAACATCCATCTCATCCCATTTGAAAACCAAAGAACTAACTTAACCAAATAACTTAATTCACGTTTTAAATCGTCCGTTTCATCCTTGACATCCATCACATTATGCAATACGTCCCAGTTTTTAACCTAAATTCCAAAGGAATATAATCTCAATGTTTATTTACTTTTGTCTACCATTGTACTTAATTCCAAACGGTTCCATCCACTAATGAATGAATTGGCTAAGCATGTCCCTCGTAACGTAACATAACATGCCCCCCCTGTTGTGGGCTAAGAATAGTCTGCGTGCTCGCCCAAAGGGAGACAAGACTCACTAACGTGTCGGAATAAACACGTATTTTAATCAATGTTAGTGGAATGATGTGAAGTTGTGTAATGAGTTAATGTAAGATTTCACGCGGCTGGTGGGTCCGAGCAAAAAACTTCGAGTAAATAGATCTGTGGATAAATACAAAAAATGCGGTGATGACCATAATTACATCAATCTGTCCCATGTGTGATTTTAGTGATGACGAGAAATACCGAGAATTGTTTTTGTATATTGGAAATTGCGTAACGCACTCGTAATGCCTATCACTGAAACATTCGTAAACTGTGTATTTGATTTAAACATCATAAACATGGAAATATTCATGTTAGTTCATATTGTACTGAGATAAAACTCATTTTTAATAAAACCGCAACGTTTCAGGAAATATTTAGCTTTTGTATGAAAATACACCTAATGTTAACCTAAATGTTATTTTTTAATGTTTTTTTAAAAAAAAATGTTATATGTTTTTGAAAAATATATTTTTACATTTATCATAACCTGGAAACGGCCGTGAAGCTAAATATTTCCCGAAATGTTGTTTTCATCCTTCAACAAACTCCAAACTCCCTTATTTTGACACCATCTTGATGATTACACTTATTTATCAACCCATCTTTTATTTTACTTCCATGTCGGTTTCTACATCAATGTGCTCTCGATAACGTTTTCGGCTACTTGCTGATCTATTCGAATGTAAACCACTTTTAGATGTCTGAAAACTGTATAACGAGTATGAAATAGTGTTCATACTTTCTGTCTTGTGGTATAGGTATATATATTATATTTTTTTTCTGTTCAATCATAACTATTTATATATAAATAAAATAATCATGTCTTCTTATAAGTTATACATTTCCGTACACTTTTAAAGTTAACTTTATGATAATTGATAATTATTTGTTTAATTCCTGTTCATATTATCTATTATATTCAAAGTTACATAATACATAATGGTTACATAATACATTTTTTTTAAATCAATAGCGAAAAATATTTTGTAATCACATTTCCGGAAAATCTTTATCATTTAATTTTTTTAATTCTAAAAGGAAAACACTATTAAGAGCGTACGCTGAGCTTGGCCAACTCAAATGCGCGCAAACAGGTGTTGATGATTTCTGCTGAACGTTGGTAATATCATTACCAAATTTTGAATGGATGTTAATAAAGTACTTTTATATTGATATCCGTAATTGGTTGCACAAAATAAGCGTTAAAGATCCATTGCGAGACATAGTTCAAAACGTGAAAAAATGGGAAATCCAAACATGATTACAATTCTGGAAATTCCCACCAAACCGTTTATCTTACGATAAAACCAAATTAACCTGCACGTTTACATTGATTTAAACGTTGGGTTCCATTATGCAAATTTGAGTTAAAAAATCTGTTCACTTGGAATAAATTCCCGAATTGACCAAATTGAGTAAATTTAGGTGATTTCACTAAATTTTAATTCAAACAATTTAATTAATTTAGGAATACGCATAACGGATAACATAGATTTATTCTTTATAAACGTTAGTGTGAAATTTGATAATGGTGTTATAAACCGTTTACCCAAAAAAAACCAGAAAGCTGAGCGCTTAAACTCGCCTCCGTTCTAGCCTCAGCATACCCTCTTAAAATATAAAAAGTAACATTTTTTAGTTTTTCGTTATTTAATGGCCGATGCTCGCCTGCATTGCCGATTGTAAACACTCGAAAGAAATGCCCGCTATACCAGAGAATGCGTGTGTCCACCCCACCACTTTGACTACTGCACTATGTTTTACGAGCGAATGCTTCACCTCAAAAGCAACTCAAATAGTCGTTGACCTCATTTCAACCGGTCTTGATCGAAAGTAAACAAACGTTCCTTGTGCTTCCGAGTAACTTCTCTTCTGTGCTATTGACTGGATGTCAGGCTCAAGTGTTGGTATCCTGTTCGGTGGGGGGATAGATGGAACTCAATAAGCCTTTCAAAAATCAAAATCTACCATCCCTAAAACACGAAAATATTTTATATAGCCTCTCTTGAACTTATTGGCGCCAGGAAAATTTATTTGATAGTATTCTACGCAAAATTGATAGCAGACTTTTGATGAAAAACTATCGCAATGTGTAAAATGTCAAAATTTTACGGCTGACTAAACTTGCATTTAGGAACACTTACGCCCCTCACAAAAGTATGAAATTTTAAGGAGTGATGCATTGTTTATTTGGAATCAAGCCTGTAAAGTTTTGTTTACATTGGTTAATATCTTCTACCTCAAATAAATGCGTATAGGTCTTGACGCGCTCTAAATGTACACGGATACATACATACATCTATATAAACTTGGGCCGCGCAAAGGACGCAACATAAGTCGCGCCCTAAAAATGCGACCATCACTTTAATTAATAATTTTATAAAATTTTATTAAAAGTTATTTATATTTCGTTTCACATTCAGCCTACAATGCATAACCTCAACAAACAAGTTTGGAGTATCCACCCTTTGTCCCATACAATATTTTTGAAGCTGAATTTAAAAAAAATGTATTTAGGCCTATTCATGTTCATTTTTAAAAAGGTTTACTTAATTGTAACTTTACGTCAAATTTACCAAAATTTTTATCTTAATTTGTATAATTTTAAATTTATGACGCAACCCCATTGAAAATTAGTACCAAAAATATTCAAGTAAAGCCACTTTTTTCCTATGTGTTTTTAACGTTAGCTTATAATTATTTAGAATTTTGAAAATAACCCTTCAAATGTGAGTTTTAACATCATATGTGCCATCGATAATACTACAAAACCACTTCCTAACGTAACATAAAGAACTCACATATAGCTAATTACCAACGTGAGCTGTCCTATACTGACAGACGTCGGCTTTGTACTTTCAAGACAGAAGTTAATACAATTAGCTACCTCTGATGAACAAACTACCTCAGGCGATGTGAAATGATAGAATGAATTTAATCTCAGCCGGTGATGGATTGCCAATTAAGTTTTAAATGTTATTGCGTGCCGGTACAACCACCTCATGGGCAATCTAGTCCTTATAAGGCTCGCAACTATTAAGGCAAGGTATTTTCTTTTCTGGTTTCTTTTTCGAGTTTGAACTGTAGAGTGTGCGAAAGTTTGTACGGTTTATGAGGTTTTCTTACCTTAGTAGAAGTAAATTTTGAAGTCATTTGTTTTCCTAATTTTAATTCTCATCGAAAATACATAATCTTTCGATAATATAATATGTTTTACTATTTTTATCACTGTAATTTCTATAATTTCATTTTCTTCTGGAAACCTAGCAAACAACATAAAAACAAACACAAAATTGATATGTATTAACTTACAATATCACATTCGGCGCAATATATCCTACCGGTTGAAGCGCCCTAGTTTTTCAATTCGTAGAGGTGTATTTCATTTTTCTACAAGGAGTTCCAAGGGTACATTCTAGAACAGATGCAATTTTTTTTAAGTTTAATCACCCATATTATTTTATTGTTTATATTTGTAAATTGTAATACGACATTGATCTAAATATAACTTCTTCTGTCGTTTGGCCTAACTCCCCTTCCAGCACCATCTTTGAAACTCTTTGGAAAGAACCATGATTTGTTATTTTATTGTATTTTTCTGATTTCATACTTTCCACTGCCCCACTCATTCAAGACAATGTCATATTTTAAGAGAGTATAGGACAAGCCTGCGTTTTAGGCAAATTGCTGTTCGCTCGGCTTACTGATACCACAGGTGTTTGAAATTTTGAACAGATGTCACGAAAGTAGAAATATAGGGCTCTACAGTAACACATTTATATATATTTTTTTTAAATTATATATATATTATAAAAAATTAATTAATTTTCACGAATTTTGATTTTGTTAAAAAAATCCAAAATTTGCTATATTCGTGAATTTTTTTTTGGTGATTAAGGCTATTCCACCGCGTTTTTCTATTTTCCAAATATGCTACTAAGTCAAAATAAGTGAATAGCTTTGAAACATGGCATTTTAGAAATTCAAAAATATTTTTTTCAAATTTTTCTGATCCGGTACACGGCCAATATAGCCACCGTCAAAATAATTTCCAACTTCAATTCGCCACAGGCACACCATTCAACTAGGGTGTTTTTTGTTTTTGTGACATTAATTTTCAACTGTTTTCCTATGGACTGACTGAGAGAAAACAGATTTATTTTAACAATTGGCTTTCATGTGAATTTTTTCGTTTGGCGGTATTTTTAACCGATTTGTACCGCCAAACGAAAAATTCGTAGGAAAGACAATTGTTATAATAAATCTGTTTTCTCTCAGTCAGTCCCGTGAAAACAGTTGAACAATTAATGTCACAGAAACCAACACCCTACGTGAATGGTGTGCCTTGGCGAATGAAGTTGAAATTATTTTGAGGTGCTATATTGCCGTGTACCGGATCAGAAAAATTTGAAAAAATATTTTGATTTTCTAAAATATGCCAGGTTTGAAAGCCATTAATTATGTTTTGACTTATACATATTTGTTAAAATAGAAAAACGCGGACGAATAGCCTTAAGACCAAATTTGTAAAATCTACGACTCGGGCTGTCCATGTATGCTGTATTGACAACTTTGCAAAGTTTCATATACGTCTTATGCTTCTTGGCCGAGCGAATAGCTATTTGCTAACTGCCAAATGTGTCCTATTCCCCAAATAAAAGTTTTGAGAGCTACACAACTTATCATATCGACTGTACCCCGAGTTAAAACTGAAAACACTGACGATTGCGCCGCATGGTTTGTTCGTGACCATTTCATTAACATTAAACAGTAAAAACTCACCACAAACTTTGACGAACGAGTTTCATAATTATTGTTATTATTCCATCGCTTACCGTACCGTACTCGCTTCCTCGTGGTTGCATGTCATGCAAGGGAGTGGACGTCTTGCCGCCTTGCGGTTCCAACGACGGGCAAATCTTGGCCAATCAACGATCATTATTTTAAATTCGGACCGCTGATTTTCAAGATTCACCCGTCAAATACGTCAGTATCGGTAAGGTTACTGTGAAACATCTATGGATAAAACGTTTACATGGAAGGTACTTGAAGCATGATAAACTTTCTTGAAATGGATAAAATGATGATTTATAATGATTTTGGGGAAAACATTTCTGTATGACTCATGGGGGTCTATTTACTAAGTGACAACAGTCGATCGACAGCGACAAGCGACAACAACAACAACAACAACAACAATAACAACAACAATAGTCACGCATCTGACTGCAGCTATACAAGCTGATAAGCTGTGTATTGGCAGCAATTACACATTTAACATTTTTAATGTCATCTGCCATTGTTTCATTAACATAATAAACAAGCACATACCAAATGTAAATAATTACTATTTTATTTCGTATGATGAAAATTCGAGGTGGCAGTTCTCACTGGCTCTTCTCACTAAAGTTGTCGTTTCGGTCGACTATTGTCGCTGTCAATATCGATGTCACTTTTAGTAAATAGACCCAATGGTTGCTTTTAAATTCCTCAACTTTTGAGTTCAAGATTGTCCTGTTGAAAACAAATCGTATTTTGACAATAGAAAACCATAACTTACATGAAATCAAGTTAAAATGCCGGATTCGTCTTGCGGGAATCGAAACCGTGACCTCCTGAACTAGAATATATCCCCACCAACGCTGGAATATTAATTTTTGTCTGTTTTGTCTGTCTTTTGAACCGCTTTGAGGTTGAACGCGGCGAGCGCATCTCCTTTATTCCATTCCACGGCCCGTTGGTTGCCCGGTACACAAGTTTGTAGTTACACATGGTTTCCGTGCTGTACCTACGTCACTATAGCGGACCCATTAGTGGTGGGTGTTAGAGCTTGTTCAGTTTCACCTCTAGAATAAGCGACAGACCGTTTCAAGTCTATTTTTACATCCATTGTTGTGTGGTTTTAGTCGTGTAAGTCTTCATTCACAACAAATGCTCTACTATTAGATTTTACACAGGGAAAGAACACAATCATACACTAGGAAAACGCTTTAAGTCCCGCCGCGTTGTTGGATGAGCGTAATTGGTGCATTGAGCTGCCATGTGTTATGCGGATTTTCTGTTGTTCTGTGAAAAAATCATTACTAAGTCGATTTTTTTTTTAAATTAAATTAAATAAAAATTAACTTAAATTTTGAAAATTTTAATTAATCGTACTTTAAAAAAGAAAAATATCGTAAAATTGCAATTTTCATAAGAAATAATTGGCGAGAGCGTAGCGAGCGTCCCCACTTAACTCTTATGGCTCGAATGTCTTGTTTTTTTTTTTTTTTTCTGTTACTGCTTCGATACAGGTCGCACCGTTTCTCTGATCGACCTGAAATTTTGCACACATGTATTTACCACCTAGGCGGGTTGCTGTATAGTTTTATGGCAAAATCGTTCAAAAGTTAAAAAGTTACATTAAAGTTAATCGAAAGTTTTTTTTTCAAACTTAACGGCGACAAAATCTGAGGTGGCCAAATCATTTAGAATGTCCGTCCGATCACGAATATGTTATTTTTATTTTGATCCGATAAGTAATGTAGATGGAAATTACATTATAACAAAGTCCCGTTACCATGGCAACGGAAAGTCGCACAGCTTTTTTGGCTCATGATAGCGGTCGAACGGAGGCTCGGATCGAGTTGAAATTTTGACCATCCGCAAGTTTCGTTCCCGATTGAATGCCATTAGTTTTGTGGCAAAATCGTTCAAAAAGTTATAAAGTTACATTAAAGTTAATCTAAAGTTTTTTTAAAACTAAACGGCGACAAAATCTGAGGTAGCCAAATCATTTAGAATGTCCGTCCGGTCACGAATATGTTTATTTTATTTTGATCCGATAAGTAGTGTAGGTAGAAATTACATTTTAACAAAAGTAACGTTACCATGGCAACGAAAAGTCGCACAAGAATTCTGGTCACTATGTACTGCCACCTAGAAGTAATCAAGAGTTAAAATAGATTTCCCAAAGAAATGATATGTCAAGGTCCTCTAAATGGCGGTGGATTTTATCCATTCTCTCCTATTTTACAAATTTTCAGCTAAATCGGCTAATTCGGGGAATGTCGTATTCGGGTCGTGTTGCACGTACCGGTGCTCGCTCAACAACGCGTCCAACTGAGCGTTTTCCTAGTTATTCGATTGCACACAAATTTAACACGAATATATTAATTCAAAAAATTAAGGTTCTGTGAAAAAATCATTACAATAGGATAAAGCATGTAGGTACGTGTTATAAGTCAAAGAACTGTTTAAAAAAGAAAAAACCCGTAAAAATTACGATATTCATGAAAAATAATTTTTCGATTGCGCTCAAATTTCACACGAATATATTAATTCATAAAATTAAGGTTCTGTGAAAAAAATCATTAAAATCGGATAAAGCATCTAGGTGTTATAAGTCGAAGAATGTATTTAAAAATTGAAAAAAATCGTAAAATTGTGATTTTCACGAGAAATAATTTTTCGATTGCGCTCAAAAACGTGGCAGTTCTAAGTTCAGAGATTTCGAAAACCTCCAAAAAATTCGATCGCAATTAGAGTTTCGATTTAGCCGGAATCGTGTTAAAAACAGCCAAAAATACAGAAAAAAAGAAAGAAAGAAAAAAAAACTGGATTTTTTTCTCCAGTGTAGTGAAATGGGATCTTCGCTTCGCTCGCTACGCTCATCCAATTATATGCATTTTCTTAAGAATTTGTTGATTTGAGTCTTTTCGGGGAGAATCTAGGAGATGTAAACATTTTAAATTTTGCATAGTTGGTATTACCGAGTAAAAAATCACGAGCACTAATGGACAACTCGTAGTTCATTCTTAATTGCATAGGATATAAACATAATATACAAAAACGAGTGGTGAAAAAAAAATACTAGGAAAACGCTTAAGTCCCGCCGCGTTGTTGGATGAGCGTAATTGGTGCATTGAGCTGCCATGTGTTATGCGGATTTTCTGTTGTTCAATGTTCTGTGAAAAAATTAGTACTAAGTTGAAGATTTTTTAAAATAAAATAAAATTAAATTAAAAATAAACTTTAATTTTTAATTTTTTTAATTAATCGTATGAATTTTTAAAAATTTAAAAAACGAAAAATTGCGATTTTTATAAGAAATAATTATTCGATTGCGCTCAATTTTCACACGAATATATAAATTCATAAAATTAAGGTTCTGTGAAAAAAGTATTACAATAAATTAAAGCATGTAGGTGTTATAAGTAAAAAAATTGTTCTAAAAAAGAAAAAACTCACAAAATTTTCATGAAAAATAATTTTTCGATTGCGCTCAAATTTCACACGGATATCTTCATTCATAAAATTAAGGTTCTGTGAAAAAATCATGAAAATCGGATTAAGCATGTAGGTGTTATAAGTAAAATAAATTTTCAAAAAATCGAAAAAAATCGTAAAATTGCGATTTTCATGAGAAATAATTTTTTGATAGCGCTCAAAAACGTGGCAGTTCTAAGTTCAGAGATTTCGAAGGCCTCCATAAAATTTCATCGCAAACGGAGTATCGGTTTAGCCGGAATCGTGCTGACAAACACACAAAAATACAGAAAAAAAAGAAAGAAGGAAAGAAAGAAAAAAAAACATTCCGATTTTTTTCTCCAGTGTAGTGAAATGGAATCTTCGCTTCGCTCGCTGCGCTCGCTACGCTCATCCAATTAAACACTATACCTTTTCAATAACTGTTATTTATTTATGATCATTGAGCGTCCTTATGTCCAGCTAACTAAATAAAATTTTAATGAATTTATTTTTGCAAGACAATAGAAAATAATATTAGGTAAGGATACGTTGAAATATTTTTATAACGAACACGAATTTTTAAGTAGATTTCAACATTGTCATTTTTATTTTTTTTAATATCTGAATTGTAGTAAATAATAATAGTCTAGAAACATACATGGAATATGTGTTTTACCGTACAGGTATTAAAATCCGTATTTTTTGTTTTATTAATACATTGATAATTTTGATCGGTACGATTTATTTGTCTACCGCTTGTCACCTCAATTAAAAATTATTATCATTTACTCTCGTGACATAACCTAATAACCCATTTGGCTTGTATATTGTTTTAAACTTCTAAATATAGGCCCTCCCCTGATGTTTTCACAACATTACGAGTTACGACATGGAGTCACACGTTGTAAAGACAGCACATCTGGTGCCCACATTAGCCCCGGGTGCACCCCCACAGTGACGCGGGGGGGGGCGGGGGGGGGGGTCACAATACAACACCCTACAGCGCCCTGATGGAAGGCAGACGTGTTGTTTTATCTAATTTTAAAAAAGGGTTTCTCAATTGGTAGAATAAGAAATATTTTATGGTAGAGTTAACTCATCATTTTCTGATTGTTTTAAATTCTGATTGACATGTTAATGGATCAGTTTCTTGCACGGCCACCTTGATGCTACTCCTGGCATCTAGGAGGCAGTGGTTCATTGATTCATCATTTTGTTTATAATCTTTGGACGAACTAGAAAAGAGACATTCAAATCTTTCTTCATCACCACAACTTTTATTTATACACTGTTTACTTATAACTGATATACGTTCGTCCCAAGGTCTTTGAACCACTAAGCTGAGTTTCGGTTGGGGTTCTACGAAACTCCACTAGAAAATTCAAAGACCTTGGGTTTTGTTTTAAAAAAAGGTGGAAAATACACAATATGACTGAAAAATTCCGGTGGGGAAATCTTTCTTTTGATCCCATCTTCACAAAAGGTACACCTTGACACCTGAAAAGGGACAGGTTTTTCCTGGATAGTTCTGTTGGATCACGATATCTTCACTCTATTTATATAATTTATTCGACAATCGAAGAACGATTAGTTCCATATAGACATTTTAATACATATAACGACTTCGGCGAATTTTGACTGTGCTAACTATTTAATTGTCTTTACATTTTGAATAAAAGAACATTTCTCTACCGTCTCGATACCTCTCGTACACAGTCCAATTACCCGTAACTCACTTCCATAGTCATAACTAGTCTAGTTTATTGAGACCCCAATTCACTTATATAAGACTTACACCCCACTTAAAAGGATTATTACTCCTTAAATTTAAGACCTCATAAAACTATAATGTCGCCATCAAACAGAACGTTATGGAGTCGACTACACTTCAATTATAGTTTATAGCAGGATAGTAAAGGATTCAGGACGTATTGTTCAAGGATATTAACACTTTTGTTGGCGCCAACGCTTATATTGCCCGAGTAGATTATTTTCCTGTTACACATTTCGTCTAAACGTAATAAACGGAGCATCCATTGGACTCCCTCGATTATGTATAGCCGAGTTATTTATTTGTAACACAATATACAGAAAATTAATACATTTCTGCACATACACTTGCGAATGCATGTGATACATAGATATTAAGTAGATGGTGCTATATAATAAAATAGTATAGTACTAATATTAATTTTAGACGTTCTTCATTCCCGTTTTAAAGTTTACGTGTTTCAAGGACATATAGAGCTGATTTATTCCAAATTGTTTAATACGTGAAAGTATATTATGCCATGAAATTGCAGCTTCTGAAGGTTTAAATGGTTATTTGTATGTATTTAAAATAAAATTAGCATTTGTGTTTGTGTGTGATATAATTTCACTTTTTATTTCTAATAGGCCAAGTCTGAAATAATACCTTCGTTTTTGTACACATTTTTCGTACAACTTATGTAACGCTTAATTTTGTGTTTTACTTTTGTCGCCAGCACTGTCAACGTCGTCCACAAACACGTTTCAAAATTTACGCTTTGAAAACATAGCATCTTTTAGGTGAATATCGTTTATCTCGTCTCACAAAGAAATGACCTCCGATTAGCATTCAGTTTTTTGCTGACGTCCTTCAACAACGCTGATGCAGAACGTTTTTGGGACCCAGTTGGTGAGGGGAGGTGTTAGTGTCATCCAAATGGGGGTAAAATGTGATTTGCTCTAATTATTCGTTTCAAGCAGAAGCTTATCTGAATGTTTGTTCGAATTTTATGGGGTTCGAAATTGTATTTACTCCTCCTCTCCACATATATTTATGTCCTGGGTTCTGTTGTTATTTTTATGTTTGTTTATGATCCATTGTAAGATATTAACATCAAACTTTTCAATTAACTGCAAATTGCAAAAGCCATTTTTGACCCGAGAGAAACCAATGATAGATTTTTAATTATCTACAGACAAACCTCTATTATATTAGACAAAAATTTAATTTGAGGTAGGGTCCGAAAATCGATTTTGCTATACATTCTCAAAATATTATCCTTTCATCCTTCTCTTATTTTGTGAACTCCATCGCCCGTGCTTGTTCCTACTCGTTAAAAGTTAAAATTTGAGCAAATTTTGTTCTCTGTCGCACATTTCTTAGTTTAAGCTCATCATTTTACTTAAGAGCAGACCATGTTTGTGTATAATTATCCGATTGTCTTGCAGACAACGTTACGCTATAGGTTGTTAGCAACGGGCAATTGTCCTCAAATCTACAGACGACCATGCAATACGATATTCTGTTCATACTTCACCGACTGAACAGGTTTCTGAACTGGTTTGTTAACTCAGGACATGGGACACTAGGTTACCAGTGAAGACGCAAGTAAACAGGTACCTCAGACGTACCTCACAGACACAGATACCATTGATATATCGATCAAGTATGTGTGTGTTCGATTCCATTGTCCTACTCCAACACCGCAATGTAAATCGGTAGTGAGTTCCTTTATCCTTTAACCTTTAACCTAGTAAATTGTTATTATAATGTTCTGAAACTTGTCAAATTGTACTTTAATACTACAAATAACTAAGTTTTGTTCTATGAGAACATCATCGGAAAATAGCTAATTTTTGTAGCATGGTGAAGCAATCTAACGCCTCTATTTTATGAATAGTGAAATAGCTAACTCCGAAGTTAAGCAACCTCGCGTGTGGTCAGGGGTAGAGTGGGTGACCGCTCTGCCCTGAAACTCACGTATACCGCTGGTTAGAGCAGATGGAGGGTTCGAGAGCTAGTGTAACGGCTTCGTTCTCCTCGACGTCTGCTCGGTAGTCCGGGTTAGTGGAGGAACCTAAAAGACTGTAAAGGTTATATCGTCCTTTCGGATGGAACTTCTCCGTTGGTCCCCTTGTCCTTTTCGAAAGAAGAAGGCTACGTGCCAGTAATGGGTTTCCCCTCCTCCCTTCTATATTCACCCTAATCCTCATCTATCACCACTCACCGTCTCGAATAGTCTTATAACATAATAATAGTTAATATGAGACGTTAAGCAATACAAATCAATCAAATAAAATCAATGAATAGCAAAAAAGAAATTTAAAGTTTAAAGAGATAAAAACAACAGACTGCATCATTTAAAATTACCCATCTTTGCGAAATTTATTGCGGGTACTCCATAATAAGTCAGACACTCTAACAAGACCACACGAAGCACAAGCGGCCAAGACCTTAGCAAAATGGCAACTGCATGTAGACGTATTTCTACATTATAAGATTGTTTATTTCCTAATTCTCTTCAAGTCTTAACGTTCTGGTAAACATAACTGTGAAATTACCATGTTAATAGAGATGTTTAATGGCAAGAGTCTCGTTAAAACACTTGGAAGGCGTTTAACATGGTTGACTGCTGAGCGAGTTGCCTTTAGTACCGAATATGATTAGATAATAAAACTCTTGTCTGCAGTCTAGACGTGCTATCTATAAGTCGATGTATGTCTTCACAGCTGCGAATAGAATTTGAAAATGGGATTTGTGAACTTTTAGTAAAATAATTAATAATTACTGCATATTTTTCTAGCTCATGGCATCGTGCATAAATTTACACTACTTGTATAGAACTTGTTTGGTTGTGTATTATTCATTCATTTAAAAGTCATGTAAATAGTTTTTTAAAGGATTCATTATGTCAAGGCTATTGTTTTTTTGTATTTTGTATTTTTTTGATATGCCAATGTCAAATGACATTGTCCTATTCTTTTTATTAATATCTATAACTGTGGTTTGATAAATGATACCCAGAACCTTATGTTTATGCTTAAAAACCTTGTATTAATAAATACACTTATTAAATAAACAATTATTTGTTAGTAAGAGTAGCACTACATTCTTCAGGCAAACGAATATTCCTTTCTTTGGACAATTTTGATATATTTCTAGCCTCAACCTGTTTGGTTCTGCGTAGAAGCTTCGTCCACACGACCTTCGTCGGCTTATTGGCCACTATTTGTGTATTTTAAAGGAATCGTTTGCTTTTTCGGTGACCATCTGCCTTCCTTCAGTTCTCTTTTTCAACCCAAATGATCGGTGAAGTAATTCCAAACTTTAAAATACAAACACGACAAAATACGTTTCCATAATATTTTTGGAGACTTATTAGCGTTGAGTGACTAATATTTGCAATGCCAAACAAAATAAGAACGAAATAATATTTGCACATCGAGCATTTTTATAGTCACATAAACTGCGCTTTCAAATAACAAATAATATGTATTCAGGTTTATTTCGTTATACAGCTTGCAAGTTCCTCATACTATTTTTTTTACAAATTAATTACTTATAGACAAATTATACGTACACTTAAGGGTACACATCGTCTTGTCTGGTGTGACCCTCTTCGGGTTACTAGCTATAAAGTGATTCTGTTTTTCGGATAGTAGGAAGAAGGGGTACTCAAGGCGTGTAGTAAAAGGTAGGATTCAATCTCAGATTTCGCCTATGAATTTGAAAAATCTTCAGTTAGGATTGCCGGCGGCTGTTCGGACATAATTCCATAATACGTCTTAGCACAAACATCAAAGTTATATAATGTATAACATCGGAAATTCCAAACGTCAGGCACTCGTATGACATTAACGTGTCTCCTACTAAACAAGTGTTGGTTCCCGCCGCTAGATCGCGCCACAGTCTAGATGGACCAGGACATCCAGGCGACCGTAGAGTCGCTGCTCGGCCCCGGCGCGCGTGTGGTGGACTGCGAGAAGAAGTCCACGGTGCGCGAAGAGGAGGTGCTGCTCATCAATGGGGTGCCCGTCACACTGGAGGGGGAGGACGGGGCGGCCATCAGGGAGGCGCTCATCAACGGTACGTTACTTAGAGTATAGATCGCGGTGCCGGATTCCTGCAACTATTTTATCCTCTCAGACCTTGCGTCCAAAGTTTTCGATTTAAATGCGGGTAATAATAAGATTTTTCCATTTAACCCCTATTTTTTTGAAGGATAAAAAATAATATTTTTTTCCCATGCCAATGCTACGAATGGTTCCTTCTGTAGAGAAGATTGAAAATAGACATCTGCAAAAAACAGCAAAAAACAAGAATTTCTGGTTTGTCCCAGAAATTTGATTTATATTTCTAGTATTGCAGGTATTTGAGATACACAACATCCAAAATATGCAACAAAAAAACAGAAAAAATCTAGTTTTAGGTATGCAAAAAATTACATTTTAACTTTTATGTAGCTTTATTCAAAATCCAAAATTTCACAAAATTCCTTAAAAATCATTTTAAAAAATATGAAATAAATTCTAAAAATCTTAGACAAAAATGCAAAACTCGAATTGATGTATTAAATTTACCCAATTTACACAGAAAAAAATTAGGACTGAGAGGGCTAAGACTGTTGGCCGAGCTCGAAAAAAACAGGTTTTTATAGACAGAACGCAGAGGTAAAGTCTGGACCACTTGAAAACTATCGTTTGTCCTATCGGTTTGTGGTTTGCACCAAAATGTTATGTGAGAATGAGTTATATGCGGAATCAAAGTAGGGCCTACATTTTTTAGATATTTGCTCACTTTTCGTATTAACTGACCGTAAATATGACACCAAACAGTTTAATTTTTAGTAATTTTCCAACTTTTCCCACGAGCCAGCCCGAACATTCACCAGTCAATAATAAGAGCTAACAATAATTCCCCCCCCCCCCTCCCTTCACCATGAATTGTATAGGAATACGCTTTTTACATCTAGCCCTTAACCTTTAACTCCCGTTAACCCAGGGTAACATAGTAACAGGGATCTGACTGCAGGGATACCTTCAATATTTGTTAATCACTACCAGGGTAACAGAAATATTTTCAACCAGGATCTTCCAGGTCTTGATTTTATCCTAGGCATGTATTTTCATATTAATATATATAACACATAAGAATACATAATTCCGGTAGCTTTTTTGATTAAATTCATAATTTATTGTCAAATCTTTCAATATCAAAGCAAATGATAATTTCTCACATGTTTTTGTCAAACATTGCACAGCAGCAAACATATTGCATGAATACTTCGAAAATAGAACCTTTTTGATTTTGAATTTTTTGTTGGTTTTGGAACTAGTGATTTTTAGATTTCGCACTATGAAATTTCTCCAAAGTTATGCCCCGACTAACCCCACTGTACTCCCGCCTCCCCCACAGGAACCATCCCCCACTGTGACCTGCTCAACCAGATACTGATACGCGCCGGCATCCTGCGCGCGCCGGTGCGTCTTGAGACGAGCCTGAGCGTCAAGTCTAGCGTCGTGACGCGCTAGGTCTTGACTAGATCTCCGCCACCGGCGGAGGACTCGTCTAACTGCGCTCGTGTAACCTAGATACTGAACGCCGTGAGGCGACCTCCGCTAGGGCCGGGATCAGAGCGACTGTGACGCGCTAGTGTGCCCCGACTAACCCCACTGTATCCCCGCCTCCCCCACAGGAACCATCCCCCACTGTGACCTGCTCAACCAGATACTGATACGCGCCGGCATCCTGCGCGCGCCGGTCCGTCTTGAGACGAGCCTGAGCGTCAAGTCTAGCGTCGTGACGCGCGAGGAGGTGACCGTTGCCAGGGGAGGGCAGGTCGTCGACGAGAGGTCACGTGAGACCAAAGAAGATAACTACTATACCAGCTCCACGTCAGAGGTAATTACCTAACAGATTCGTCATAAATCATCACGTGTGAGCTTATATATTAATTTATTTTTAAATTGTTGACTTTATAATTAATATTTACTTATACAATCACAATTTACAAATTGTCTTCCAAAATTCATCACACATTTTGATAATGTGGTCTGCTTGTGTTAAATATTAAAGGCACGTGTTCTATGGATTAATGACAATTCAATGTTTTCAGGATTAAATGACAATTTAAATAGACCGGCGGATTATAGATGACACATAAGGATAAAAATTAAATGTTAATGATTACACTGCCCTGGTGTATTCTCTTCAAAGTTAGCACAATCATATGCGGTGATTGAATATACAATTTTAATTATTAATGTTGCTTATATGACTTGTCCAATGTTAGCGTATTTAATTAGGCCATTTTGATAAGGAATGAATTTTTTAAAATCATAATCTGTTGCATTATATGACCTGTGGACCATTTAATTATCTTTGACATGCTCTAATATTCACGTTATGAACCTTGATATTATAACCCCCTAATGGCTAGATAGCAGTGTCTAATACGGTGTCCCACGCGCGAGCGTGGAAGCCTGAAGCGGTCGAAAATCCAGTCCCAAGCCATAGACGATTGCTTTTAATCCTGATGGCGCCCCGCACCTCCTGCGGAGCAAAAAGGTTTTACGGCTATGGTATGGTTTTACGTTGTGCAGATGCATATGAATAAAGCAGAAACAATAAAATTGATAAGGGAATGTAAATCATTTGATGTTAAAATCTAGTATGCAGCGTCAAACTGGCGGCCATCTTTAAAAATATTCGGTAACTGTCATTTCAAGATGGCTTCCAATTGTAACGGAAGTGGACCACCGACTGCTAATCTAGCCTAATATCAATGGTTATAACCCAGCTCACAACTGGAGTCAAAGTATCTTTTCGAATTATTCTACCTAACCCCCTACATTGACCAACCGGACAATAACCACAGGTGTTCCCCCCTCCAGGTGTGGGAGCCGGCCGGGTCGACGACCCCGACCCCGAGCAGCGATAAGACGAAGACGTTCTACCCCCTGAGGGGCGGCGCCGCGTCCACCTCCTCGCTGGAGTCGGACGAGGTGGACGGCCAGGCGCTCAGGGGCGGGCGTGCAGCGCGTCAACTTGGGGGGCGGGGGGGACGATAAGGGGGGATTGAACGTGGGAGTGAATGGGGGGAACGGGTACAAGAAGGCGGTGCCGGGGGTGCAGTCGACGACATCATCTGTGAGTACAATTAATTATCTTTTGTATTTAGTCAGTCGGACTTACGGCGGTGTCTACGAATACAGGTATGTAGTAAGTAATTTTAGTTAATTGGATTGTACGTATCAACATCGCACCGAGTGTTGGCTTTGGCAAAAAGCTATCCCATCGGCCAAGAAGCATTCGAAGTATATTATACATCTTTGCAAAGATGTCGATAAAGCATACAAAGACAGCCCTACAGTCGTAGATTTTCAAAATTGTGTCTCAATCAGCCACAAAAAGTTCACGAATATAATCAATTTTGTATTTGTTAACAAAATCAAAAATCGTTAAAATCATTTTTTAAATTGTTTAAAAACCAATTTTAGAAAAGTGTTACTGGAGAGCCCACCTTATTTTCACATTCGTGACTTCTGTTCGAAATTCCAAACACCTGTGGTATCATGTCCACCGAGCGATCAGCAATGTGGCTAAAACGCATGTCCCAAATCCTCTTAAGAGAATCCGGGCTCAAACCCCGGTTGGGAAAGATTGCAAAATTTCTGGATTGTATTAAAAATTAAGAAATACACCGACGGGAGTGTTTCCCGATTAATGAAATTGGGAAATTAACCAAATAAGTTAAGAATTGTATTCTTGGTATTGGATTAATGGCCCCCTTAACATTGCCGTCGAGAACAGAAAACGTGCTGGAAGAATGGTTAGTTAGTGTAGTCTAGCGTAGGACATTGACAGACGACCAGCCTAACTATAGTAGAAGGAAATGCATCACTTAGAGTAGATTTGTGGTAAACTACTCGACGAAAATAGAAGGGTGGAAACAGCATCCATCGTCGCACGGTGGATAACTTCTGTCAGCAATATATCCCCGCCACTTTGCGAGAGGATGTTGCTGACGATTTGCGGTTGACGGTTGACTTATTTTCGAGAAATAAATCTAGGAGAAAATGTCAGGAAGGTATAAACGTGATTTAATCTTGGGATTCTAACGGGCCGTGAAAGTTGGGTAGTGAAAGATAGGGTTAAGAGAAGTAATCCCATGAATGAAACGATCACGTAAACAATCTTCATTTAGCTATTCTGTTGTAACGCTTTTTGTATTTCCCTTTCTTTCTCCCTCTAATATTTTTCCCTTTTCACCCCATAAAGAAATAAATACAAATAGGAACTAGGATTTAAGTGAGACATTTTTGTCGATAGTGCCATTTCGGTTTTCGTCTGGTCATTTCTTTTGGAAATATTTGATTGTACCTCCTACATTTGGCTTATTTACGCCTTACAATTTGATAGTACGCTTTTTAGGGTTGTTATTTTTGTCGATATTACAAAATGAACTATCCTTTGATGAGGTTCGGGCCAATCCTATTCTTCAAATTGGCAAATATATAATATATTATGGTTAGGTACATTTATGAACTTATTAAATTTTAAATCAAATTAATAAAAAAAGGTTTAGGTATCGTGCCTCAGTATTACACAGTGGTAACTGTATTTGACAATTTTGACTTTGGGGCTACTTTTATTCGATGAATAATGACTTAAAAAACAAACAATTATTAAATTTACCCATCTCCAACGAACTTTTTGCAAATTGTCCAAGCAAGGTATTTCTTTTGAACAAAATACATTTTATTTATTATTATATGAAATAATTTAATATTTTTTAATATCTGCCCGAAACATTAGGGATCGCTACAAGTTCCTTTGCTACTGGCTAGCTCCCACGAAAACTCGTATTTCCCGCACCTGCGCACTAAGCTCGTATGTAACCCAGCCATAGCTAGTCAACCCACGCTGGTCAAGACCAGACCTGCCTACAATACAAGTGTGGGCAGACTATTGTCAAACAACTCGTGTTCAATCGGTTTGCAAGCGTAGCGAACAAGTGAAGTACGTGCTCTTGTGCAGGTGGCAACCAAGCGTTCTAAAGTTTACCGTAACTCAACGCGTGGGTGAGCGTTTTGTTGCTGTACACCCGAAGCTCATGTTACGCCTCTTGGAAGTCGTTTTTTTATTTTTGTTTTGTTTTGTTTGCAATATGGTTCTTGGTGTTCTCGTTAGTAAATAAGTGTTTTTCGGAGAGTGGTTAAACTGGTTAACAAAACAAGATTTTTTTTTTTTGGGGGGGGAGGCAGAATGTGCTGTTGAAGGTTAGAAGTTAATTAGTTACTTTCGGATGTTTTAGTAGTTTATATTGGAAGGTGTATCGAATCTCGAAGAGAGTTCTTGTGTGCTAACAGTGTGCCACGCGTCACACATTTTTTCATAAAATCCGAATAGAGATCGTCTCGAATTGCACAATTACATAAAAAGAGACGTTTAGAAATGAAGTCAATGAATCAAGATGAATCTGCCTAAAATACATTTGTCAAAATTTTTGGTAAATTGTTTACTGGACTGCATGTACTATTTTCTCACAGAAACTGAAATGAATTGAAGATTGTTTGCAGTTTAACGTTTTTCGCTACTAAAATTTCTAGGGACTGGATTAATAAACAAAATTGAAAATGAACTTCGAAATCAATTTAAAAACTAATTTGTTTTGTAAGAACGCATTTGAAAGATGAAAGTTAATCTTTAATATTGAAAAGCGACGATTATATTTTGAATGTTCATCGTGGACTAAGAAATGGCGTTGACTTTCTTTACTTTCTCATCTAGCTATAGACTCGTAATTAAAGACATATTCCCTTCCAAAATTAATAAAATCCAATTTAGCAGATGATCCGAAAAGAGAAGTTTTAATTAAAATCTTTCGACTGCAATGCAAACTTCTTCTTCTCCAGATCTAATTAATTAATTGAAGTGTTTTTCCGGTTTCCGCGCGTTATTCGTAAATCTTGCCAACCGTAGAATCGATGCTTGTGCAGACAGCTTAACTAATGTGGCGCCTCCCACAATTAGTGGGTGAGGGAATGCGTCTTGTGTTGATGTCTTGTTTAGATACGCACCTATCTTGTCGACATTCTTACGCACTCGTATTATCATGCGTGTACGTGTGCGTGCGGTAGGTAGGCAAGTGACAGACAGACAGACAGACAGACAGACAGACAGACAGACAGACAGACAGACAGACAGACAGACAGACAGACAGACAGACAGACAGAGACAGACAGACAGACAGACAGACAGACAGACAGACAGGTAGATTACAGGGGGTCTATACAGTGTCACGCTGGGAACGTCTGATAAATAATGATGTTTAATGTATGGAATAAAACGTTGTTAGACGTTCTTGTGTCTTTGTTTGAGAAAAACAAGTTTGTTTCCAATTTTGCATGAGGAATCGATTTCATTTCTTACAAAGTCGTGATATGTTTATTTTTTGTAATATTTTTCGAAAAATCTCATATTTTGAGTTTGGTTACTGACATAACATGGTTACATAATACCTAATATGGGGTTTAACAAACATGAATAATATAATATGAAACAAAAAATAATTAGTTACGTACTTCATACTTAGTTTTAATTTAGGGTCAAACACACATGTCAAAAATGAATAAAAGAAAAATGATTTGGGGTAAAAAAAGTTTAAAAAAACAACCCACCACATTATTTTGTTGTATTATATGTAATAAAAAATTGATACATGCAACCAACAATAATTGTGACTAAAAGTTATTTTTTATATGTATATATGAATGTTTTTAAATTGTGCTACTTATGTATTATAACAAGGGTGCTTTAGGGTAGGGACTAGGGAGTGAAGCAAAATAGGAGAAGTGGGTTGATCGAAGAAATTTACCCAATGCCTTAGATATTTATATAGGTACACAAAAAATTATTTTCGGAGACCTTTTTAGCTTTATTTAAAAAAAAAAAAACTCAAAAGCATCATATTTAAACGAATGGTAACTGTTATTGATGATCTAACAAAGATGTTCTACCAAAATGTTTTTTTGACGTTTTCTTGATCACAGTCTATAATTATATCACGGAAAACTAAAAAAAAAACGAATTAAAAGAAGGTTAAAAGTAAAACAGAACAATATACATTTTAGAACAAAAGCAATTTAACAAAAACAGCTTAGAGGCAACAAAATTAATGGTTTTCTAAATTTAACAAATCGTTACACGAAATTCTGGCTAAAAAGTCATTATCCAAAAATCTCTTGCAACACGAGTCTTTGTTTCGAAGCCAAATACAATTTATCATAGTGTCAGGTAAACAATAAGATACATATAAAAAGGTTTGTTTATAGCTATTTGAATATCCCTATAGTTGTTTTTATCATAATGAAATTGTTTAATTTGGAGTTACGAGAGTTTGTAACATTATTATTCGCAGGATAAGCCTAATTAGGCATGCGTTTTTATATTAATTGTTCGTAATATTATTTCGTGTAAAGATGTGATTAATTATCATTTTAATCAATGAGATGGTGTTTAATTGGCAGTTAAAATGGTAATGATTATTTAGATTTGTGTCTTTAGGGGTATTACGTTTGTTAGTTTTTCCGCAGTAAATGTTGGTTAACGAGTCTAAAAGATCTAATGATAGGCCCAAACTTAGAAAAATACACCAATAAACAATTTTAATTAGATTAAGCATAAATCATATTATATTTTATGATAATAATAGGCTAGGTACAAAAAAGATTGCAAGGAGCTAAATTCACAAATGTGCATGATGAACAAAGAATTAGTCCTTACAAAATTAATAAAAATTATCTTTTCACACATTCCCTTAACATGTTTTGAGAAACTAAGGTTTGTCCATTGCAAATTGTATTTAAAAGATGCTGACAAATGCTGACTTTGGATTCGAATTGACAACGAAGTTTTTATTTTGTTTTATTTTCGAAAACTAGATTTTTTTTTGCAATTTAATATTTTTTCCCATTTGTTTTACGTGTTCAAATTGAATCTACTATAGGCAAACAAAATATCTGGGACATGGGAATGTGTGTATTTTTGTGTTTTTATACTCAATTTGATTTTTGAACCATTACAAAAATCCTTATTATTATTAGAATTTGATAAGGAAAAATTCTACCAATTCCGAACAAAACAAAGCACTTTTTACCCAACTGGCAGAATTTGAAAAGTGGTGGTGTTAATTCAAACTAGTAGCTGACATAATAATGAAAAAAGGAACTTCATACACAAGTTTTTGAAGGTGGGAAACAAATAGGTTCTTCAAAATGCTATAAAACGACACTAGAAAATTCTATGTACATATAATCTTAAATATTATGGATTAGGGAGTGGCTTGAACCATGGGCGTCCATTTTTCGTAAGGGGGACAACTAATTCTAGGACCCCCCAATTTTTGCGAGTTTTTTTATCCTAAAGACGTCTTTTACAGCGATCTGAGGTATTATTTTGAACGGAAAGATGAAGTGACTTAGACGTTAAAAATAAATATACTGATGTAATTTTTTGACTTTAGATAATTTTGCTATTTTTGAGTTTGAAAATTACCAATTTATGTTTAATTACTTATATTTTGAAAAAAAAGACGTTATATTTTATTCTCAATGCGGATTTTTTATAAATTTGATTGAAAGATGAAGTGACCTTAACGTAAATTGTCATTTTTTGACTTGACTTAACTTTGCATTAAATAATTGTTTTTCGTCACATTGCAAGGGGGGCAACTGCCGCTCCTTGCCCCCCCCCCCCTGTGGACGCCCAAGACTAAAGTGTACAATACCAAAATGTGGTATTCAAATGTAGTAAAGATACAATTTTGATAAATGAATGTCTTCTTGAGGGTGGTCTACTGGCTGTTGCCTCCAAGGATCTATCTATGGGTGAGTGAGCAAGAGAGTGAGCTAGCCAAGTCTTTAACAGAATGGACACGTAGCTTAATGACTGTTTTATGTCACGCCGAGAGACATGTAGTGGCGCTCAGTGGAACTACAGGTCATTAATAACTTTACTAGCCGTCTATAGTCTGACTCTCACAAGATCCAGGGAAAAAACCAAGGGGATACAAATAATTGTCTCATACGTTTGGACCAGCTCATGTTGTGATATTGAATTTCTATTTATTTTTAATTACGCTTGATCGCCTAACAAGCAAATTTGTTTATATTGATTGAAGTCTATGCAAGAAACTAAAATAAAACATAGTTTCTTATTACAAATCAATTTATCTTAATAAGTTTGAAAACTTAAAAATGTTTCCGCTGGTATGACAATATTCAGGGACGTTAGTACAAAAACAGAGTAATAACACTCGAAACAATCATATACATTGATACTTTCTAACCTTACTGTCGAAGGGTATTCATATTGACTAAAGTCATTCAAAGCAATCAACAATCAGGTTTGGGTTAAAATTTCATGTCATATCTCACTCAATTCGTCCTAAGGCTCGTTAAAATGTTTTCTGTACCAAATGTGTTAGTAATTTAAAAAAATCTTATTTAATACCTGTTTATATTAGCAGTAATTCAATTAGATTATTACCGATATCAAATTTAAATGCTACCAAATGTTTTTAAAGATTTTTTGAAGAGAAATGTATGTATTTTATGATAAATATAGTAGCTGCATAGATGCATAATACTTGTTTCCACATGGAGTGGTTTTGAAGCAAAGTACATTACGCTGCTGGTAGTAGTTCCGCTCTTCACCGCTAGGTGGCTGCACCGCTCAATATCTCGGTCACACCAGTTAGTTCAGTTGTTACCGCCAGAGCGCAGAGAGAGTCTTGTGTACGTTCTACACCGTTGGTCGATGTTTCCGTTAGGTGGCAGCACTAGTACTAGTCTAGGTCCAAACAAAAGTTCGTCTTCGTATCTCGTCGTCAGGGGTAGACTTACTGTTGGCCTCAGTAAACTGGGCCTCAAGAAAATAGTCCCTATATCACTGTAATTTTTTGGTGTTGTTTTGCTGTTAATTTAATTTTCCTCCTAGCCTGAGAAATAATTATATGTGATAATTTATACTTTTTTCCAAAACTGGAACACTTCCCCTCGTAATTTTGTAAAAACTGAGGCCCAGAATACTAAAGAGCACAATACGGTTACCCGTCGTCAGCTCACTGACAGGAGCAGCTACTTACTATCACTACCCCTAACTACTACCCCTTACTTAGCGAAGTCTATGCCGACAGTGTTAGCTCGTGCGTAACGCGTGAGACTGTTAATCTCGAGGTCACGTGCTCGATTCCCTCCTTTTTGGAAGTTTTTTCCAAGGTTCCCATCATATCAGATGCTAAACCCAATGATTCAGTCTTCTTAAACAGCCCTTGGACATTCCCTTCACAATAATTACCCCTAAAACATCATTTGTCACCTGAAGAGAAAAATAGTCTTACTTAATCGAAAACAAAATAATTAATAAACAAACGAAACGATATGCATTGAGTTCTTGTAGGTATATTATTCTTGGAGAAGGCTTCGTGATCAGGCCTTTTTTGTATTTTTTCCTTTGGTTTTGAAATATGAGTAATTCGTTAACAAAGTCTTGAGCAGGTTACGACGGTAATCAACATACGAAAGATGTGAACATAAATTAAAATTGTTATTGCTCTCTTTAGGAATTTAGTAATTTGGAAATAAGTGTAGGCTATTATTTACATTTTAATGACTCGCTAACTATTATATTATTTAGCTGGAGCTTGTCATTGTTTAAATATTATATAGAATTATTCAACTTATTTTGAAATTTGAATACATTTTTGTATGTGTAAATTCATCAGACGTCGACTGGGATATAGGGGGCTACGTCGTTGGAAGGTGGCACATATTATGTCCGTTGGAAAAACTGTGTCATTCTTGTATATTACAAAACATATTTTCTTAATTCCCAGTTAATTATTCATAACAAAAATTTACAGTTCCACTTTTGCGAATGGTATAATATTTCGTAAACCCTTCACTTTCATTATTTGGCTCATATGTGCGATGTAGATTTTTCTGATAAAATACAAACTATGTCCAATTAACTTGTAAAACAACCCCCACTAAAAACCCCCGTCTCCTCCGTTGACCCCCCCCCCCCCTCTCAAACTTCAGGTCCAGCTCTTTATATTTAATTCCTCCTATAAACTCTGGATAAGTGGGCTCTGTATCTCGCCCGGGTCTGTCGCCAGCAGGGACGCGGGAAGAATGCTCCCGTCACTCCAGACTCTACAGACTAGGGATTCAGGGAGAGACTGTCTTTCAGACAGAATGATGAATCTCATTGGAGCTGCCGAGGTCGGTGGAAAGTTTTACGGTTTAATTAAAAATAGGAAGTTTAAAGATCTTTACGGGGTTCGGTATTTTTTTTTGTATGCTCACTGCATTAATGTAATTTATTTATTTATTCTTTTTCAAAAGCCGAAAGTTGAAAATTATTAATACCACTATTCAATACAATATTATGAACCCCACTTCGCAATTTAAGAAATGGTTACACAAACAAGGGTTTATATTATACTTGAAAATGTAACGAAAAGAACAGTTTCAGAAATGAAATATTATTTTTACACTTCTTTTGAAATGTTTGATTTAAAATATAGAAATTGAAACACATAAATACAAGCAAATGCTAAATGCTCAATAAAATGTGTTTCGTTCCTACTTCTGTAAATTACGCATTAACTCTAATGTGGCATCTATCCGTTCTATAATTTGTTCGTGGATATAATAGAATAAGTTCAAAATGTGTTATTACATCTAAAATTAAATTATAACAATACTAACTAAAACTACTATTTAACTACTAACTACTAGCCTACGAGTGTTTCCCGATTAATGAAATTGACAAACTAATAATAAAACTTTTAATTATATATTCATAAATATTATAAGAATGAAATATGTAATTTCGTTTTATGTTCTTCTCTTATAGTCCTACAACAATTAAATAGAAGTCACATATGTATCGGTTTTGCGCTGAGGGTTGTGCCTGGCGGACATAACTTGCTACACTATTGAACCGACTATTCCTATAGGCCTAGAGAAACTCCCCAAAATATCTAACCAAAGTTTACAAAGTTTCCTTCGATTTTATTCATTTGAAACAAAATACGAATTTTTAACAGTTAAAATCTGCGTGCTCCAGAGTTTCTTTAGAATCCCCCCCACCAACCACTCACAACTCTGTGCCCGACCTCAACCACCAGCGATTAGCAACGTGAAACTTTTCTCTCTCTGAATACAACTTTACTATAATAACCTACGTTACCGTGGCTTGGAGCGAGTGGGGGGGGGGGGGGGGGGGGGGGGTTAGAACGAACTGCAGCTAAAGTTACTACGAATGGATTGGTCTATTGTTAGGTTGTTATTCAAAGTTTATTACACCATTTTATTTGCGATTCCAAGTCTCGGTTTCACAAACTTTTATCTGAAGATTTCATATAATATAATATAAACCAAACCTTACCAAGGTACCGGTCAACAGTTAAACGTAAGATTAGAAAGATACATTGCGCCTAACCACGGTCGTATCTTTGTATGGAGGTCAATAATTTACGAGAATCCAGTTTGGAAGGTCACAGTTTCGATTCCCACAACTGGCAATCCTTATTGAAAGTGTTTTAAGGGCTTTGTTAAGTCGTTAATTAAGGCCCGTCGTAGAATTGACTTCTCATCCTCCCTCCTCCCTTCTGTTCATACTTCATCCTCATCTATCACCACTCATCGTCTCGATTAGCCAAAGTGCATATATCCAATCCAATAATCCAAAATACCTAAGTTTTACCCAGGGAGCCTATTTACTAACTCGTGTGTCAATAGTAGATCGACAGCGACCACTTTGTAAATCGAAAAACTCATTCACATCTCAATAGTTTATTGTTGCGTGTCACTGAAGCAAATGCTAACCCTGGTGGTCTATTTAGTAAGTTGTCACCTTTGGCTAGTTTTTACATAGTGCTATATTTTTACGAGAATTTTTAACTTTGCGTTCATGGCTCGAACCAATGCTAAATTATCTACACTATCTGCTTAAATAGATAGCTCTACGTTCAATTACTTGAGTTTTAAATTAGTGTCGGGCAGCGAATGAAAGGGATTCGACCAGGTAGTATCAACAACTTGACATCGGTTCGAGTAGTATAATAATGATTAAAAGTCTTTAGGAAAACACTTTTTAAATAAACTTCCAACTTGTATTTCGTAAAAGCTCATGTTATGCATTTTTCAATAATATTTTAATATAATTAAAAAATTACAAAAATCCAGCCGAATTTCGACCGAATTTCTGAATTGTATTAAATATTTAACAATATTGCACCTACGGTAGTGTTTCCAGTGTATCCAAATCGAGATTTTTCTCATGTTTTCCAAACAACAAACAGATGTGAATGCGAATGTCCATGTCCATGTGTAGAACGGGCTACAAATCCCTGTCGCTTCAAATCTCTCTTAACGCAAACCACACACGCATAGAATAATTCAATTTTCAATTCCACTACAGCGAGATGGGTGATAGCCGCGCGAGGACGCCGTACTTGATATATATAGAGCGAACGAAACATATGCCACGAAAAGCAATTATTCAAATTTTTGCCGAGCGTGTATGTGCGATTTCCATTTCGTCTATTTTTTGTCCCTTTTTCGTTTGTGCCGGAAATCGAATAAATCGTTTTCGTATTCTGTTTGGCTCTCTTGTTGAAGATGGGTGTCCGTGTGTGCGTGTGCGTGTGCGTGTGTGTGCGTGTGCGTGTGCGTGTGCGTGTTTTCGAAAAATTATATCTATATATATTATCTTGTGATTATTCAATAGAACCCCACGTCGCCAATATTAAAACCTCCACTTTTTTTAATCTAAAAAAACGCTGCAAAACATAGAAAATGTAACTACACACAGCAATGTATAGTGTTAACTATATCACATATGAAAATACATTCAAAAATAATAATCGGTATGTTTATTTTTCATAATTATAACATATTTTATTTTTATTAAACTCGCAATTAAAAACATAATTTCCGTAACATTTGAATCCTTTTTTCAAGCATAATGTAATGTAGCTCTGACAAAACATTTTCTGTAATGACTTTTTTTGTTAAGCTGCATTCTTTAGATATGACTGAAAAACTGTAATTTCGCGTGTTTTTAGTATAAGCGGGGATATACTAATTTTGTTCCAACAAAAGCAAAATTGGATATTAAATTGCAAAGCAAAGTGAAAATATTGTATGTAATTAAAAATTTTAAGTACCTGGAGCAATGAATGACCTTTTGTAAGGTCCGTATTTAAACCATTTCTAGTTCCTGCGTAACCCATTACGAGTAGCAAATTGGAATTTTCAGATGTCCGAACGTTTTTGAAGTGTCTTCATATACCTTTCATTGAAGTTAAATTTGAAATTAAAATTTTAATTAAGTTAGTTGTGTAAGCAGTCCTCATCCTAACAACTGAGTTTGTCAATATTAGCTGACACGGAAATGAAAATCCTCTTTAGGCAACATCGTCTCTTCAATTTTTTTGCTAATGTAAAATTATAAAATTCTTGTACACAAATTAATTTTTAAAAACGTTTTAAATTGAAAACGAAATTTTTCGCTGAAATTAAGTTTTTTTTAAATGAAAAAACTCCTTTACAATTTATAATTAATACTGGGTGTTTATGACGCAGTTCAGAATCATACAAGAGAACATTGATCTGAACATCGCGAAACATTTGGTTTTATTATACTTAATTTTATTCTTATCTTTTATCAACTAAGTGTCTAAAACATTTGTGTGTGTGCATTAGAGAATCAAAAAATAATAACTCATATAAAACACGTCATTGATAGCTAAGTTTCCTTTAGCTGTAGATCTACGCAACCAACAAAAAATGAGGTTTCAATTTTATAATTATCAATTTAAATTACATATTTCAAAAAGTGTAAATTACATTTTGTGGAGATGACCTTACTTCGGCATCGTTCTCATGCTAATTTTAACACATTAATAAATTATATATGGCAAAAGAAAACAAGTGTGCGAAGCTACTGAATCTACAGATTGTTAAAGAAGGATACATAAATCAAGCCTTGAGATATTGGGTGGAGGTGCCGGGTTATAAGAATACCCGTTCTGAGAGGGCGTGCCCCCAGGGTCACCCAAAAACCCCTGCCTGCTATAGATATTTCAGCTATAGTGAAGAGGAAACAAAGTAAAATATCTAGGAGGCAGTGCCCAAAACATTGATTCATCATTGATGATCGAGGGCATGTTCCGTTATCGTGAGACGAATGGTCGGACGAACTGAAAAGTGACGCATGTCTCGAAATAAACATTTGCTTTCTGTTTTTTCCGCGTAAACGGTTAACAAAATCCTTATCGTATTTCACACGAACGTTAATCAAGACTCAATCTTAATATGACATGTACGCGTATTCCGAAATTAGTTCATTGATTTTGAATGTAAAATTCGTGAAATGTCCGTAATTTACTTACTCAATTTTTATCAATTTTGGGAATTTATTCCAAGTGTACAGATTTTCTGAACGTAAATTTTCATACTGAATACCAACGTAGTTTGATGGGAATTTCCTGAATTAAAATCCATGTTTTAGATGTCCCATTTTTCTTGTTTTGGGCTTATGTCTTGCGTTTTTTAAACCAAGTGTGGATATCAAATAGAAAAGTACGTTAATAATATTCTTGCGAAATTTGTTAACGATACTACCAACCGTTCAGCAGAAATCATCGACAGCTGAGCGCGCGCATTTGAGACAAATCATCAACAAATTCCTATAATTTAGAGTTTTGACCCTTCGTATAGGCCTAACCTTTCAACGGTTACCCAAAATTGCGAGCAGTAAAGGGCTATAGTGCATAATTTTAAAGTGAACTTTTATACATATCATTTGGATTTTTATGTAAAAACTAAAAATACTTTATCTTCTGTTCAAAGTAACTCTTTATAAATAATTGTATCCCGAAACCAACACTGCAAAATAAACGAAACATTAAACAATCCTTTGCCAATATGTCATGTCGGAATAATTTAACCCAACACATTATAAAAACGTAATTGTTGGCGTTATTTTATACTGCTTTGAAAGTCGTGAGCCCAAGAAAATCTTCGATATTCTGTTGAAAAGTGACTAACTATCTCGTCAGATGAAGACCACTCATAAAACCCGCGTCGTCTCTTGCTAGACAAGAATCTAATATTGTCCGTCCGCTTCGCTGCTCGGACCAACAAATCTTCATCTCTTGAAACTTTTCCCACATTAAAGCTTTTTGTGGACAATCTCTTTTCACTTTGATCTTGTGGTTGGTTAAAGTTGACATTCTTCTTTCTTGCTTTCTTTCTTTCTTTCTTTCTTTCCTTCTGGCGTGTTGCCCATGATGGCGTATCAATATTAGGATGTTTTAAGTAAGAACTAGTACTCCCATTCACTCACAAAGCTCAACACAAGATGCTTGAACTATTTATGTCAATCTAATTTCAGCCGCACAACCATCGACTACTGATATCATTGTTCATAAATACTTTATAGACATAAATATTAAAAGTATATGGTCCTATTGTCGAATCAAGTTAAAAAATATACGTATAAACCTGAAATATGGCAAAGTTTTAGCAATTCAGTTTGTATAAACGAGAATTTACATGCAAATTATTTCTAAAGTACATACATTGATGAAATATTATTATATTTGAATTGTTCATTTGTTGAAAAATAAATATTTTGACACCGCAGAACCATGCCATTGTCTAAGTATGGCTTGAAACGGATATTTAAATCAAAATGTAATGTTAACCCTCCTTTGGATGGGGCTAGCCCCCTTGGCCCCCGGGGGCACCGGAAACGTTATGTATCTTTCGCAATAAAAATAAAAGTCAACATAATAACTCATTTCAATGTAGGTCATTTTCGTTCTTTTACCGTCCTTCAACCATATAATTATATACTCAAAGCTTTTCTTATTTGTTTTTCGAATGCAGAAATGTAAGTAGTAAGGCAAAATACGCTTATCCATCAACGCGACTATAAAAGCGTTTGCGTAAAGTAAATTCAATTGTAATTATTGTTATGATCAACAAATCGACCATTATTAAGCTAAGGTTGAGTGATTGGGGTCTCGTGGTGTGATAAAAACATCACCCCTTTGCTAGTCTGATATGGATCGACCTCCAATCTGAAAATCATTAATAATCGTCAAATATCGACGATGCTCGTCGGGGAAAATACCATTAACAAATTGGTTAATGATAAAAAGTGCAATAAACCGATGTCTGTTCTGTTGGATCGAGTGTTATTGATGACAAGGTTCAGAGCCAGCTTAATTAGTCTCATTTGTCAGCATCGTGGAGGCTGTGCTTTCACTGCCTGCTAAATCGTGATCACACTTAACAATCTTCGGGAACGAATAAAAATAGAGCGCCTTAATTTTACGTTGCGATTGCCACACTATTGTACAATAATGAAACAAATTATTGAACTAACAGACCAACATACCAAACCGCAGGTTGTTTAGGAATCAAAAAAATTAAAACATTCCACAATTAGGAATGATAAGTTGTGCCAATAGAAATTATAGAATAGTTCGATTTTCCGAGTCTCAAATTTGAACATTTTGCTGGTTTCAATAAACACAACTTTTTATTTTCAAAAATATGCAATCGGTACATAATTTATTACTTCATTTAAGTTGTTTGTTTTATTTTTTAATTTTTACTCTAAACTTAATTTGAATTAAATTTAAATTCTACATGTCCAATACAAATACAAATTTTGTCACACAAGTATCTCTGAACTATATTAAGATGCCGTCCCCCCCCCCTCAACTCATCATCTTTCGCAGAATTGATTTATCTAATATTTAATAAAATTATAATACTTAATAAATAAAACGTGGTTGTTTTCCTTTGTTTGTTGTTATGTTGTCAACAGTTACGTTTATTAGTTATTTTTAGAATGGATCCATACACATTTTAAATAAATAATAGCACACTTTTAAATGTCGCGATTCACTATGGTGTATTGTGTAGTGTGCACGAAAAGCTCTACACATTTCTATAGAGCGCTCCATCTTCTCATGTCCACTCTGGCGGCGAACGCTGGAAACGCGCTAGTGAGGATAGAATCTACACATGCTATCCTCGCGCGTAAGAAATTAACTAATTGAGATAAGTATTGTGATGTTCTATCGCGCACACAACAAACAGCACCTACATGGAATCTAGTCTTCAACATCATATTTTAACAGAAACATAATTCATTCCGTGAAAAAATGTATTGGAGACACTGAAAACGTAATCAAACGCCGACTGGTTAACCAACTATACCAACTGTTATTTTTTTAGTTACACATTTCGTACGTTGAATATTATCTGTCCACAATCCACCTACCCACTTGCCATTAGAGTGTATATTTGCTGAAGCCACTTATTGGAAGATAAGTGACTGAACACATGCACTGATTCGTTATTCCGTGTAAGGAATCTACAAGAAATTACGGAAACAAAACACATTCCCTCTCACTTAGGTAATTCAGTGAGATCTTAATAAAGAGTGGTCTTCATATTAATATATTAAATTCATACCAAGTTGATAAGACTAATTCATTTTTGGCTTAAAACAATCAGTAGCCCTAGATTATATCACAATAAATGGGCTAAGTCCAGATTGACAAAACCCAACCTTGGCCGGGGATGCTACTCTAATATTGCATTACATTCCATATTAGGCCTATTATAGATTATAGAACATAACCAAATATTTTGCTTTGATATTAATCAATTTAGTCATTATATTGATATTATTTCAAAGTATGTTGGACTCTGTAACGTTGTACTCTGGAATAATACTACGGCCACAAAAATAGGCGGTTTATATAAATGTCTACGTTCACAGGCGCCCGACAGACTATATCCGTAGGTATTTTAATTATAAATGCTGATATAAATCTATATAAATACTAGAAATACTTTTAAATAAATAAATACTAGATTTTGAATTCATAATGAGCCACATGATACCTATTCTATTCCCCCAAAACCTTATATATTTACACTGTGCTTGTGTAGGATCATATGGGTGTTTACAAAGGTATCCTCACTCGGCGGCCATGACGGTGCTACGCCCCCGCGACACTAGCGCATTCTCTAGGTGATTTGAGTCCTCTATATTTACAATAGTCACTTTCAACAATGTGCTTACATTCACCCATCGTCGCCGAGAGCAATGATCATAGATATTGAACTATAATTGGCTAGATCAGCAGTCATTGGTCCACTTCCGTGGCAATTTGAAGCCATCTTGAATATGGAAGTTTGCATGTTAATTAAATGGGAGAGATTTGTAGCCCAAATAGTTCTCAAGATTGCCGCCAGGTTGACAGGTGAGCATACTAGCCTTTACTATCAAATGAATACTAAATTCCCTTATGCAATAACTTCTTATTGTTTCAGTTTGTTCAATATCATGCTGTACAAGCTAAAATCATAGCCCACAATCCAGTAAAATACTTAAATGCATTAAAAAAGCATAAATTAAAACGCCAAATCGCCATTTTGTTCATGGCAGATTGTCTTCAATTTGCTACGCTCGCGCCTGTGCGGAGGTATTGGAGACTGCGTATCTAGCCTACTACAGGTGTTTAGAGCAATGATGCTTACATTCACACATCGTCGCCGAGAGCAATGTGCTTACATTCACACATCGTCGTAGAAAACAAGTGAACGAGCCTCCCTCCTACTTGTCTGGCCTAAACCTCAATCAAGCCAAACCTCTTTCATGGGCTTTGTAATCGTATTTGCATTCCTCGTAGTATATTTCCGTCCACGCAGTTACAACAGTCACAGTCAACAATGTGCTTACATTCACACATCGTCGCCGAGAGCAATGATGCTTACATTCACACAACAAGTGAACGAGCCTCCCTCCTACTTGTCTGGCCTAAACCTCAATCAAGCCAAACCTCTTTCATGGTCTTTGTAATCGTATTTGCATTCCTCGTAGTATATTTCCGTCCACGCAGTTACAATAGTCACAGTCAACAATGTGCTTACATTCACACATCGTCGCCGAGAGCAATGATGCTTACATTCACACAACAAGTGAACGAGCCTCCCTCCTACTTGTCTGGCCTAAACCTCAATCAAGCCAAACCTCTTTCATGGGCTTTGTAATCGTATTTGCATTCCTCGTAGTATATTTCCGTCCACGCAGTTACAACAGTCACAGTCAACAATGTGCTTACATTCACACATCGTCGCCGAGAGCAATGTGCTTACATTCACACAACAAGTGAACGAGCCTCCCTCCTACTTGTCTGGCCTAAACCTCAATCAAGCCAGACCTAGTTCATGGGCTTTGTAATCGTATTTGCATTCCTCGTAGTATATTTCCGTCCACGCAGTTACAACAGTCACAGTCAACAATGTGCTTACATTCACACATCGTCGTCGAGAGCAATGATGCTTACATTCACACAACAAGTGAACGAGCCTCCCTCCTACTTGTCTGGCCTAAACCTCAATCAAGCCAAACCTCTTTCATGGGCTTTGTAATCGTATTTGCATTCCTCGTAGTATATTTCCGTCCACGCTGTGCGTATTTATACCTCCCGACGCCACTGGACGACGCCCCTTGGCGCTGCGTCAGTCGGCAGACCGATCCGTCGTAGGCAGGAAGTGATTGGATGTCAATCACCTCTTAATTTGATTTTAATTATCAGCGAAAGTAATTATTTTCGTGAATCTAAGAATATTTTAATCTGGGCAAAACTTTTCCTAAGTTTTTTTTTTATTAAAGTGGGCCAACTTAATTTACTTTCGAAAAACTGTGAACGAAAATGTTTTGGTTAATTGTGCTGTCTATTCTTGCAGTAGCGATTGCCATCGTCGTGTGGGTAAGTTTGTTGACGTGTGATTTACTAAATTCAAGAGTTGTCAACCTTATAGCTTGAAAACCGTAACTTATATTAGTGATTTCTATAATTTGTAAAATCACATTCTGACAATATAGTACTACTGGGCAAAGTATACTTTTTTAAATAAAATCACTTATGTATCCGATTTTCGTACTATCATCATAAGTGTTCTACTTTATGAATCACATTTCAATGTGCCCCCCCCTCTCGCCCCCCCCCCCAGCCCCGCCCACACATTGTTTCACAGTTTAGATTTTAATTCTGGATTCTATGATAGGAACACAAATTTGAAAATTCCCCAACAATTAGACTGCATTTCTTTATTATCAATTTATCGATAGTCGTTAGTGATCAAATATCAACACGTCAAAACGCATTTCGCTAAAAAAAAAAGCAATTATATAATTTTAATTTTAAATGTTAAGACATAATTTGAGTGTTCAAGCAAATTAACTGGCTCCAAAGTCATTTGTCTATGTAACTCTGCCAATTATGTAATTTCTTTGAAGTTTCTAGATTGGGTCAATAAAACGTTTTTGTTTTCAATAATATTAGTGCGGACTGCAATATATTCAAGTTTCAAGTTTTAAGATTTTGAATATTCTCAGCGAGAAACAAAATAACGGTTTTAAACTTGTTTTTCTCTTTGTGTTTTCCGATTCATTTTACGCCTTGATATTAATATATACAGTGAATTTGAATTGTTAAATATCCTACCCACACTGTAAATAATCACAAATTGTAATCAACATAAATGTATTCCCGGGGTGTTTCGTTAATTTTCATATGCAAAATTTTCCCCATTTTCATCGGAAAAACAAAAACGTGCGAATTTCCATTCCGTCTGACTTGTTCGCATTAATTACTTAACTAACTAAACACAAAAGAGAAACAAAATGTTGTTTCAATTATAAAACGAACGACATTGCAAAACAAAGTTTCTTCGTCGTGTTGAAGATAACGGTTGAAAAGCTTCTCGTGTGTGTTTATGGTGATTATCTGTGACTTTAAACTTGTGCAAACTAATTAAAGCAAAGTTTATACCGATACATGAACGAGAATGGTGGTGGAAATCTGTTGAGAGCTGGATGAGAACTACTGTGTAGATGGGATAAGATGTTTGCTAAAGTACTTGGTTAGAATTTGAGATATGCTTCGTCAAGGACTTAGTTTGTTGGAGAGTTTAAGGCGGTTCATTAAGAGGGTACGCTGAGCTTGGCCCAACTCAAATGCGCGCAAACAGGTGTTGATGATTTCTGCTGAACGATTGGTAATATCATTACCAAATTTTGAATGGATGTTAATAAAGTACTTTTATATTGATATCCGTAATTGGTTGCACAAAATAAGCGTTAAAGATCCATTGCGAGACATAGTTCAAAACGTGAAAAAATGGGAAATCCAAAACATGGATTACAATTCTGGAAATTCCCACCAAACCGTTTATCTTACGATAAAACCAAATTAACCTGCACGTTTACATTGATTTAAACGTTGGGTTCCATTATGCAAATTTGAGTTAAAAAAATCTGTTCACTTGGAATAAATTCCCGAAATTGACCAAAATTGAGTAAATTTAGGTGATTTCACTAAATTTTAATTCAAAATCAATGAATTAATTTAGGAATACGCATAATGGATAACATAGATTTATTCTTTATAAACGTTAGTGTGAAATTTGATAATGGTGTTATAAACCGTTTACCCAAAAAATCCAGAAAGCTGAGCGCTTTAAACTCGCCTCCGTTCTAGCCTCAGCATACCCTCTTAAGCGTTGTAAATTGTATAGCGATCATTATGTGATGTAAACGATCACGAGAATGGTCGTCTCATTATCAAAGTAGGTCAAGGTTTGTGTTAGTAATTACACGTGAAAACTAAGTTTTTCTAACTAAGATTTTTCAAAGTAAAAATAGGGTCTAAATTAACTCCCGTGTCATTTTCTGGGCAGCCATCGGAATTTTCGACAAAACATATTTTACAGATTAATACATTTTTCCTTCAACTAAGTTATTAATTAAAAGGTCATAAGCCCTTAATTATAACAATCCCTTAATTTTGTTAATCCAATGTACAATTTTAATCTAGTCTATAAGAATACATGCATGTGTATTTCTGCGTCCAAGTATACGTTAAAAAAAAAGTTTTGGGTATCGGACTCGATTAAAATATTTACATTACCGATTTGAGACGACATATTTGTATTTGCATCTCAACTTGATTATCCCAAAATTGTTACCTTTATTGTTATGGAAATTTTCTTGTCAGTTAATATACAAAACATTGTCGGTGTAAAGTATTGAATTAAAAAATAACGGTGAAAATATTATTTATTTTATTGCTTCCTATTAACGTGTGAATTATCGTGATGCGTTTCGTACCTGCCACAATTTGAGATGCTATATTTATTTATAAAACAACAACAAGCAACACCAATATACGTAATTTCTTATTCTAAGTCAATTGTGTTAACATTTCTCATTATATTTTATGACAGTTGGAAACATACTCGAATCACGCTGGATTAGCCTTAATATTTTTTGTTTACCTCTTGGCGAAGGAGACAACAACAGTCTCTAGTGGTTCTTGCCAATCGTCTATTTTTATACTCCCCCTTTTCACCTTGATTTATACTATTTCTATCCTCTGTTTTGACTTTTGACAAATGGGTATTCAAAATATTTTTGATAATGTGAGATGGGGGTTTAATTTTTTCATCGACCTTTTTCATTCTATAAAACGTTCGCCATCATGTTTGGGAATTTTGTTATGTTATATAGTAGAATTTTAATTACGTACGACAACATGCAAACATCATGTAACAAATATTTATCATACTTCCATAACCAGGATCATATGAAAACCTCTGATTGAGAAATATAAAAGTATCTCAACTATTTACAAACGAGTGTGTGTTTTACCCTGCTTTTACGTGAGTTTCTGTGTTTTGGAGTTATACTACGATTATCCATTAAATATATTGTAACCGCACTGATAATTTGTTTGTTATGGTTATTATTTAATATAAATGTGTGTTATTTATTATTTTTATTTTGTTCTCGAATAGTATTTTATTCAAAGTGTAGGGCTACATTAGGAAGATGTCTCAAATCAGTCGATACATAAAAAAACTTTATGTTGATCACTCACATTATATTATTTTTAATTCTATGACAAATAAAATATAAACAATGATAATTCTAGAGGGATAGAAATTAATAACAAATCTTCGTATCATTAATTTCATTCAAGTTTTTCACCGTCCAACTTCTTACAAGATAAATCGTTTGAATACATTTGACGGGAGTTATTACACGACAAAAACAACCAAAGACTGAAACCTCTAAATTTTCAGTTTTCATCCCGTCATCACCAAAGCTCGCGGTAGTCGAGGATATCTTCCAAAGAGATCGATGAAGAAGTCTGCCTATAAATCGCCATGGTTGAGAATTCACTACCTCGCGCCAAAGCCCCGAGATTTGCGGAATGTCCCTTGAATTATTTGCAGTAAATTTATTGCCGAGTCTTCTTCTGTGCTGTGTAGAATGAACAGAAAATCAAATCCCTGAGGTGTTTAGACTACAGACACTTCTATTTGACGTTTGCATTTGTCGTCGTAATACTCGTTATTTGCCCTTTATTCGTTTTCCCCATTTCCCCACTTTCTTGAGTACCGACTTTCATTTCCAATTTCAAAGGATTATTGAACGAAATGACTTTTACAGACATGCATTTGTTCAAAGAGAGAGAAAAAGCAATAACATGAAATACTATTTTAATTTTAAGGAAACATTAAATGAAAGTCACATATTTTATGTTGTGAATTTAACTGGCCATTTCAAATATAAATTTCTTCAAAAACATAATAAAATATTAAGTAAAGAAGGTCTTTTTTATTTATGTAAAGACTTTTTCCCCGTCAAAAATGTTCTTTAAAAATTACTATCATTATTAGGGTGTATACCCTAAAAGTCATTTATAAAGGTTATACCTTTGAAATAATCAAGCTTGTGAAAATGATACAGGTTATACCTTTGAAATAATCAAGCTTGTGAAAATGATACAGGGAGAGATTTATTGCAAAATAAAATGTTGGTTTATCTAAGTTTCAGTTTACTCTAATGAAAAAGCATTTAATAAAAAAATTTAATTCGTATGTAATGTTCCCATTCATCAAAAGTTGCATGATAGTAGCAGGCTATCATGTATCACTCGAAACCTACCAAAAGTCGCTCACACTTGCGAGCTAGCAAGAAGAATAGTTTTGGTATGTTGATCTAAATATAACAAATTTCTACCTTCAGTGGATTTAGTTTCTCGGATTTGTACGGTTGGAAACTAAAGTACCACACAATTCTAATTTCACCAACTGAGCCCCCCCCCCCCCACTCGAACACTCGTATGTACACAAGACATGGCCAGCTTCCGCCTCGCTTTCACGTCCTACGCCTGGGGGCTAGGCTACTTCCCGTACTTTGGTGTAAGGCGGGTCGATCGGTCCTAGTGGGACAGCAGGCGCGGACCTGTGTAAATAACTTCGTCTCTTGTTTACAGAGGATTTATTAAATTGGCTTTGGAGTTTCCGCGAAGAGAGGTCGAAATCAACGACGGGATTCACGGATTGATGCACAGATTGAAAGCGACGCAAGATTAATTGAGTACATGTCCAATACCGATACGTAAATAACTAAGAAGACGCCAAAATCGTTGTTAGACTACTGAACGAGCCATGTGCATCTGCACATTTTTAGCCTATTTACAATTTATTATTAATTTCTTGTGTGTTTTAAAGCGTAACAGATTTAGCTAAAAATGTTAACAGCACCCACAAAACTGGTCCCGGATGTTTGTTTAAAATTTCAGCGCAATCGGTCCAGTGGTTTGACCATTTTTTAACGTACACACACACTCACCCGCTCACATACATATACAGGAACATACGCTTCGCTCCCTCGTACGTCTAATGAAAAATACGTTAATTGTATTTAGTGTCTACTCACTTTGTCACATTATTGATTTTCAGTGGGTGACATTAATTTTAAAGCAGACCATGTCAACCCTGTAGGCGCCGACTCCATCGACGAGAAAACAGTGACCAAGCTAGAGACCGAAATAATTATTTAAGTAGGAAACGAAAGAAGGAAAGAAGGCTAATAATTCATAACTACGTATTAGTATAAATTACTGTTTTTCTTATTTATTCACACCATCACTATAAAAAAAAATCTCCGCATTTGTGAATTTTACCTGGACAGATTCAGAAAGACTATCTAGACATTGATTTAGAATTTCAACAGATCTTTTTTTCTGTTAAACAAAAATATGTTATATGGGCTTTAATGAATTGTTTATCGATTTATAAAAATTGTAGTTAAATATTAAAATTAAGATTCACAATCTAATTGAATTCAATTCGTTACATTAAACAAAAATTTGTGTTCATCAAATGTATGATTTCAGAAAAACAGGTTAATCACAAACTTTTTATTAGACGAGTGAGCGCAGCGAAACGAAGTCTTTCCTAACGCTACTCGATCGGGCCTTGGCCGTGAGCTTTGTCTGTATGTATGTCTGTCCGATCCCATACGGCCGAACGGCCAAATAGATTGAGCTGAAATTTTAAACAGACATCCGTGACCAGGTAACTGAGAACTGCTAACAAAATGAGCATAATCCATTTCGATTTAAACCTACAAGAAATAATAAACTGACAATAGACTGCCGATGTTTAGAAATTATTATAACGACAATTGGATTTGATTTTGAAAAAATATTTTTTGTTTGTTATTTACCTGGCTGTGAAATGCCGTGCCCATGCAAGGTCTATCGAATGTTGAACGTCAAGGTACCCCCGAACTCCGCTCGTAGATTGAGTAAACCTTGCAATATTTTTACGGTATTTCGTACTGGCTATGTTTTCCATGGTATTGTCACAGATGATCGACTAGGGCCTACACTGCGTTATATGCATTTCAAAACATGTTTCATAATTTTTAAAATACAATCCAGAAATTACAAATCTTTCCCGACCAGGGGATTGAACTCACGTCTCCCACATTTCGGCTATAAGGGCGCTTTAGCCAACTAGACTAGGGAAACGCCAAAGTCGTTGTAAGACGAGTGAGCGAGTCATGTGTTGAGTACCCGGGAACATTTGCATATTTAAGTTTGATAATTATATTCGTATTAATAATAGGATTTTTAAGTTTAGTTGGCATAAGGGCGCGTCAACTGTAAGGCCATAATGCGCCACTGTAGCCTAAGATAGGTTAGATAGGCCTATGGTAGGGGAAAAAAGTAATGTTACCTGGTTCTCAACACATGGCTCACTCACTCGTCTAACAACAACTTTGGCGTTTCCCTAGTATATAGGTGTGAATTATAGGGTATTGTGTTTATTTGTTATGAAGGCGCCGGCGCGTCAACTGTAAGGCCATAATGTGCCACTCTAGCCTATGATAGGCTAGGAAGGAAAGATCAACGCTGTCTAGATCCAGTAATTAGGTATAGGGGGAGAAAGGGGAATGATACCGGGTACTCAACACATGCCACACTCACTCGTCTAATAACGACTTTCGCGTTTTCCTAGTAAAAAACAAAAACAGATTGACGTACAGGCTAAATACTGAAAATTTAATCGCTGTCCGAAATAATAATGCTGCTCATTTCAATAAACGAAACCGTTACTTATCCATTAAACCCTGTATACTTATTTTTCTTTGTTTTGGGAATTGAATTGTTATTGTTTTTTTTCCTTTTTGTAGTATTTTATTGTACTGCGAGAAAAACTGTTCAAATTATGTTTACTTTATGAAAAAATACTGAGCTTTGTCACTGTTAAATTCTTATAGTTTACTGAACAACTGAGCTTTTGGGGCACGAAACAAAGTTTTTACTATATGTTGTGATTGTTAAATCGGTTTGAAAAGCCGGAAGTTATGCGTTCATCCCCATTCGGGGTAAACTTTTACATCATCTATCATTCAATAATTTACATGCCTTTCTTTTGCATGTTTAAAATTTGTAATAAACACAATCACATTGTTTTGTCTTAATAACGGTTCTTCTACTCTAGTGTATTAGGATGACAGTAATGGACGGATGTGGATACATTAGTCAAGTAAACAATGGTGGATAGGTTGCTCAAGTGTGACTGATAAAATATATTCGAGAGAAAAGTTAATTTACAAAAGCGTAAACAATGTATCGTTATTTTATTTGTACCATTCCCATGAAACATCCAATACAGACAACAATAATCCGTGAATAAATAAATGCAAAATACGATATTGAGGAATTTTACTAATTTAGATAATTCATGTGAAAATACAAAAAGAATACAATAAACCAATATTATAAAACTTTCGTTGATTTTTAGAACAGCAGGCCACACTGGCATACACAGATTGTGTCAAAATGTATATGAATTGCTATCAAAGATGCTTATAAATATTCTATTCCATTCTTTATTCTATTCTAATATTTTATTTTGTATCGTTCTCTATGGACACTATTTTCACTCGTACGACGACAAGAAAAATGAAATAAGAAATCAAGGATCAATACCAATGTTTTCAGGTGGTAGGGAAGGGTAGAGTTATAACATAGTGTTTGGAATAATACTCGATGGTAATACCTTTATATTTTTGGAAATTGGCATATATGGTTTTTGATTTAAAAACTGAGATTATACTTAATAGTTAGGCTCGTACATTTATGCACTACCAGCAAATAAACAAAGTTTTGTCTACATGTAATGATTTGTGGCTACAGGAATAGGAACGCTCGAAAAAGTCTCTGAAGTATAGGATCTACAAGTGACAATTGCTTTCTGAATTGTCGTACATTTACTTTTGTCAGGTGGTTCAAATACGAGATTTGTCCGACAGACGAAATCAACATTTATTTCTGAAACATTACAAAACGGTTCTTCAAGTACACCAATTTTTTATTTACATTTTTGCGAAATTTATTTCTTATCTCGTCGAGTTTAAAAAAGAGATTTCCGTTCTTAATATTCGAATGTAATAACTCAAGAGATAGAACTAATAGAGCGATGACGATTCCTGCAGCTCCGAGCGATAGAATCGGCAACACTGTCTGGAGACTAACAGGTTTCTCTCTTTTACCTTCTTTTGCATCAGGTTGGTAAAGAGCATCTTTGTAGTGCTTCTTTATTACACCTGTAACTAAAATCACCCTCTCCACACAACAAATAAAAACACAACAATGACAAAACAAAATATTTAAATTAATTAACACATTTACCTGATCTTCCTTCAGTCAGGCTGGGTTTTATGCTGGGCGCCACTCGGTTATAGAGACACGAGAACTCCTTATCTTTTGATTTTTAAATTTAAATGAAGATAAAACAAGGAAATATTATAATGGATGTGCCAACAGGAGCCAAGGTTCTAAAATATTATAACTACAAATTTTTATGATCAGCAAGTCTGAGTGACTTTAATGGGACAGTGTTTAGTCCCATATGCAATTTCAGAAACATTATGGCAATTATTATGTCCCGCTTTAAACACAAAAATCAAGATAAATTACACAAATTACACAAATTACACAAAATTACACAATGTCAAAATGCCTTTTATAATAATGATTTTGGTTATTGGTTACTACTTCTCAATACTTTTTCTGAAGAATTTCAGCAATTCTAGTCTTTTGTTAAAAGTCAATTTTTTTGGGTACCAATGATAGCCTATGCTTGGATTTTCGTTTCTTATGCAAATTATGTCGTGAAAATAATTTAAGTGAACTGTTACTTTTCGTGATCACGCTTTCCAATGTAGTTGCCCCTATTAGGAAAAGAAGTAGACTCGTCTGTAGTCCACACGTAGCCCTGGATAGGCCTAAAGTAGGCTAGTATTCAGGTGCCAACGGCTGCCCGACGTTCTGGCGAAGTAGGCCCCATGTAGGCCTAGTGGAATCAGATGACACCAGTAGATTGTTGGCCTAGGCTAGGCCTCTCGTGTCGGAAAACCCCAATTTCCCCAAACCCAAAAAGTAGGCTGCGAGTAGACCGAACACCCAGGTAGGTGCGCCTCCCCCGGGAAAAAGGAAAATCTCCAGCTCCTCCCTCACACAAACGTGCGCCAGCTGTCCCAAGATCGAAGTGAAGAAGTGTTTTTCCAAAAGCTTGCGATTTCTGTTCTAGAAATTTCCTTCCTGATCTCCTATTGGTTGAAAATTTGCAAGTCAAAAATTTTTACGGCGTAGGTGATGACGTATGTTGTTGAGTTCGTTTGCACTCGCGGCGCGTGTCAGCTCATGGAAAATTACCAGAGAATAATATTTGCACATCAGAAATAATGTTTTTTGTCCACAGAGTTGGCAATGCGTACCAAGCACAACCAACTGTTGCATTTAAATGTTTGGTTGGCGTTGTCATATCATCCGCATGGCGGTGCATTGGCGCCAGGTTTGAAATACAAATTCACGTAAAAAGGGTTTTGACAATATTAATTATACTTTTTTAAAAGAAATCGTTCATGTTATTTTTTTGAAGGCAATTAATTATTCAAAACATTATACAATTTAAAAGGCGGGACAAAATTAATATTTAAATATCTTTGAAATTGTCTTATATCAGACCAAAAGGTTACATATCCCCTCTGAAGTGAAAGAAAATTGGGAATGCAGTGAAAATTTTGAAGTGCTTCACAAAGTTTCTTAAATTTACATTTCCATATTACAATTTTTAATAAGTATTAATTTATTCACAAGCATGGTTATGTTTTGAATGAATGAGGGGTGTGGTTTATTACCACTGGTTGCAACGTAGCAATAAATTAATAGTAGTGAAACAATCGTTATTTAGGTACAGACACCACAAAGATACAGGAATATGACATGAAAAGAGAAAGGATGGTTGAGGAACAAATATTACAGGCAAAACCAAACAAACACAGTCTATTAACTGAACTAATTATGTTGCTATCTCACCCATCCCTCGGAAAAATTAAACAATTGAATAAACGTTATCAGTCAGCTACGTGCTGTCGCAAAAATAAATTATCGTAAAGTTATTTATAGTCAAATATCTGAAATCAGGTCTAATCAGAACCCTTTCCCGTCTAACCGCGTGGTTTAACTGTGTATCTGTCCACAAAGTTATTCTCTCATTGAGATAAAGTCAAAGTCAAATTATTAATCAAGTTTTAAAATTTGGGTTAAATTGCACAATGGAAAATCTTTCCAATAATCAACAGAAATTAAGTGTCACAAGTTATGATTGCGATCAAAATTATTCAGCATTGCGGGTTTTTTAAACATAGGTAAAATAACAATACAAAATCAGCTAATAGAAAACAAGGTATGATATGATGATACGAAAATGAATATTAGGTAACTATAGTTACTGTCCGGTCTTACAATGGAAAACCGCCCGTCTTCCCCTTTAAAAATTAATTTTAAAATTTCACTTTTTCAAATATCTCAAATAAATTTTAAATTGTTCGGGTCAAATTCCACAAAGGGTTTTGGTTCAAAATCCTGAAATATGTCAAGTATTATTTTATTATCGAGCTTACTCGAACAAATTTTTATTTTATTTTATTTTAAATCCAATGTCAAATCCAAGTTTGAATTTATTAAAAATAGTTGAAAGTCAAACAACATTCAGTTCAAAATTTTTCAAATTAATCCACGTAGTAGTGGGTTTCCCCATCTGATTTTAAAAAATTCCCAAATTATTTTTTAAAAAAGCACAATAGTTCACATCCCAGTTCAAGTTCAAGGTCACGTTCCATTTACATTTCAATGTATGAATGTCACGTTAATTTTCAAATTTAAAATTCAAAGTGGGGTTATGTTCCAACAAAAATTGCAAAAAGTTCCAAGCAAAGTTTAAAGAAGTTTATTCATAAAATAGTTCAATGTCCCCACGTTGTCAAGTTATGTTTTTTTCATTAAAATAAAAATTCACTTCAAGTCAAAGTTCACTATCTCTCATTCACTATCTTTTCAGTTCACTATCATCTCTCACTGTCCCTATCCCTCACATTGCTAACGTTAAATACTAGATTATTGTGACTCCCGATTTTAATAACTTCTTTTATTTCCACTTCAACTTTACTTAATTCTAAGTTCGCATCCCTAGACCCCCAAAAAACTTCAATTTAAACCCAAACATCGTTCCTAACGACCACTTAAAACACCCACATAAATTCATTTAACCAACATCCCCACTTACGTCCACAAAAAATTTCAACTTTACCGTCACTTACGTTCCACATAAATTTCAACTTTACCAACATCGTCACTTACGTTGACATTAACGACCACATTATTATTAATATTATTCTTATTAAACATTAACTCGAGCCCACCTTTCAATCTAGTATTTAACTTCACCCTCTTATCATCATCTAACACTCCACTATCTGTTTCTGTTTCACTTCTCTCTAGCCTTACTTTATTTCACTGAAAACTCTAAAATTTACTATTATTTCTAGTTTCTATTTTTAAATTTTACATTTTTGTTTATTTTATAAAAAAGTTGGTTTGTCAAATTTAAATTAAATTCAACTTCAGAGTTCCAAGTTCACTTTCCACGTTCAACATTTCCACTACAATTTAAAATCTACTTTTATACAATTCCAAACTAGTTTAAATTATTTTAGTATAAAAGTAAGTTTATTTTAATGTTTGAAAAACAAATACAATTTTAGGTAATTTTAACTTCAAAAAGTTTTAATGTAATAAAAATTGAGGTTAGCTTTTGTTTGGGTGTGAAAACACAATTGAGTGTGACAAAACAATTTGTGTGTGACAATGACAAGTTTAGTGTGACAACCTAAGTTGTGTGTGATGCACTTAGAAGTGTTCTCCTTAAGTTGTGCTATAAAAGTTCCTCTTTAAGTTGTGTATTAATATTTTGAGTGACTGTACTCATTGCCACGTGGGTGAAGATTTGTTTATCTTATCTAAGTCATTAGTTTTTTTTGCTTTTAGCAGCTCGACTGGAGTGGGCCTCTATCTGTGGAGGCTGGCCCCCATGCATCCCTTGTTTATGTTATTTTAAGTCAAGGTCAAGTTTTTATACTGGTTGAAATTTAAAAGTAATACTCTTTCTATTTTATAAACTGGTAGGGTTTTTAAAAGTTGTAATTTATTTAGGCCTACTGTGTTCTTCTAAATGGTAGGTTTTAATCCCTCAAAGCTCCTTGTCACTTTCTATCTCTAGTTCAAGTTCAAGATTTATTTTTTTTTTAGTCACATTAAAAATAAATTTTAAAGTTATTATTTAAAATTCACAATTTTATTTTATCCCAATTATATTCTAAGTAGCAGTCAAGTTTAGTTCATAAATTGTTGTTGATTAGGTTTTTTGTTAGTTTAAAGTACATATTTTTAATTTATGAAAAGCAAGTTTTAGTTTATGTTTTTTTTAGGCTTTGTGTACCCTAGTGTTGACACATGGTTGTCCTAACCTCCTACCCGGGCTATATTTTAGTCATTTAATTTTAGAATTCTTCCCTTTTTTACTCTATACTTTTGATTTTTGCGAAGGCTTATTTTCCAACGCTCCCTTCTCTTGTATAGTTCGTAAGCTTTTTTAATTTTCCCAAACCATCTGTCATTAATTTTTAATTTTATATCTCTGTTTTTACGAAGTCCCATTTACCTGACCAAAATATTTTAAGTTTACGTTACGCTTGTTTTTATTTAAATTTTGTTTACGCATTAAGTAGGGCCCCAATCCCCTCATCTCTCACTATCAATAACTCATTTCTCACTGGTTTGATTCTCACTCCATTATCGTCAACTACTAAATTATTTATGTATTCCGGGTTAAACATTTCTTTTATTTCCACTTTAACTTTATTATTATTATTTTTAACACAAGTTTCCCTTTCTCTACTTCCGTTTTCATTTTTAAGTTCTCCATTTTCTTTCATATCAACGTCACTTCTACGTAGATTTACATTATCAACGTCACTTCCACTATCAACTTTAACTTTGTTTATCACTTTATAACTTACATTTTCACTTACATCACTTACATCACAACTAAATTCAACTTTATTTACTCTGTTTCTCTCGTTTTCAATATCGTTACTAACTGTCATATTGTTAGCCCTATCTCGCCCTACACTTTCACTATCCGCATCACTTACACTAAGGTTTAACTCAACGTTATCATTATTATTATTATTAATTAACCCGGAAACATCAACATCTCTAGTATTTTCCAATAAACCAACATTTTTCTCATCTGTTTCATCACACGCTTTAACATCTGTTTCTATTCATCTCTCTCTAAGCCTACTTTTTGCATTCAATTTGATTCACGTTCTATCCGATCTGCTCTACGTTCCTGTATCTTTTATCAATTTTTCCACTCAGCTCGGTTATTATTTTATTTATGTCGGTTCTTAAGTCAGTAATGTCGATTTCATTTGTTTGTTTCCCTCATCGATCTTTAAATTTAGTTTCTCGTTTCCCTTATCGATCTTTAAATTTATTCCGGGGAATATCAGTTTTGAGATCCGCGTTATTTGAATTTAATTTTTCATTCTGTGAATTTTGTTTTCATTCTGTGAATTTTGTTTCTCGTTTTCCCTCATTAATTTGTTTTTATAAGTGAAGTTAACATTTCTTTTAGGCCTACTTCGCTAGACTCACTGTGTTGCTGGTTAATGCCGTTTGTACCTGTAGAAGTATTCCTAGGTCCAGGCTTAGGTGTGATCTCGTTAGGCCTTGTGATTTCCATCACTGGTCTAGGAGATTCTAGGCCTAGGTAGTGGATTCAGCAAGTGGGTTTCCTGGGGTTTTGAGTGGGTTGTGGACCCCTGGTGCCTCCATGATCTCTGGTGTCGTGTCACTAGTAACATTATTAAATTGTGTATTATTCTCACTCTCAGAATTATAACCTTCCTCCTCGTTGGCATCCATTATATAAAATTTTAATTTTCAAAACAAAATAAAATGGGGTCGTGAACAAGTAAGTAGCCACACGTTGGCAGCGGCAATGTAACTAAAATGACAAACAAGCCCCACTAGTTGAAGCCAATGTAACTAAAATCACCCTCTCCACACAACAAATAAAAACACAACAATGAGCAAAAAAAAAAATATTTAAAATTTAAATTTAACACATTTACCTGATCTTCTTCAGTCAGGCTGGGTTTTATGCTGGGCGCCACTCGGTTATAGAGACACGAGAACTCTTATCTTTTGATTTTTAAATTTAAATGAAGATAAAACAAGGAAATATTATAATGGATGTGCCAACAGGAGCCAAGGAACCAAAATATTATAACTACAAATCTTTATTGATCAGCAAATAAGAGTGACGTTAATGAGGACAGTGTTTAGTCCATATGCAATTTCAGAACATTATGGCAATTTTTATGTCCGCTTTCAACACAAAAATCAGATAAATTACACAAATTACACAAAAATTACACAAAATTACACAAATGTCAAAATGCCTTTATAATAATGATATTGGTTATTGGTAACTACTTCTCAATACGTTTTTCTGAAGAATTTCAGCAATTCTAGTCTTTTGTTAAAGTCAATGTTTTTGGTACCATGATAGCCTATGCTTGGATTTCGTTTCTTTTGCAAATTATGTCGTGAAAATAATTTTAAATGCACTGTTACGTTACGTGATCACGCTTTCCAATGTAGTTGCCCCTAGTTAGGCCAAGAAGTAGACTCGTCTGTAGTCCACACGTAGCCCTGGTAGGCCTAAAGGTAGCTCTGGGTGGCCTAGGGGAGTATTCAGGTGCCAACGGCTGCCCGCGTTTGGGAAGTAGGCCCTGGTAGGCTAGTGGAATCAGATGAAAACCAGTAGATTGTTGGCCTAGGCTAGGCCTCTCGTAGTCGGAAAACCCCAAATTTCCCAAAACCAAAAGTAGGGTGCAAGTAGACCAAACACCCAGGTAGGTGCGTCCTCCCCCGAGGACAAAGGAAAATCTCCAGCTCCTCCCTCACACAAACGTGCGCCAGCTGTCCCAAGATCGAAGTGAAGAAGTGTTTTTCCAAAGCTTGCGATTTCTGTTCTAGAAATTTCCTTCCTGATCTCCTATTGGTTTAAAAAATTTGAAAATCACAATTTTACGGCGTAGGTTGATGACGTATGTTGTTGAGTTCGTTGCACCGCGGCGCGTGTCAGCTCATGGAAAATTACCAGAAATAATATTCTGCACATCAGAAATAATGTTTTTGTCCACAAGGGTTTGGCAATGCGTACAAGCACAACCAACTGTTGCACTTAAATGTTTGGTTGGGGTGTCATATCATCCGCATGGCGGTGCATTGGCGCGCAGTTTGAAATACAAATTCACGTAGAAGTTTGACAATATTAATTATACATTTTTAAAAGAAATCGTTCATGTTATTATTTGAAGGCAATTAATTATTCAAAACAATTATACAATTTAAAAGGCGGGAACAAATTAATATTAAATATCTTTGAAATTGTCTTATATCAGACCAAAAGGTTACACACCATTGTTCAATAGTTTGAGAATATAATTATTAAATATGCCAGTGTACGGACTTCTCTTTGGAAAAGCTAATCCGAAACATGTTTTTCTAAAATACTGTGATAATGCAACCACCTGGCAGCTTAAACGTGGTCTGATATTTTGAAAAGTAGTAACTTCAATAATATATACAAACTTTTTCTTGCAGACTCTTATAAATCCATCTTCAAAAGTGCGTACACCGTTCTCTGGGTCCGGGGCGACTAGCCTGTCATATATCTGCTTCATCTCATTATGTTCCGGTCCATGTGCGTTTCTAAACTCTTGCATTGCCTGACCCGTTTTGGACATTCCCAATGAATAACTTCCATCAGCCAGCATTCCCTTCAAATCTGTGAATGGTAACTTCGGAATGAAATTTGAAAGAATCGATATAAAAAAAGCAGAATAACTGGTTATAACAACTGTTCCCAACAAAGAAACAAGAAATATCAACACACGTTTTGAAGAGATTCGAGATAATTCAGGTGATGCTTTTTGACAGAAAATTGCAGTAAAAACCTGAAAGAAACTGTCACTGAATTGTTGGTGTCTGTCATCTCTATATAACAATGCTAAGACGGTGGATAAAACAACAGCACATACTAATAAAGCCAACCAAAGCTCAATGCTGAAGGGAGACATCAGACTACCCAGAGACGCATTGCTTTGCGGTCTTTGAACATAGAGTCCCACATACTCACTCTGATAAGGTATGCTGTAATCTACACTTTGTTTACGTTCAGATGTCATGATCATTGGAACTCCAGACATGTGAGCATCATTGCGAAGCAACACGCCTATTATTCCATCCCAAGAACCGTTTGTCAACTTTGTCCCATACGTCCCAACTTTTGGCTGCTCTTGCTTACTTTTGAAGTTAATGTGGTTTTCAAATATTTTCAAAATCTTGCCATTAAATCCTCCGACTACTAGTGAATTTGAAATGTCACTTTTAACCAACTTGAAAAAACCCCATTCGCTTATACCCATCGTAATGACAGTTCCATTAAAATCACTTCTCCTGTCATAGAATCCTGTACTTGGCCAAGCAAATTCTTCGTTCATCTTCCAGGCACCCTTGTAAAACTTCTGAAGCGGGGAATGTTGAGCAACTCGATATACTTCGGTGAAGCCGATGCGCCCATCTGTGTCCAGTGGGGCTGCTACGATAAACTCACAATCAAACGGAATGTTGATGTTGAGGAAATACTCTTCTAGATTCGTGGAAACTTCAAGGAAAAGTAACCATATCCCTCCTGAAAGTTTATTCGATTCTGATAACATTTTAAAACGTGTTCTTGAATAGATTTCATCTAAAGTTGCGTACATCGGTTTGTTGCAGGATGTTAGAAGGCGGTGGTCGTTGTCAATGACGGACGTCGTGTTTATCACGGCCGATGAGATGCCGTGATCAGACAAACGTCTTTGAGTTTTCACAATACAACTGTTAATGTTTATATTACTAGTCACCACAAAATAAACGCAGTCTGACCTTACATTAGATTGAATATTCTCAATAACTTTCGAATATGTGTCAGTGATGCTGTGACCAAATGAAATACATTGTATTATTAATATGTAAATAGAAAGCAGCAGCTGAGAAAAAGTGACAGCACCCATCACACTTGCGTTTTTTTACTCACTTTGCACTCACTCACTTTGCAAGAAAGATAAACAATTAATATTAACACATTATATTATGAGGTTTAAATTCTTTAGTTGATCATTGTTGGCAGAGAATTGTACTAAATTCTTGAAAGAAGCTGTAACTAAACGGTTAATCTCAGTCGCCTCTTTTGAACAAGACTTATCTGATGGTTAACACGAAATCACATACGCAAGAAGCTAACCAATTCTCAAAGCTATAGCAGACATCAAACCATCTAGAGAAGCATTGATTTTCATTCTTCGTTTAACGAATTTTCCATACTTATTTTGATGATGTTTGTTGTCCGTATGCAAGCCCGCTGTCGCTTACGAATTATCAATGGTCGTGTCATGTCATTAAATGAATGTATTCATTACCAAGAGACGTACGAAAAGAGACTGCAATGATCCTTACGAGTTTGCAATAATGACGACCACCGGGTCACGTCTATACGTTATGATGGTTACAATGTAATGCGTACAGGGTAAAAATAAATTAATTTTAATTCATCAACTTGTTATTTCATGTTATTAATGTTGATTGTCATTTCATATTATATACCTTTCTTGTAATGCTAAGAATTTTGTCACAAACTCCTTGTAAATGCAAAACAAATATTGTCTATTAAATTTCGGTTCTTCACGCTTGCAAGTGACATAATGATCTGTTCGCGTCCACAATTAGTCCAGCAAACAGTGGATACTAGGGTGACGTAGTGTGTCTGATAAATATTTATTCGAGTTGATACGCGAAATCGTCGTGTATTTTCTTATTAATGATTTGTACAAATTTTCGTGAAACGTTTAATAAATAAACAAATACTCTGTCAATAATCAATCAGTCTATTCTTGGACACAGTCGTGAATTTTATAATAAATGTAAATAGGCATAATGACTTGTGTTCCAATAGCAAAAGACATAACATTAATGTAGATGTCTATTAGGAGTTTTAGAGCGCTTTAACAGCTAAGATTATTTAGTTTAAACAAACCTGCTTTGACATAATAAGTGATAATCGATTATTAATAAAACCGTTCATTTCTATGACTCAATAATTTTAAATTAATCACAATGACCATTGAATGAACCTTTTTTCTTCAATATCAATGGGGTTAAGGTAACCGATGCTACGGACATTGCAACTGCGTTCAGTAAAAAGTTCAAGAGCAACTTTTCTCCTCCTGCAACTAAAGTAGATCTGGGCTCCACCATTCCCCCAAGCAACAAAAAAACAGGCATCCCCTTATCAAATATATATGTATCGAATGAGGAAGTTCTCCGGGTACTCCAGCGTCTACGGGACGGATCGGCAAGTGGTCCCGACAAGATTCCTTGCCGCATTCTCCGGATGTGCGCCAAGTCAATTGCTCCCTCATTAGCTTGCATATATAACACATCTCTCGCTACCGGAACTGTACCACAACAATGGAAATCAGCCAACGTCGTACCGACCTTCAAGTCAGGTGAGAGGGAAGACATTAATAACTATAGACCGATCTCCCTTACATCAGTGGTCTGCAAATCGTTAGAAAGAATAGTAGCTCATCACCTTGTTCGCCATTTTGAACTGTCAAAATACCAACATGGTTCATCCGCCAACGGTTCTGTGTTACGATGCTAACTCAAGCAATTGACATGTGGCAGTTCTCACTGGACAGTGGTAAGTGTAAACAGGTAGATGTTGTCACGCTGGACTTCAGTAAAGCGTTTGACCGAGTCCCACACAAGCGATTACTCTTGAAGTTAGCCAACTTGTATAACGTAAAGGGAAATCTCCTGTCATGGGTCTCGTCTTTCTTGCTCAACAGAAACCAAAGTGTAGTGTATGACGGCGTCTCTTCTCCATATGTTAATGTTAGCTCTGGTGTGCCTCAAGGCTCGTACTAGGTCCGTTTTTATTTGTTATGTACATGCTAGATCTCCCACAATGTGTAGAATCTGACATATTACAATACGCAGATGACTGTACCTTGTTCAGGGGGATAACGAGCACTGAGGACGCTGCGATACTACAAACTGACCTTGCTAACATTCAACTGTGGTGTGAAGTGAATGAGATGAGCCTCAACCCTCTCAAAAGCTCTGTTATATCACTAACACGCTCAAAATCACCATATGACAGTAAATATATTATTCAAAAGAAAGAGTTAATTAGTTGCAAAAAAATCAAGCTCCTGGGTCTGACAGTCACAGCAGACTTGAAGTGGAATACGCACGTGGAAGCTGTCCGTGCAAAAGCTTCAAGAGTGCTTGGCTTCGTTTCCAGGAGCCTACAAGGATGTCGGCCAAGTGTAGCTCGTTCCATGTACCTGACGTTGGTAAGGCCAATTTTCACATGGGCAGCTCCAGCGTGGCATCCAACAACAGGTACCAACTTGGCTAAGTTAGAATCTCTACAGAATCGGGCTACAAAATTTATTCAGAAAGGTCGTTGTGATGGGGCAGAAGACAGGCTACACAAAAGTCGTATTGACAGCATTGGAAATCTACTTAAACAAATAGACGTTATACTTTTTCAAAAATCTTTAAGGGGGCTAGTTGACATCAATCCATTTCACCGCGTTCAACTGTCTTACAGATCTGTTTTCCGAAAACACTTTGTTTATGTAACTCCTCCCCATGCACGTACGGCAGCATACCAAATGGGATATTTTAATCGGGCTGTAAAGCTCTGGAACTCTCTGCCACCTCACTTCAAGTCAAACTGTAACACTAATCAATTTCATAAGTGGGTCAAAACAATTTTTAGTAAGCCTGAACCGATCAATGAATCTGCATGTAAATCAGAGTATTGTCCGCCTAAAAAACCATCGAACTATGATAGTTTAATCTCGCTTCTCTCTTAATTGGTATTTTTTTTTTTCACTGAAAATGCTCTCATTAATAACATCAAAGACAATAATTTAACAATCTTGTATCAATTTGCATCTATTAAATGTATTTCAACTTATATTCTAGCACTCTCAGTGTTGTTTTGATTGTACAATTTGGTAAATCATAGTTATAAAATAGACAATACGAGTAATATAATACAATATCACGTTAAAAAATGTATAATAATAAAATGATATCATAATAACATATACATGTAATTCAAAATATTATTAGTTAATAATTATTTGTAATACGTATTTGTGTATTTTCTAATATCTATCTATAATAGTTATAGCTTATCAATGGACGGGTCCTGTGTTGTGTTGATATCATCATGTATGGTATAGTTGTTATGCATGATGTTGATTATGGGATGTAGGACTGGTCTATGGATAAGACTATAATATAGTGTTGCGTTTGTGGCAAGATGTACAGTTATAATAGTTAGCGTGTCATGTAAATAGTCTAGAAACTAGAAAGTACTATTAAGAATTAATTGTAAATCTAGCTATACAATGGTGGTAGGGCACATTTGTGTAATGGGGCTCTGCCCTTTTCCCTTCCACCATCAAATTGTCATATATGTCTGTATTTGGCTATTTGAAAATAAAATAATAATAATAATAATAATAAGAACGAGCAAACATAGGAGGTAGACAGAATTAGGTGTATCTTGATACAATGTGTACCTTTATCTAACCCTTGTTACATTTAATTAATTGTACCTGTTTCTAGATTATTTTATTTTCACTTTTCTATTGGCAACGGGCAAGTCCCCACAAAGTGCAATACAATATTATGATGTTATACAAACATAAAGAACTTTCATAAACGTAATGAAAATGTATAAAATAATATGAAATCGTGGAGTTACGTTAGTTTAATTTATTTATTTATTATTTGTTCCGTAACACATTCATTGATTAAATGTATCACGAGGATGGCAGAAAAGAGCAGAGCTCCAAACACACTTGGTGACTGCCAACCTTATAACAATAAATATAATAAAAGATAACAACATTATTACAATCATTAGTAAACCTATAAAATATAGAAAATAAGTAAATAAATATACACTTCAATGAATTATTGAACGAGTGAGCGTAGCGAACGGAGTGATCTCCATTCGACTTAAACGGCCCTTATGGTTTTTCTGCGTGTGTGTGTGTGTGTGTGTGTGTGTGTGTGTGTGTACGTTGAAAATCAGCCGAATCGCTGAACAGATTGCGCTGAAATTTTAAACAGACATCCGGTACGAGTTTATTGAGAACTGCTAACAAAATCAGCAAGATTCATTGCGATTTATAATATTCGGTGAAGACAGGAAAAATTGTTTACATTTTATGCTATAACAAGAAACCAAAAATACGCCACAAATATACAAGGTACTTTGCGTCTAATTAGAAAATAATTTGAATAAAGTAATACCATTATGCTAATCTGTGCCCTAAAAGAAAGGGCATTCAGAACAAGAAAATGTAAATTTAATAAAAAACTCAATCAATTTTATTGTCAAAATTCACCGAAAAATAATAATTATTGAAATAAATAATATCAAAATCGTAATTAGACGAGTGAGCGCAGCGAAACGAAGTCTTTATAACGCTACTCGATCGGGCCTTGGCCGTGAGCATTGTCTGTATGCTAAATGTTTGTCTGTTAGTTTGTTTGTTCAGGTTCATACGGCCGAACGGCCAAATAGATGAAATGAAATTTAAAACAGACATTCGTGACCAGGTAACCTAGAACTGCTAACAAAATAAGCAATATCCATTGCGATTTAAGCTTACAAGAAATAAAAATGTGAAAAATTTGAACCTTGATTGCAAATGTTTAAAATACCCATTAGAAAAATAGAACACAGCCTGTGAAAGTTTACGATCAGATGAACCAATTCGATGTTTATTATTTTGTTTTCGTTATGCATGGATTCTGTCATTATGTAAATAATGCTGGCTACCAAGGATACTATTATACACTTCGTTTGGGCTGGTGACGATCTACAAGAAACAGTGCAATTATGTCAATCTTAAAGTAATATGACGTATATAATTAAATTCATAAACTAGCCTACTTTATTCTAAACTATGCTAGGAAGTCTATGAGTACGCTTCCGTTTGCCTAAGCTGTGCATATTAGAACCTTTAGCCAAGAACATGGCTCTGTATACAAATCGTTAAAGGCGAGGAAAGAGACGTATTTTATCTCGCAAACATCAGCTGGTAAGTAGGGAAGTATATTACTTACCGAAACTAGAATGCGAGCTCTGGCAGTCGTCGTCGGGGACCCCCCATATTCTCTGACGACCTTCCCAACGACGACGACCAGGACAAAACGAACGATGACAAAGACGATGACGACCATGACGCGAGAACCCTCCCTTTTCTTTCACCTTTACCCGTGGTTATTTCTGACCAGCACCAGCATGGGATTTTCCTCCGTATATCCTCTAGGCAAGAGTGGCGCTTTTTGACCTAGCGGTTGTCGCGCCCTTAATCCAAACTAAAACTAAATTGGGACGTACGGGACTAGCCTTTTTTCATAACAAAGACGGCGATAACGACGACAAACGGTTGACGCACACTGAAACCAAAAAACTATAAACCACTTTCTTTGTTCGCCTAGGCCATTTTTTTGTTGGTTTATTTGGATTAAGGACGCGTCAACCGTTAGGTCATAATGCACCACTCTAGCCTAGAGGATGGGGAGGAGGGGCCCATGCTGGTCAGAACCAGCCACGGGTAAGGGGAGGAAGGGGAATTTCTCACGACGTGGTCGTCATTGTCTTTGTCGTCGCTCGTTGTGTCATTGTCGCCGTCGTCGGTGAGGTCGTCAAAGGAAGGGGGAGGTGTCCCCGGCGACGATTGCCAGAGCTCGCCTCTAGTTTTGGGGAGTATAATATACTTCCCTCTTATTAGCTGATGTTTGCGAGGTGTACTTTTTCTCTTGAATCGCCTTTACGATTAGCAGAGCCATGCTGTGGGCCAATTCTACCCCGGGCCCAGACGGAATCGTCTTTAATTTTTCATACATTGACGCTGGAGGAAGTACCTGTTCTAGGGGTCATACACCGGCCGTTCCATTTAGCCTGGGGTGTAGCCTATCTGGTCAACAAGGGTCTGTGACCACAAATGTTTGTGTAAAGATTATACTAGGGAAACTCCAAAGTCGTTCTTAGACGAGTGAGTGAGCCATATATTGAGTACCCGCTAATATTACTTTTCTTCCCCCTTAGGCCTCCTTAGCCTATCATAGGTTAGAGTGGCGCATTATGGCCTTACAGTTGACGTGCCCTTTTCCAACTAAGCTTATACTTAAAAAACCTATTATTTATACCACAATATAATTATCTTACTCAAATGCAAATGTTCCCGGGTACTCAACACATGGCTCTCTCACTCGTCTAACAACGACTTTGGCGTTTCCCTAGTATAATTATTGTTATATGGAACATGTACCATATTATAAAAAAACTCGGGTGATATTTATTTTACAATAATATTAAAGGTAATCACAAATCAATTCTGAACTACCAGATATGCTAGAGAAAAATACCAGATTGAGATGACTTTTTTATTTTCTCAACAAATACCTTATAATAATTGAGAGGTAATAGCATCGTTACCAGTTTGTTCATATAGAAATAACTCAAAATGCGAGCTCTATCGTTGACATGACAATACATACACATTAAACTTACAATACTAAACCCAACAGTGGTTTCTGATAATTTTACCGGTTTGTACAATATGTTCAACTCCTACTAGTATTTCCGGAGAAAAGTGAAATCATATTATGAAATTCCTCAATTGCTTTTTTTATATTTGAAAATTCTTTCCTCACATTTTTATCATTTTATGTGGACAGAAAATATGTTCTACCATATCGTTGGTCGCACACTTGTATCTGTTTCCTGCGAATTCTTTCAAAACTATATAGAACTATGTGCAGCTTCTTTCTCTAAAGTATTTTTACATTCTCATATGTATAAAAAAAAATTATGTCATACAATAAATGTTATATTTTAGGACATATTATTAAGAACAAAAATATTATTAAACATTGTAATTTTTGTATTCAGAACAGATGAATGGGTTTGAGTCCATTTTGTTTAATTCATCTCATGTTATAATTAATAATTTCATTTGAAAGTGTATGAAGGGATGGACATATTTTTCTCAACAAGGATCCGTCCAGTTTCTATATTCTTTTTGAAGTGTTGCTCTTTTTCTGAATATATGCATTTATAAAGTAAGAAACAAGAGTCAATGCATACGTGGAAATTAACGAGTAGAAAGTAAGGGCATTGCTTTTAGACGTTCATCAAGAAACATAGTGTCCAAACATGCACCTATGGCTAGAAAACATACAATATAATGTTGTACAATCTCGGCAGTATGATTGGACGATTATCTGATTTAACATTTTTTACCAATGTCAGTAATTTGTGTATTCAACCAATAATTTCATCCAAGATTAACCTTTCACTTAAAAACACCCAGTGCAATATAAAACCCTTTTTACTTCCGTGAATTCCATGGAGAGTTTGCAGCGCATTTCCCATATTTCTCAATGATAACACCTACTCTGCAGGGAATGTACTGTATTTTGCTGAAAATGGTTCCAAATTTCCTTATTTGCACATGCAACATTCGCCGAGTTCATTTGTAGAGTGGGCTGTGTGTTTAGGTGTGTGTGGGGGGGGAGGGGGGGGGGTACATTATTCCAATGAACAATGGCGTCCAGTGGTTTCCCAGCGCGAACGACCAGCAAGTGTTTTTTCACGTATTCTCTGTAATGTTCGCTTCGTCCGACCCAAATGTTGACTAATGTATGCCATTTGATGGAACCACCCCTTACCCCTTTCACCCCCCCCCCTCCACTTCCCCCGGATATTAATATCTAGCAACAGTTGAATAACTTCGCCAAACAGAAATAAATTACAATTTGAGATAGGAAGACGCTAAAAACACAGAGCCTGGTTAGGCTGCGTTATACGATTTGTTATTATCACATAACATTCTAATAGAATATACGATTGCATTCAAAACCATTTCCTATAGTACTTCTAGTTTACAATACATAACTGAAATCAACATTCACTACAAAAAATATGTTGAATCCCAGTTCATTCTATAGTCGTGAATTTTGATTGATTGATTTAATTTGATAATGATTTTATTAATTTATTTTTTGCCAGATGTTTTCCATAAAAAATTATCTTCAACATAAACGTTTACTAGCATAACAAACTAACTTTACATTTTAGTAATTTTATTTTGAGGTTTGGATGGAATGTACCCCTAGGCCGAACATATTATAAGATGCTTGTATCCGCTGTAGCTATTTGGTAAATTCTTCCCAACATAGCTATAACTTTATTGGTTGCCTACACGAATCGATTGTCTGACGTCATGTTTTTGTTACAGCCAACCATATTCGGGACCGTCGCCTCTGACCAGACTCCGAAAGATGGATCCAGCTGCAGAAGGGTAAGTCAAAGAACCGAAATATCATCAGACTTTATGATAAAGTACTTTTATCATTATTCATATGTATATTTATACATTATTTATCATTGAAATGTTTGAAACTTTCTTTTCGAATCGAAGACATTCGCGGCTCGAACGCGACGCAGTAAAATGACCGACAAAATTATTTAATTGAAACTTTACATATCAAAATATGATACCTGTATTGGCACATTTCCGTAAAGCAACCTTTAAATTTTTTAAAATTTTAAGGATTATGTCCGGTCGAAAACGTAAAAATCACGAAAATCTGCAATTTTATGGAAATCAACCAGAAATTAAAAAATACATCTCAGCGAAGTATCGCACCCCGGAATTTCTGCCTCATATAAAGTAAATATTGAAAATCTGGTGTCAAAATGACGTACATTGATCCGTTATTATCAATTTCACAAAGTATTCTACAATCACTTGAAATAATACGATTATGTGAAACGTTAAATTAGTCCCAACTCAATCCAATAGGATGATTTAAAATAGTCAGGAACTATTTCGAATTTCATCATGAAATTTAAAAAAAAACGTGAAAATAGAGACAATGTGTAAATTATAAGTACGATTTGGAAAACAATTTGTATAAACATATCATAATGCATGCCATTCAATTTTTTTACCGCATTATTAATTCAAATAGTCAATTTATTCCGAAGCTTTAACAATATAGCTTATAGGCCTACATTATAATTGGTTTACACAGTCAAACTGAATTAAAAACATTTTTTGTGGATGGAAATAAATCATACACTCAATATTGTGCAAAGTAGATTAACTAATTTGCCAGATAAATACCTCAATTACAAATTATTTTCCAATTACGTCAGGATTAAAACTAATTAGATAAAATTACAGAGTACAAAAATCAACTCACATTCATATTGTATTATTCGCGTGAGAGAACACCAAATAACCACAATATAATATTAGTTGGATGAGCGAAGCGAAGACTTCAATTTCACTGACCCCCCAAATAATTTAGCTCTTTTTTTTCCTGTCTGTTTGTTCGCTCGATTCCGGGCAAACGGCATATGCGATCTTGATAAAAATTGAAGGGGACCTTCGTTTTCTTTGAACTTAGAGGTGTATTGTTTTTGGGTACAATCGAAGAAATATTTCTCATGAATATCGTACTTTTACGATTTTTTTTCGATTTTTAGTGCGATATTTTCGCGACATTTGGGCCGATTCTGACCAAACGGGTAGGGCTACAACGTTCATATTTCCCATGGACATTAAGGTTATGGTGATGTAGTATCTTTTGAAAGAAAAAATTGAAAAAGTTAGCCACAATCCATAGAAATAAATGTTTTAATATAAGTTTTTCAATTTTTAGTGCGATATTTTCGTCACATTTGGGCCGATTCTGACCAAACGGGTGGGGCTACAACGTTCAGATTTCACATGGACATTAAGGTTATGGTGATGTAGTACCTTTTGAAAGAAAAAGTTGAAAAAGTTAGCCAGAATCCACAGAAATAAAGGTTTTAATATGAGTTTTTTGAGGTTTATAATACCAATTAACAAGTAACAATAGAAACTTGACAACAATCACCTTCAATGCATTTAAAAAGCACTTGCAAAGGAAAAGTGCAAACAAACGCAAACAAAAAACTTACAAAAACGCTCATCCATCAACGCGGCGGGACTTTAGCGTTTTCCTAGTTTAAAAAACAACATTGCTAAAAATATTCTACAAACTCACCTAACTTTAGTGTAAGGACATTTTCCTCCTGACACTTTCAGTTTTATTATTATAAAAGCTGTAGGAAATATTTAAGGAGCGCACTCTTGTGTTACAAAACATAGTTATACGAGACCGCCTAATTGACTTTATTTTCAGAAACAATTTCTACGTGTTGCGTTCCGTTGGTATTGTGCGCATAATTAATAATTATTTTAGTTGGTATCCGTGTATTAGCTCCGTACCCGGCACCTCCACCAAAATGCTTCTTAATTTTCTAATTACTTTTCTTGCATAATTAAAAGCTGTGCAGCCTGCCTTTTCATTAGTGCTTATTAAATTTTTAAAATTAAAACCATTATATTATTCGTTCCTTTTTTAATTTTTTTCTGTTCTTTCTTTCATCGTTTTCATGATACTTTCACAAAAATCGTAAATTTCAGTCATTTCATGTCGTCCTGTATTTGATTATTTTTACTCGTGAGATGTTGACGAGTTGTTCGTTTCTTCGAATATAGGCGCCCATTGCCCCAAAAATATAACTAATTTCAGTGACAGATTAATAATGCACCAACAATGCAGAAGTTATTAAGTAAATTATCTCGGTAGCTTAGGGGTAGAACATCCGACCGGCAACCGGAAGATTTGGTTCAATGGGGATGGATTATTGATTGAATTGATTGAATATTGTTTAACGTCTCATATTTATGCACTTTGGCTAATCGAGACGATGAATGGTGATAGATGAGAATGAAGTATGAACAGAAGGGAGGAGGGGAAACCCGGTACCGGCACATAGCCTACTCCTTTCGAAAAGTACCAAGGGGACCAACGGCTTAACGTCCCATCCGACAGGACGGTGTAACTTTGACAGTCATATAGGTTCCTCCACTAACCCGGACTGCCGAGCAGACGACAAGGAGAACGAAGCCGTTACACTAGCTTTCGAACCCTCCATCTGCTCTAACCAGCGGTATACGTGAGTTTCAGGGTAGAGCGGTCACCCACTCTACCCATGACCACGCCCGATTCTGCTTAACTTCGGTGTTCGAGTGGGAACCGGTTAAACGAGCTCGGCTAAACCGCTGGCTGATGGATTATTTAATGAATGGATTGATTTATTTACATATAAATCATAAAATTATTTTCGAACGTGTTCTTTACTGTGAATCATTCTGTTTCTTAAAGTACATAATATATTTGTCATTCAATTTTCTTTACTGAATCAGTCTGTCGACTCTTATTTCCTTGTTGTTCTCTATTGAACTTTTCATCCGCATATTGATTGATCTACGTTTAATTTGCTAAAATTACGCGAAAGACCGGCACTTTTAAAAGTTTTTGGGCGGTGGGATATATCCAGCCAGTAAAAAGTTTAATTTAATATAATGTTACTAATTAAAAGTCTAGCTTGAAAATATATTGAATATGAGGTATTGAATATATTTGTATTATTTCAGCACTCAGATAAAACTCATAGGGAAATATTATTATCTCATATCTTTGGTAGCAAGATTTTTTTCGTCGAAGATACAAAACAATCACAATAATCCTATTTTTTCTTTTTGATGTGGTACCAGATTTCTTCAGTAATAAGGTAAATTGCTGTTCGCTCGGCCAACTGACACCACAGGTGTCTGAAATTTACAACATATGTCACAAATGTGAAATTATAGGGCTCTGCAGAAACACATTTTTAAATTTTGTTTTAAAATAATTTATAAAAATTAAATTAGTTTTCACGAATTTTGATTTAGTTAAAAACTCCAAAATTGACCATATTCGTGATTTTTTTCTGACTGATTAAGTCAAAATTTGGAAAGTCTGTGACCACAGGGCAGTCTATGTATGCTTCATTGACAACTTTGCAAAGTTTCATATACGTCGGATGCATCTTGGCCGAGCGAATAGCTATTTGCTAACAGCCAAATGTGTCCCATTCCCTCTTAAGACGATTAAAATTGTCATCTATTTATTAGCCTTTAACACAAGTTAGTTATAAAAAAAGGTTAGTATAATTCCTTCAATTATAGAAACATTATTTAGTGAGACTCACCCCACCCTAAATCACAACTTTCATTCGTCGAGGTCAGGTTAGCGGCCCTAAACTCGACACTTTGTGGCCGTCTGGATGTAATAGTTTGTGGAAACGTTCGGATTCCCGCCAACTTTCCCCCGACCTCGTCTATGACCCCCCCCCCACCCCCTCCCCTCCCCTCCCCGGGGGGTAACAACTGTCGTCGGGGTCAACCTCCGTGTTAGGTTATGGCGCCGTGGTACAATATCTCGCAGCATAATGCCGGTCCAGGGTTGCTTCAGTAAAGGTCAGACAACAAAACATTTAAATGCATTTATTTTTCAGATTTTAAAGATCCTAAGTTGGAATATTTTTATGAAAATTCACCATCTTGGTCACGTTATAAATTTCACTTCATGGCCACGTCCATTTTGATTATACTTATTTTATACTGTTTCGGCTCTTTAAAATTATTTTTTTCTTCCAGTCAACTTGATATATTTTATTTATTAGTTGCAATCGAATACAGCATTGCTGCCAATTTATATTGAGGAACAACAAATAAAAAACAATATAAAACACAACAACAATTTAATGGAAACATTTAATATAGGTTCACATTAAACAACAATAACTATCAACTTTATTTTACATAAACTTTAGTCAACTTATTTATAAATTATGTCGGTCAGTATAAATGTTTTAACGTGCGTAAATTACTATTTGAAAATATGAATACGCTATGTAAAATTGTTTCACAATTTTTAGTTCGTACTTATTTAGTATGATCTTTATTTATGTCCACTCTCATCATTAAACAATAGACTCACACATTGTAAATTAAACCATATCGTAAATCATATACGATGGTTGTGCAAACAGTAAACTTTCCATATTTCTCGTGAAATCATAGCCGCATTCTGCACAAACCGCTTTGTAATACACGAATAATATACGTAATTTATTACACGAGATAATTTGCAAGCATTAAATAATATATTTGCCAGAACCTGTTATCAAATCTAGGCGTAGAACACTACACTGTTTTAGTCAAAGGAGAAGAGCTTCCATTGTAAATAGATTAGTATACGTCTGACAACACTGTACGATGAAACAAGGTGTTGCCAGCTTGGGCACGCTGCTTTTGTCTCGACAGCGAGGTTGGTATAGAGGGCGCGTTCTCAAAATTATCTGAACGATCTGATCAAGTTGATGTTATCACGTATTGTTTTTCATTATCATCCGCCTAGGGCCGCCCGTGTTGGCACATACGATTAAGGCGCTGGTCCGAAGCGTATGGCTCTACGAGGACATGGGTTATAGTCCCGTATGTGTATATAGGCATGGGTCTTTTGTAATCGTATACGTATCTCACCAAAAGTTATTTTATATGAATATCACTCAAAACGTCAAATTTAATAATAATAATAATAATAATAATAATAATAATAAATAGCTAATGTAGTGGCATTATCAATGTTTATTGTGCCGACAAGTAATTGCGTATCACCCACATTGAAAAACACTGTTTACCCGCTCTTGTATTATTGTTTATTTTTACACATCTAGGTACTCACAATTATTTTAAATTGTTGAAGATAATCAGAGAGGGCTAGCTAGACCCCACATAAAATATTGCCGATCGCATTCTTACCAACTAACTAAAAATAAACTTTAATTATAATATTTTAGTCATAGGATAAAATGAGAGTGGTAAGCAAATATACAAAATATTGTAGTATCGAAGTAAAATAAAATACAAACAAATAAAATCAAACTCACAAAATAAAGATAGCACTGATCCACACAGGCTAGGTTTTATACAGCCATAGCTCGTCGGTTTATGACGGTTTCAACCCAAGAGGTTAGAACTCTCTAAAGGCTTTGGTTTCCACTAAGCCTTCATCAAGCTAGAAGCAACAGTGTGTGGTAAGACGGCTCCATACATCTGGCAACATCGTCTCTGTTTACTACGCCGGAGTGTAATTTCACTCGGTGTCGTAAATCATCGGGCGATTGTGGCGCTATCTCTTGAGCATAGCGAGAAACTGACATTTACCAGGACCCTCATATCATTGGACACACGTGGAGTGCGAGAGTTTCCAGGGGTGAATTTTCTTTGTTCTGCTAAATTCACGCTCACAAAATATTCTAGTTTTGAAATTATTAAAGATTTACCTAAGTTTAGTTAGAAATCAACAATACTTAGTAGATTTTAATGAAACGGTAACAAATCTTTTGAAATCTTGATATTAGTTATTGAACGTCGTTATATCTTGATGTACGCTATGCAAATATGTAAAATTTTGAGATTTATAAATCTACGAGCTCTTAAATTAATAATCAAAACCTTCAAATGCGTTTCGTTTAAAAGGATGGATATTCAAATAGCAAATTATAAGACTTCCAACACCTTGATTCTGACACATAACCCGCACGAGCTTACCTCAAGTCAAATTTTCATCAATTTGTATTATTTATGTATCTTTCGTGTGCCTCTGCTTAGATAAATTGTGTTTTTTTGTTGCAATTTGAAACATATACGTTTATTGATCAGCCAGCTGTTAAGCCGCGGTCGCTTAGCTGGTTTCCACTCGAACACCGAAGTTAAGCAACCTCGGGCCTGGTCAGGGGTAGAGTAGGTGAACGCTCTGCCCTGAAACTCACGTATACCGCTGGTTAGAGCAGACGGAGGGTTCGAGAGCTAGTGTAACGGCTTCGTTCTCCTCGACGTCTGCTCGGCAGTCCGGGTTAGTGGAGGAACCTATGACTGTCAAGGTTACACAGTCCTTTCGGATGGGACGTTAAGCCGTTGCTCCCCTTGGTACCTTTCGAAAGAAGTAGGCTACGTGCCTGTACCGGGTTTCCCCTCCTCCCTTCTATTCACCCTTCATCCTCATCTATCACCACTCATCGTCTCGAATAGCCTTAGTGCATTAATAAGTAAACGTTCAGCAATAGGCCTACACATCAATCAATTTATAGCGTCTCCTATTTCACTTCTGTTCTCTTCTGTTGATAACCTGTACAAATAAATTGAAAAAAGACGTATAATTCTCCGTTATTTTGGATTTAAATTTACAAAGTGTCCGCTACATGCTAACTGTTTTATGTACAATCAGTTATATTTGGATCTACCAGTTTGATATGTGTGTCAATTGAGGAAATTGCATATGAAAGAAGAATTAATCCGTGAATTATTTGTTACAGTTATAAATTATTTGTTCTAAAATATTATTTTCCTCGTATTTCTACAAAACGTTCACAGAAGTTGCGGCCTTACGGCAGTTACTAGTTTAATACAGTATACTTTCCACTGACTCACACGAGAAATATAATTCAGATATTCCGAATGCTATCTCCAACCGCTTCAACTTCTCCTAAGTATCAAGTACACCTTGGAGGTTTCTTGCTACGATATAAGTTAGCTATAAATTTACTTTGCATCGGTTCGATAAGGCTCATCCAATTACGTGGTATCTTGAGAAGTGCGACGAGGAACATAAGGTCTTAGAGCCCAACCCAAGTACCTGAGATTTAACTGCACGTGTTTACTTTGAAGTACAGTCTCCTTCACAAGTTTGTGGACGCTTTGTTCGCCAGCTTGATAATCCCCTTGGTAATGTAATGAAGCATTCCGTTTGAAGCGAGCGTTAACTGTCTGAAAAACGTTTGTTAATTATCCTAGAGTTTACATATTATGAACAAAGTAAAAACACAAGTTATTAGTTTAGTGTGTTGTTAAAGAATCCTTAATTGGGGTAATTCTATAAATTATAAGCTACTTGTATCTACGTTTTGTAGTTTGAAGTGTGTTTTTAGAAGACTAAATAGTTTGTTTGTTTTGTTATGTTTTTGGTCTGATCTGATCTTATGACAGAAATAGTTCATTTGTTCCGAAACGTTGTTATAAATTGAAATATTAAAGAGATTCCATTAACTAAATGGTAAGGCTACTATTATCTGAAATCACCAAAAATTGCCAAATTTTGTAGAACGTATTCCTTACCTTTCCATCATATTGTTATTTAACTAAATTTTTTTAATTGGATGAGCGTAGCGAGGGGTAGCGAGCGAAGCGAAGATTCCATTCTACTACACTGGAGAAAAAAATCCGGATGTTTTTTTTTTTTTTTTTTTTTTTTTGTATTTTTTTTCCCGTTTGTCCACACGTTCCCGGGTAAAAAGATACTCCGATTGCCATGAAATTTTATGGAGGCCTTCGAAATCTCTGAACTTTGAACTGGCCAGTTTTTGAGCGCAATCGGAAAAATTTTTCTCATGAAAAACGCAATTTTTCGATTTTTTCGATTTTTTTAAAATTTCTTTTGACTTATAAAACCTACATGCTTTTTTTCGATTATAATGATTTTTTGCACAGAACCTTTTTTTTTATGAATTAAGATTTCTTGTGAAATTTGAGCGCAATTGAAAAAACATTTACATAAAAATCGAAATTTTCGGGTTTTTTTTTTTTTAAAAACAATTCTTTGACTGATAACACCTACATTTTTTTTTAAAAAAATTTTTTCGAGAACCTTTATTTTTATAAATTAATTATTATTTTTAAAATTTGACGCAAACGAGAAATTATTTTTTATACAAATTTTAATTTTACATTTTTTTTTTAAACAAATTTCGATTAAAAAAATATTAAAAAAATAAAGTTTTAAATTTTTTAAAAAATTTTATTTAATTAAAAAAAAAAACAATTAATAATGATTTTTCCCCAGAAAAAAAACAGAAAAAAGCATAAAAACATGGCCTCAAAGCACCAATTACGCTCCCAAAACCGGGGGACTTAAGCGTTTTTTTCCTAGTTTATTTATATTTTTGAAATTTTTTTGAGTCTACTGGCTGAAAAACAAAACAAATCAACATACGAAACATAAATATGGCGGTCGAAAACCGCATTCAGAGTTTCCGTCTTGTTACCAAAATCACTTTAATTATTACAATTTATTCATTCAGGGAACTTTATAATTTCAAAGGCAGCCCTGAAAAACTTTCCGACAAGAATTGAAAAAGTTTTAAAAGCAACTTTGCAAATTTTTGAGAACCAAATTTGTATGTTTTTAAGGGTTGTCTCCCTTTTTTTAAAGAAAATATTTGAGGTTCTTTCACTCTGTTTCATGCAATTTATTTCAACTCTTTTCCACAAGCATTTTCACTCTCTGAACCAGTTTCTTTCGTTTCAATCTCATTTTTAATTATGAAACCACCTTGCTACCCACAATTCACCACGTCTTATTTCGACCACCTTATCACACTTATGCCGAAATAAGCACTCTCAATCCACTTTATCTATTCTATGGGGTTAATGTGTAGATGTGTACATCTCTTTAAAACGAATTTTGTATCTCGTACGTTCGTTTTGTATTCTCGTCCCAGACCTCTTTGTTCCGACCCCTTTGTTGTTTGGAATTGACCCGTCTACTATCTCGTCGTTGAATTACGTCCTAGACAACAATGCGTCGTTGTTTCAGCTCTTATGCACGACACTGTACGGAGATTGCGACGGTTTTGGCTGCGTTGAAAAGATAAACGAAATTTCGTTCAATAAAAGAACAACGCAATTTTTCAATACAAGTATGATTCTTCGCGGTTCACTTGTCTTTTGGGATTGCGATGACCTCGGGAGATTCCGGAAGCGTTCGGTTGTGGAATCAAAATGGCAACAAGTTTCGTTTCATGACGTTGGATTTATTTCTGATTTTTTAAGGCGACTTCGAAGAAAGCATGTTTCAAAATGCTTCATTCGGAATTTAATTTTGATATTTGTAAATGAAGAAGATTCCTAAATTCATGTAAACAATACTTTATATAAAATATTTACATGCATATTTAAATTCAAAGACAGTTCCTCAATTCACACAATACAATAAAACTGTTTCAAAATTCATTTTCTAATTTATTTAATATATATTTACAAAATAACAAATTTACAACAAACTAAATGATCCTTACAATTAATTTAATTTTATGTCTCATTCATATTTAAAATATACAAGATTTTTTAAACAAAATGAAATGATGTGTACTCTCAAAAATTTAATAGATTTCTATTTATTTGGAATAAAATTTTACGTAAATGTTTTTTTAAAAATTGGAGATGAGTGTATATTCGTTTAGAGGGTAAAGATACTTTCTATCTTTTTTCTAAAACATTTAGTACTTTTATTATAATTAAAAATAATTATAGAATATCAGTGAATTAATTCCTAAGGGAATATATTATACCTTTGTCTCGAACATTGTATTTTAGAAATTACAAATAGTTTTTATTGATACTCCACGATCGTGTAGTGCCTAATTGGAAGGTTAGATTTATACCTTCCCACTTTGATATCCAGTATTAATCTTTTACAATGCACCATCTGCTTTGTTAAGTCGATCACATGGTAGATATATAATCACCCCATTTGAAAATCTGTTTAATGTTTTCCTTTTTTCCCATTTCGTAGATCCAGTTTTCAATTTGAATTTACATAATTGGCACCGAGCGCCTGCATTAAAGTTGTTCTGTAGTTGACAACGCTTCTGGCCGTAGTAGCCACAGCACACGAGTAAAACAATAATCGACCATTAGATGGGTTTGTCAAGTGGGATCCGGTTTTCTGCCACTTCAGTGGTTGAACTAGGTTAAGTGAGATTATATTGCTAATTTGATCCTGCGTCGTTTTTGCATTTAACAAATAGGAAAATGGAAACTTCCTTGATATCCCGGAATAATTTGTCATTTTTTGTCCTTGTTCGTATCCTGTTTTAAATTATTTTAACTTGATTAAGGTTATAGTGCTAAATTTAGACGGATGCTAGATTTTTCACGGTGAGACAATTTGGTAAAAAAAAATCGGAATTCATCAACAAATCAATTTTAATATAGTGGTTGTCACAATGGGAGTTAGAGACCTCGAAACACTTTTCATTTCGTAACACAACTAATTTAAACGACGAGTTTTTCTTTTATTCGACTGTTAAATACCACTTGTTTGGAGAATTCAAATTCCTTAGTGGAACGATGTGCTATGGCAAAGTTATTAATATACTTAATCATTAATCACATAATATCATTAAGATTTTATATAATTTCCGAATTTCTTGTTGCGCTTTAATTTCTTACCAATCATTTAATGAATTTCTGTCTGAGTTATTCGACGTATAATTCCTTGCTAAGGAAGTAGAAATGATTCAAAATCGAACGATAGCGGTGTCGAAATCAATTTTACCGTTTAAATTTTTTAAATATTAATTTACAGTAATACAGGCCAATAATTCAACCACATTGGTAATTTAGAGATCAACCCACTCAGTGACATAAAACAGATTTCAGTGGGGACATTAAATTCAAATCAGCTAAGCCAAACCATGTTAGGCGCCATATCACTTGACTACGGTATTCTTTATGACAACTTTAAAGATCGACTGGTTGCAAGCAATCAAATTCTATGACGATTCGGCAAGTTAATATCATAATTAATTAACAGGGCTAACTTTGATCAACTACTATATTTTTCCATTTGCTTGATGTTAGGAATGCTCACAAGTTTCAGTTTATCATTTTCCAAACCAATATTGCTTACGTTCTGAAATTTAAATTAGTCATGCCTCTACGAGAATACGACACTTGGAAACTTTGATTTTGTAAATTAATAAAAAAGAAACTAATTAAGAAATGGTAGTTTTAGTTCTACACCAAATTACAATTCCTAGGGATCTTATCTGTAAACATCCTAACTGACCTTGCGCCATCTCAATCCAGCTAATAACGCTCGTTCAATCCCGAAAACAAATTATCATGTAAATTAACCCAGGAAGGCATATTGACTTGAGCCCCATGTTTGCGCAAATCTCTGTGTTCGTGGTAAATGCCTAAAGTCACGTTCTACGTTTGCAACAAAACTGGAGGCTTCTACTTGAATTTGCCTCTCGCTGATCGAATGGAACTTCTAGGCTACGAAAATGTGCCCATAGAGAATAGGTAGTATATAGTTCTAGACCAAATTCAAACACCTAGACATCTGTATCTGAAACCCCTCTGGGCATCTCCTCATCTCACATCCAGCTTTATTACGCTCGTTCCATCCCAAAAACAAATTATCTCATTGTAAATTAACAAGAAGGCAGTGGTTGGATTTGAGCCCCATGTTTGCGGCAAACCACCTCGTGATGTTGGTAACATTGCTACGTCACGTCTGCGGTTTGTTGGCAACACTGGAGGCGTCTACGACATTTGGCAACATCGCTGTCTAATGCGACATTTAATTAAAGTCGTGATTAAAACGTTGCAAGGACTGTGCGTGTAAGTTATATGTGGTGTTGGCGGATATTAAGGGATGCGATACACTGGCGGGCTACACGGTAGTAAATGTACGGCTTTGGGGATGATGTTGTTTACGTGAATGAACGAAAGGGTGGCTCAGTATCTAGCTTGGTGGCAGAATAAGGAAGTACATGATTTGTCTTCTGTCTTCTACTTTCCTGAAAGATCGTCGTCATCCTTACTGATACATTATGAAAAAATGAAACAAACAATCGAAAGTAAAACAAATAAGAAAATTAATAAGACAATGCATTCTTAAAAGGTTCAGCATTTATTGTGTATGCAATATTGACTATGCACAAAACCAATGCTTATTATCAAGGTTGATAGTGTTGATAATGATTGTTATAATGTTGTTGATGTTTTTTGTAGTTACCACTTTAATACATTTATTGCATTAAGTTTGGCAGGCACTAATAAGTGTGTTTGGAATTATGCTCTTTTCTGCCATCGTCTATGACAGGTTTAATTTATTGAACGTGTTGGTTATTAAGCGAGCGAAGCGAGCGTTTCCATTTGACTCTGCCGGAAAATTAGTCACTGGTTTTTTGTTTTTTTTTTTTTTTTTTTTTTTTTTTGTATGTCTCGCCATACGTTTGAACGGAGGCTCGATCGAGTTGAAATTTGACCATCCGCAAGCTTCGTTCTCGATTGAATGCCATTAGTTTTGTGGCAAAATCGTTCAAAAGTTAAAAAGTTTACATTAAGTTAATCGAAGTTTTTTTCTAAACTTAACGGGGACAAAATCTGAGATAGCCAAACCATTTAGAATGTCCGTCCGGTCACGAATATGTTAATTTTATTTTGATCCGATAAGTAGTGTAGATGGAAAATACATTATAACAAAAAGTAACGTAGCCATGGCAACGAAAAGACGCGCGAAGTTTCTAATGCACTGCACCTAAAGTAATCAAAATACTTTCGAGGATTATTATTATTTGTCAACAAAGAGATAGTTTTCCCAAGGAGTCAAGGTCCTCTAGATGGCGGTGGATTTTATTCACAAAGTAAAGGTTTACACACGGGCTTACCCAAATACCTTGGCAATAATAAATAATATTGGAAACATGGCCCTGTGGACAGCGAACGTCGCAAATTTTAAAATTTAAAAAAATGTGCAATGTGGGTCTAGCTATAGCACGTGCTCGCTTATCAACGCGTCCAACTGAGCGTTTCCTAGTATAAATAAATAACACAATTGCTTCATACACATTGGAGAGTTCCAGATGACGTTACACCGACTGTCATGGCCGACTGGTGGGTAAAAATTACACTGGCGCCATCTAAATTATTTTAAACGTGTGAATTTTATTGAAGATTCCTTAAAGTTGCATACCATTTGGCAGTTCAAACCAATCGAATATGTATTCTAATATTTGTTATTAACGTTTTAGCAAGAAAACAATGGATTTTTTTGTATCCTTTTTATTTTTATCAAATTTGTTGAGTTATTAATGCATTGTTGTAATTTTACTATTTCAAATATTTACTTAAATGTAGTTCATTGTTGTGTCTGCATCTATGTATAATTAGATTTATTTAGTTGTCCTCCTTTGTAAATCAATTTTTATAACTGAATAGGATAGAAGTTAAATAAATAAATAAAAAATTAAAATAAAAAATTAAAGCTCTGGTTTTATCAAAAACAATTAAAATCTGGAAGCATGTGTAAGCATGTCTAAGGGCTATGCCAGCTGGACCCTTTCGACGCTTTAGAAATAGACCAACCGTTTCGTGGCTGACAAAAAAGTATTTCAGTGTTACTGAAAGAACCTTAGCTATAAAATATATTGACATTTTACGTCGTACACATTTATCCGCCTATCTTAGCCATGTTAAAATTACATTCTTTGCCCACCACGGCCCAAAGTTAGTAAACACTGTGCCGCCCAAAGCCTCCCTGAAACTCTTGTATGGGAGAAGCTCGGCAATACTCACACGGTCCACCACATTTCCCCCCCCCCCTGAATGTGCATCACTGCATTTATTAATTCCAAACATAATTATACAAAATAACCCCGAAGTATTTATATTCACACCTTTCTTCATCTACGAATACAATTTTAATGCAATTAAGAGGTTTGTACCGCCAAAAAAAAATAGCACGTAAATAAATTTGTATTTAGAGGCTACCCACTAAGTGAAAGAACTGATTTTCATGGGGGAAGTTGTTATATTTCTTTATAGAGAGATGGAAGACAAATGTGTCCTGAAACAATACACACAAAAATCAATTAAAAGTGTAATTTCACATCTAGCCCAGTGCTATTGCCCCAAAATTGACATGTATGGCTGTGTCAGGGAAGTCATATCCTGCCACACAAAACAAAACAAAAAACACATGCTTTTCTTATTTTTGAGTTCTGCAGCCAACCTATCAACCATCTTCTTTGGACTTTTAAACTATCAGTTAGAAGGTAATAATACAATAGCATTTAACGTGTTTTTACTCATTTCCTATTCATTCCACAAACCCGCGCTAATATATAGAGTTAGTAACCCTCCCCTATTCAGATACCGAACACCCACCCTCACTATACCAACCAGGGTTGTATTGTCGAGCATGCAGGTCGTCATTTTGCCGTGATTAATTACTAACCAAGCTATATATCACCCCCACCCCCACCCCCCACTTCATCTTCCGTTGTAGCAGAGCCAAACCCATGCTAGCATGGAAGCCATATGTCGGGAGTTTCACATGATAACCAGCCAGCGGACTCTATGTACTCTATTAATATAATACATTTTGATTTAGCTAGATATATATCAATAGGCAATAATAATGGAGAGATGGTTTGGACTGGGAATGTTAAATCCGTGTTCAAGCATTTATCATCATTATCGTCTTCCCATTTATCGTTGCCATAGGAACTCGAGAGTTTGTATGTAAGCGACGTAAAAGTTAAATTGCTTTATTTTTTGTTTTGTTTGTTTTGAATGGCGTTGGGTAATAATTCGTACGACTAAGGCCCATGTTCGTACAATCACAAAACCATTTTATTGTGGACAGTTTACGATGGACTCTACATGGTTGCCAGTTTTACGTATTTTTTTTATATGCCCCGTTTTAAATAACGGACGTGTGTTTAATCTCAATTTGAGTAATATCGACGGACGTATACGTAATTTATCCTTCATTGCAACAATATGAAGAATACAACATTTCAAAAACTATAAGCACTAACAAAACATTAACCATTTTGATTGGCACGTCATGAATAAACTTTACTAACGTTAGATATCCATCCTTGAATGGTGTTCCCGTTTTGGACATAAATAATAGATCATGCTTTGCTAAAAAACGACAATGTTAATTTTCATTGTTTTTATAACAGAGAATAGGATACACGTTAAATAAATAAACAAATACATGTGTCATAATGTCATACATTTTATGAACTGCTCTCCGAACCATGACTTAACTTATAACTATGAATCAATCCCATGTTCGACCGAGACACCATGTAAAAAGCATTTAAACGGTAGCACCTAAACTAGGGATCAAAACTACTTTATCAACATGTTGTCGAAGAAGGAATTATTCGCCCTTCTTTTGCGTTGAAGCGTCCTGTTTGGTGGAGGGTCAAGGTCAACAAAAACAATCGGCATTGACCTTGTTGTGTTATCAAGAACATCACATTGGTCAAGTCGCATTGGAACGGAAAACTAGGCATAAATGGTGGATTATTGAAATGTAAAATTGTCATATTTTATTTAGATGTGCGGTGGTACATACGATTAGGGCACTGGTCCGAAGTGTTTGGCTCTACAAAAACGTGGCTTAGAATCCTGCAAAAGGCATTATTTTTGTAATCTTTCTTTATTGTCATCCATCAATACACATCGTCTCGAATAGCCTTAGTGCATTAATAGACTTTATGCAACAAAATCATCATCAAAAATCATCGCCAGCTGTACTCGTATATAGGACATGTTCGCTTTATATCGTTCGCGACACACGAATGGACGGAAGGTCAGAAATGTGATGTATGTAGAGAAGCTTCATCCCTAATATCATGTAATATTACGGACTAAAACAAAGTGCAAAAATATTCTTGAATCTATTTGAATTACACCGTGTAGTTATTTTCTGAATCAAAACATACCGGATATATCCTGAACGCTCTATAAAACTATCATGGATCTAATTTCCGTTCTGTTATTCACCGACTACAGAACAAGGTCACCCCTCCCTCCCCCCCCTCCCGATGATATTCACTTCCTTCCGTTCAGCATTTACCTATTTAAACTCGTAAAATACCCATAATTCCCCGTGCTATGTTGGCTGCAGACACGTCGCATTGTGATGATGGATCGCGGTATCACTAATAACAAACCGATGGCCGTCCTTTGTGTGGTGCTGGTATTGTTTAGAAAGAATGGGAGCTTGGTAATCTAGATGCCTTGAGGCGGGTTGTAGTCTTGACGTTGAACGATACGAAGCACGCATTGTATGGTTTACCGTTAAAGATGGGCGGAATTATAATTTTGCAAAATAGACGCTAAATAAGCAGTTCACGTTTTTTGAAAATGCTACAAAATGTTTTTTTAAAACTAAATGCAAGGTTCGTCCATAGCTTTTTGGGATACATTTAAAATCTTTTTGTTGGTTTTAAATTTTCTTTTATCTTCCATTTATTTTAATAATCACAAAAAACAAACAAAATCTTTTTTTTTTAATGTGGAACAAGAAATTAATCGTTTTGCTTGCGGTTTGCAGATTTTGATTAATCAAAACTCTCCAAAATGCTTAATTTAATAATCAAATTGCAAAATATTTGTCCTTAACATGCTCCTTTCACCCTCTCGTCACTGTGCAAGGTTCCCTTAATAATAATTCACAAATAAATTCGTGGACCCGGCACCTCCACCAAATGTCTAAAGTTTTGCAATGTTCCTTTATTCGTAATGTTTTATTTTCCATGATGTGCTTTGCATCTCGTATTGCTTATTGTTGTAATATCGTACCTGAATTTCGTACTCCGTTGTCAACATTAACTTAGATGTTACTTCTTTATGTAATACAAAGTTGTTGGAATAGTACATTACAATTTAAAATTTCCAATACCCGGCACCTCCACCAAAGGCTTAAAAATGTTATGTAGTCTTTGCATTTCCTGTCTGTCACACATTTGTTTATGTAAATCAAGTATTTATTTCATTGATATTGAATTTGAAAGTACCTGCCAAACTTCACACTTCACTAGGTTAACTAGACCGCAATTTTAAATTTAAATTTTTAAAAGCTATCCAGTTTTCGTTGTGATGTATTGAAACAGACAATGCAATAATCGATTAGGTATACATACTGGTTTCCATAATATAATATTGATGAAGTATTTTTATATTCGTTCGTAATAATGAATCACATCTCCCCTGTATATCAAAAACGAGTATTAAAGTATGTTTAAGTTTAGGTTTATTTCTACACATCCTTTGAAGACTGAGATTTTATTAACTTCAGAGTCAAAACGTACTGTGAAATAATGAATTTGCTTTTGGTGTGCACATATTAATATTATTACCGTGCAAACAGATTACTCTACTACGCTATATTATTTGTTCAAGACATACTCAAACAGTGAGAATGGGAGAACATGAAGGTAATAATATCCACAAATATTATCTATGTGTTTTACGTTCATGTGTATTCAGCGTCCCCAGGCTGGTGCTTAAAAACCGTGAAGAATTGTCTTATGTAAATTTGATTAATCTCAAATTATCCTTCATGCTTTTATACCATTTTGATGTTTATTTATTTTGAACAATCTTTTTATAAAATGTACTCTGAACATGCGTAAAATGTGGGCAAAAATTTAATGATTCAAGATTAAAGATGTTTATTGCCATAAAGAAATATATACATGTGTAAATCTAATTAGGCAAACACATTAAAAATAACTACTAAATAACAAATTTACATACTCTTACAGTTTAAACTACACACATACACAAATAAAAGATGTTCGTCAAGTAATAATTATAATAATGTTTAATTTATCCTTTTGCTCATACAAAAAATCTTGAATAGAATAATATGCTTTGTTTAGCAAGATATTTTTGACTGTTACTTTTAATTTGCCAATTTAAGTGATATCTTTGACGTTATTAGGAAGTTTATTAAATAGATTGGTTTTGAAAAATTTACAATTGATTTGAGTCAGTTTGCTTTTATGGTGTCGAAGGTGAATGTTGTTAATTTGTCTTGTTTCATTTGAATGTATTTCTTTGATTTTCATTAAATGATAAATATTTTGTTTGACAAATGAAAAACGCACTGTTAGGTACTGAGAATCGAATGGCAGAAGAGCGTAGATCCAACTTATCTTTAGAATTCTGATCCAACGTAAGACTTCTGGTACCAACCGACTGGCAAAATTATCTCTTTCTGTGAGCAATGTTTTGTAATAACTTTTGGGTGGGGCTTGCCTCGTCCATAGAGAAGCAAAGAAGTCCAAGGTACTTAACCTCTTAAGCAGTTAAGACCTAAACAAGTAAAGAATATGCTAAAATCAAACTTTTTTACTGACAATGCGTGTTCATCACAAATAACAATGCACGTTTACTAGGTTTTGTTGTTACTTGTTTACATTAACAATTTGAACAATAAGGATTGCTTTGTTTTTGTATTGCGTATTTTGAAAACAAAAATGTATAAACATTATAATTCATCTACAACATAACTAAAACATTCAAGTATCATTGTTTTATGTATGTAACTAGGGTGGTTAAGTATATCAAAGTATTTTATAAATATTTACCAACATATTTACCAAAAAATTAGAATTTAAATTAAATTTTTCATGACCCTCTACGAGGTATTCTTTTCAATATGTATTGTCTACTTTCTCTTTGAATATTATTAAAACTTTTCGAAAAATCTTTACAGATTTTATTGACAAGTTACCTAGTTATTACGAAACTATTGAAGAGATAAAGGCAAAGAAAAATAAATTGCATCAATTATTAGTTTTACAATTTGTGTCAAACACTTTCCAAACAACATCAAAAGTCTTATCCCGTCACCTAACTCGTATGTTTCCTTTGCACTTTTAGTTTTTCCATCACCAACATCTTTGACCGTAAATCATGTGCTGCTTGTGGGGTGGGGGTGAGGGGTTGGGGGGGGGTGAAGCCGGGGTACGGGCCAGCAGGGATTACGCGTGTAACGGCGCAATTAGGAGCCCACCGTGGTATTAGACGTAATCCGAACCACCGCCGACCGTAACTTCTCGGCTTACACAACACATCACACAGGCGGTGAGACGCGACACTAGCGTGCTCTTTACGCGGCGGTGGGAAACATATCGGGACTCTTGGACTGTACTCAAGATTTACTTATAGCTTATAAATTAATACCATTTATCGATGACTAGAATTATTATTATATATATTATTTTGTCGTGCTTAAAACAATTGGTAAGATGCACCAAGTCCAAATATTGATGTGGGCATAAGGAATGGATAGAAAAACACAAAAACGCTATTAATGAAATTATTAAGCAATTTAAGGTAAATATTTTATATTCTATTGAGGCTCAAAGTTTGTAGTATGTTATTTCCCGCGCAAACAGCACGTGACGTTAAGATTTTGGTCTAGAGCACGCTAGACTGCTAGAGCATTGTTGACCAATGGGCAAAGTTGTTTAATGTCTTTGGATCAATGAATAAACTACCGCCTTCTAGAATTCTCAGTTAATATCACTGTTGGGCATTACCTCATTGGCCGATTTGCAACAATACCATATCGTGACGTTGTGGCTCGTTTTTCCGCCATTAGTATTGGTACAACTTTCAGCTTTCTTTTATAAATTAAAATCTTATCTAAAAAATAAAAAAATATGATTCACGTATTCAGAATGAAGCCCTTAATGTAGTTGAGTGAAAAAAAAGTTAAGGAATATTCCCTCATTATTTCTAATGCGACTGTTCAGAAGATGTTATAGACAAAAAACTTTATTTCCCAATTTTACTTCTTTTACATGATTGGTTAGTATTGGAAGTTCTATCGTCATTCCCTGTTTTTTTTTCGACGAGATAATTAATAAAACTCTTTAAGCTATATTGTATTCAGAAATATTTGAAAATAATTATTGTTTTTTGATTTGTAATGTGATTCTTTAATTTTGGATTTTTTTAAATATCGTGCACACCTTATATTTTTTGCATATCGAGCTGGTAATGAGAAAGGAAAGGGCGAAGATAGTTCTAAGTGTTCAAATAGCTTAAGTCTGGAAATATACACTTTGTTTTTAGGGTCTTAAATGTTTATATACATTTTTGAACACTAATGTCTATACCCAATGCTGTTAACGTTTCAGGATAGAAATTTCATCTTGACACTGCTTATAATTTCTCTCACTACCTTAAGATAATTTTTATCGTCATATTCTTCAATTTTCACTCAATCACGATGCCTTGAATTAACTTGCACTCTCATTCTTGTTCTTGAAAGTGTGTCAATACAATTATGTAAATTGCGTTTATGCACATATCTAAACTGCTTAAAAAATTATGTTAAATATGTTAAAACAATTAATAACACTTAAGTTATCTAATTGTTATGGAGTTATTTCCATTCACAGAATGTAACATTTTCTGTTGTGTTATTTATGTTCAATTAATAACATATTCTGTGTATTATCAATTTGCACTTGTGGAATTTAATATTCCGTTTTGTGTTTGTAATATATAATAATTACGTGTTATAGTCAGTACGTAATAATATCCTACTCTAAAATGTGTATAGTTATTTACTATGACACAGATTAATTCCGAAAGATTTAAAGACCTGTAATTACAATCTCTTCCCAAATATATCGTCTCATATTTCAAATACGTACAGAGAAAATTCCTCTAGAAAGTAAATAATCTCCATAAAACGTTCTGATGGTTTTATTTAGCGACACTTGGATTAATGACGTTCTTTTCTTCCAGGTGTAAAACAACAAAGTACGTGTCTCTATTTTATCCCCTGTTTCAACCTAGTTTTGTTAGTTAGGCTTGCGCAGCTCGAAACTGCCCGAGTAACACAAGATGTACGTAATATGCAAATGCTTTTAAAACATTCATCTCGTAATTGTTATTTTATAGTCAAGTATTCTTAATATGTTAATTTTCAGTTTATTTTTGGATGTTGGACGAGTTTAAGTACCGTGACACGTCCACAGTTTTAAAATGGTCGTGTATTTTAAAGTAGCTTTAGTTTGAATACGAATGGTTCGTTCGTAAATCGTGGATCATCATCATTCATCATCATCATCATCATCATCATCATCATCATCATCATCATCATTCATCATTTTAAGTCAAAATTTAAATATTTTAAGTCTCTGTGAAACGGGGTTCGAGTCCCAGTCCAGTTCGGGTTTTAGTTTTTTGGATTTTGAATTTTTCACTATATTACTATATTCACTATGATTACGAAAAATATGGAAAAAACTGGTGGAGGTCCCTGAGAAATAAGACAGAGGAGAGGAAGAAAGTGAAGTTGATGACGCAGAGGAAAAAAAAGAAGATGTGGGAGAAGCGTCAGGCATGGCTAGCCGGCTTCGATAACCCCGGGGAGCCAAGAATGTGGTGGGAACCTCCCACCCCCTACCCGACTTAGTTGGAAATAGGGTTCGATATTAATTAATTATCATAGGTGGTATAGTGGAATTTTCGTAGTAGTTTAAAATCAGTTCAAATAATGAGTTTATGGTTGAACACTGATGCAAGTATGTATAACACCTAACATTTACATTAGCTGACATGAGCTGTCATAAATTTAACATTATTTTGCCATTCAGAGGGAAAGATTACATTGTGGGGGTATTATATTGTTAGGAGTTTTTCATGAATCTTCAGAACCGAAATGTTAATTTAACATTTCTTTGATAAAATTCATATATACGTCAATCATGATAAAACAGAAGACATACCAGTGCTTTTGAAGTAAATTTATAATTTTCGATATTATCATGCATGTTATGATTTTATCGTGATGCGATATTGGTATAAATTAATGCTATTCTATCATTTTTTTTTTTTAAAATCGTTTTAATGATATGTAAAAAAATTATGATGATACAAATAAGCCACTGAGCGACGTTTTATATGATGTCTACGACAATCTAAAAGTTTTTAAAAGACAAAGTAAGTTAAACGTTATATTAGCTTAATTTATACCGATGCGTAACTGGAAGTATGAGATACTAGTTTGTTTGAGACACTCGTTAGTCTTGTGGTTAGCGTCTCTGCTTCCAATGCAGAAGGTCCAGGGTTCTATTCCAATCAGATGGTTTTTAACTTCTGAATTTCTTGTCTTAGGAATTTTGTAAACGGTGACTTTGGAGCCGTCCTAGCAACGAGGCACATAATAAATCTAAAAGTTGTTCTGAATCTGCCTTGTTGATTCTGGCGATGATCCGCGGGTGTTCGCACTGTCCACACCACTGATTGCTATATTTCCTATTTAAAAATATCGATCTTTGGTCGGTTATCGCTCACTCGTCGATTTGTCGGGGCCTACAGGGTTGGCTTGGTCGCTTTGGCTTACTGTCCCCCACAAAATCAGTTATATAACTGAGAAGGTAGACTCTAAAAATACGAATTTATTTATTTATTTAACTTTAATTTGTGCGATGAAATGATTAAGAATGAAATATCCATGTTCTCCTATTATTCCGTCTTGAATGATGGTTGACATTACAAAGCACTCTATATTCCAAAGCACTCGCAGTTTTGAACGACAAAGACATACAGCTGTTGATTTTAACGATATGAAACTCAAACAAATTATTTCTCTTCCACCACATTATTCTGAACTGAATAAACAATGAATATTGTACTAGTGTTTTAACAAACAATTATCGTATATGAATCTGTCTTGGTAAACAATTGTTTGTTTTCATTAATTACGTCACTCTGTTGTTATTTCAAATAATCACAATGAATCCTAGGGAGAGGTGATTTAGCTTGTGGCAATAACTTGGGGAGGTTAGGTAGAAAACATTATGATTTAAAATAATTTCGTGGATAGTTTAAGCAGAAATTTCACTAAGACATACTTCACTTTAGGACACAAGTAACAATCATCAATGTCTCATAGGAAAACATTTCTTTAAAGTCGAGACTACTTGGTCGCTGTGGCTCAGCCAAATACCGTATTGACCCGTTGTGAAGACTTTATTAAGAGTCTGCAATTGCAGCGATTTTTTTCTGGAACTCTTCCTGAAGCCAGTTTTTATCAGATTGTGACCACACTTTGCGCATATGTTATGGTCAAGAATATACAGACTTGTATAGAGGCACATTTTTTTAATCACAAAAAATCAAAATATATTAAATGGATATTTTGGATTTTGGATTTTGTAAAATAATAAAAATTCGTAAATTTCGGAATTTAATTGTGCGCAATGCGCAATAATGTTTAGTAAACTTTGACTATAGAAGAGTGACTATATCTTTGCTTGACAGTTACGCAAAATTGCATATCAATCGGATGACAACTGGAAGCAGTAAAAGTTTCCCGAAAAAGTTTCAAATATGTATAGTTTACTCTTAATACATTTCATAAAGACATAAACCGTTGAACAAGTGTGAAGTGGGTATTCGATTAAAATGATGTCGTATTTACGTAACGAAACTCTGTTATATATACTTTTCAGTTCGTCCGTCCATGCTGCTTGTTTCACGTCTCACGATAAAAACTGTACATGTACACGGTTATTTTGTTAAATTCACCCATCAACAAGGAAGATACACGATGTTTTTGGTGACCCTGGGGACATGGGGCGGAGCTTTTACAATTACAATTGACCAATTTGACCAACATGGCACCTCCAGCAAATAGCAAATTTAATTAATGTATTATTTTTCGACAATCCGTTGATTGAGTGGCTCCGCTTACTATTTTTTGTACTTCAATACCCTTATACTTGCATTGTACATTACTGTACTATCTCACACGTGGTGTACATAAAGGTACATCTTTCCAAAGTAATCTTTTATACTTTATTTCCACACAAAATTCCCCAAGTTTTCGCATTCACCAATATAACTAGATGGGGGAAAAAAAAAGTTCCCAAACTCCATTTTCCTTCAATGCGTATCATGTAACAGACTCAAAAGTTATTTTCTGACTTCTTGTACAAACACTGTAAGGTGATATAGTATTGCCCTAAAACTCTGTGGAATCTACTCACTCACCTATATGAAATTTCTCTTACAACTTTTTGACCTTAAAAAACGGAAATGGAAAAACTTTATCACGACATTCATCTTTTAAAGAATTCTAAAAATTCATCAAGATAAAGTTAGTTTACCTGTTTTTTGTACTTTTTTGACCTTTGTATATTTCAACTCTAAGAAGTAGTATATATAGCATGCTAAGAACCTTTGGTTATAGTGCTTTATCAAATCAACTGTCACGACCATTCTCGGTGAAAATAGCTCGCTAAACTCCGTGATACATCTAAGTTAGTTCAGTGGTGAACATATCCGAAATGTAATTTTAAACTATAATTACTTAATTATTATAGTTGGACTCGGGTGAGTTGTAGCTAGTTAAGTTAGCTAGTTAGAACATCTAGACAAACTTTGATCATGCAGCAAATCTCAACACAGGTCATCGCAGGTGGGGTTGGCAGAGGGTTAATGTTGCGGTTTATTTAGAGGGGTAAGGTTGGCAAGTGTGGAGTGAGGCAGAGTTCGTGCGAACATCGTTGTCTTATTTGACCCTGTAGATAATATAGACTCTTGCTTCGGAAGCGATATCATTATTTTGAAACATCACGATCATTGTTACAAAGATGTTGTTATTATTAAATTTTAATTATATCATAAACTGATATTGTCTTACTTATATTAGGGCTGGTCTATGACATATAATTCAATTGTCGATATCACACAACGAAATTTTATCACCAGTGCAAACAAATTAAGTAAAAAAAAGGTAAAAAATGCATAAAAATAACAACGATGTAATAGTTTCCACTCGCGGCCAATGACCCGGCACCTCCACCATTTTCAAAAGTCAGAACGAATTTACCTTTAGCTTCATTGCATCTCCACCATAATTAGGCTAATCACGCGAACCGAAATTTGATGTAATCGATCAAATTTTTCTAAGGTATTTACAGCATTTTTAAGGGCTTACACACACAAACATTAGTAAACAAACTGTGACTTTGGAGCTGTCTAGCAACAAAGCACACAACTTGCATTCATATTTCTGAATTTGCTTTGTCGATTCTGGCGTGCTCAGTGGATGAATTTTGCCCATCTAGTTGGTTTCTCTTTTCCTTTTACAAATATTCATTTCTGGTTAGCCTTTATTCCCTCGTCGATAGTGTCTGTGCCGACATCGTTGGCACTGTCTGCTTTAAATTAAAGTACCAAGAAAATCAATGTTCCAGAGTGCGTAGATGAAAATGCGAATTAATTAATTTGTATCATTAATTTTTAAGAGCTTGTTCAGTGTTTTACCTCAAAGTTTTCACTGTGTATAGTTTTAAACGAACACATAATCTACGTCTATTGAAAATTGCTGAAAACCGTAAGTTTACAAACCACCTCCAGTCTGTGGTTTTACCCTTATTAATTATTTCGAAGCTAAAAATTTAACAACCAAAATTCTACTGACAAAGCCCTACCACTTCGAGCTAATAATAGAATAATAAATAATTCAGAACAAACCGAAAATATAGACAGAAAACACTAGCATATTCCCACACACCTCACAACTAGTGATATTATTCTACCACTCTCGCACTTTCCTTAGCCCTGTTTATCTTTCGCTCTTCGGTTTTGTAACCATCGTTTTATGAACAGGGAAAATTATTTATTTAAGCCAAGAAACTAAAACACGTCTCACGTCGTAAAAGTGAATTCTAAATTTGAGTTCTCTAAAATCGCCCTTGAATATTCCCTTCGCAATAACAAAAATGCACAATCAAAATAACTAAAAGGGACTGAAAAATTGTCGAAATAAATGCTTAAAAGTGAGCGTAACAATTTGTTTTGCAAACAGAAAATAATTTATTGTAGACAAAATTCACAAAATTCAATTTTGAGCTTTGATTTTCAAATTGTTTGTAAACCCCCTTTTCTATGTTATTATTCTTCCCAAAATCATTTAAAATGTTTTTTTTTTATATCAATATGAGCCCCTCTCGCATTCCGTCAATTGCACCGATTTTCGGGGGAATATGATTTACGTCTAATAATAAATAATAAATTGGTAACTATTTAGAATTTTCCCCGCCGTCCGCGGTGCCTCATACGATTAGGGCGGTTTTTTGTAATTGCTTTTCACCCTCATCTACCCCCTATTATCGTTCGAATAGCAATATTGCAATAATAGAAACGTTACGCAACAAAAATAATACAAAATCAAATAAAAATTGTCGCATTCTGGATTTCCATCACCGTATCACCAACAAAACCTCATAATTTCAATACAAAATAAATCGATTCAATGCTAACGAATATGAATGTGTTGATTGCTCATTACCCCACCAGTATCGGTATAAATCATAACTCGGGATTATATTCCATCCACTCGTAACGGTGACAATGTGGTCGACCAGGTCAGGCCGGAATAATGCTAGGAGCAATCGAGTGCGAAATTACGGCCACCCTCGATGGTCATTTGTTTTGTGGGCGTGTGAAGTGACGTGTTCGTGTAGGGTCGGGCGTACTCGTGTGGTCTCGCTGGCTCATGTTTATGTAATCGTGCTGACTGAGGTATGGCCAAGTGATTGATGGATGGTGTTAATAGGAGGTGAATGGAGTTTCGGATGTGGTCTTCTCATGTTGGAAACTAACGTACTGTGAGGTGTTGTGTTGAGAGGGTATTCGAATTTAACGGTTGAATAAGTTTAGACAAACTTGTTTTTGCAATGTTCATTTAAAAATCACACGAACGAAAAATCTAGGGAATACATAACAATATTTTGAGATTTTACGACAATTTTTCCTTTCCTCAAATATGAAAATTTCGGTTGTTTTGAAAGATTGTGCACTTGTATTTGTCATCCACATTCCAAATGAATGTATCTTACATTAGCTTGTAAGAGTACTATATAATATTTTTTTTTGGGAAGCCTGCCCAGGGTGCAATTCATGCCCCTATTTAGGTGTCTAACTAAGTATGTTGCGGATAAGACAATTGTGAAGGGATGCCCGAGGGCTGTTTAAGAACTTAAACCCTTGCATTCGCGTTAACAACTGAGAAAAACCTCGGAAAAAACCTTCAGTCAGGATTTTCGGTCTCGACGGGATTTGAACCCGGGACCTCCCGAATCAGAGTCGCGCGCTTTACGCTCGAGCCAACACTGTCGGTTGGAAAAGTACTACACTTTATCTCATTTATGGCACATTGACATTTAGTTGCTACATTATAAATGTGTGCTCTGCTTATGTGATAAGACTTATCCGCGTAAAAAAAAAACATGGCACGGTTTTTAAAAGTACTTAATTGTACAGTGTCACTTTCCAATACCTTACCAAGGTATTTGATTTCGTAGCTTAACGCTACAAATTTACTTAATCTATTGCAATTTTTAAATCTAGAACAACAGTTTTTAAATGAAAGTTATAAGACTTTTTGCGCTTTAAAAACCTTTTGATACCGTACGAATTTCATTTTCTGAAAGTATTTCATTGGTGTTTGGCTATTAGCCAAATTCCCTCGTTTTCATTGATTAGTCGATGTATAAACCCACGCGTCATTCATTCTTAGAAATAACTTTCTTCAATCCACCTTCATTCCACCCACCCCTTTGTATTTCAAAGTTCGATTTCGAATTTCTTACAATAAAACGAGTTATTTTTCGTTCCGTCAAGAAAAACTCGTAAGTTTGTCGTCGAAACCCAAAGGTAAAAGTAAAAGTCAATCCTTATTGTTGGTCGTCTCCTATTGTCCGAACGCAAACGTAGGCACTTTCCAAAGCCGAATGCGAATCAATACTAGAAAGTTTTGGTGGAATCTTTGTGAGTTTGTGAAAGTCTCTTCTGATTGGCCACTTTCGCAAACCACGTCATTTTGATGTTTCCTAGAAGTTATGTGTGTCAAAAAGGGGTTGTTTCACCATTGGAAGCCCTCATCAAAACTTCGTGAGGAAAATATTAAACTGCCGCCATTTTCTTTGTTGTCAATACGAAGGGTTTTCAGCGCAGTATCTATTAACTTTAGGTGACTGGTGGCCAAACGGATGCAATTTTAACATAGTAGAGGTGAAGAGGAAGAAATCAAGTATTTACCATTGCCTACACTGATTAAAAAAATGGGTATCATTCAAAAATTCAAAATATTGGATAACTAAATTTTTTACTATGATATTAAAATACATTTTGACAGCCACGAAACGGTAAATCTATAACCAAAGTGTTAAAAGTGGACACCTGGTAGACTGTCTTTTCATGGTCCCAGGATTTCATTGTTTAAAAATAAAACACAACTTCTCTTTCTATTATGTCCCGGCTAAAACGTTATTAACTAATATTAAAATCCATATTCGATTAATTTGCACTGACTGATTTGCTTCAAAGCTTTGAGAAATCTCTAAATAAATTCAATTAACATATTTTATAATAATAATCGTTAGGTCATAATGCTCCACTCTAGCCTATGGGATATGGGAATAAAAGTCTTATGCCTGGTCAGAACCAGCCAAGGTTAGGGGGAGGAAAAGGGGGGAGGTTCTCACGTCGTGGTCGTCATCGTCTCTGTCATCGTTTGTGTTGTCATGGTCGTCGTCGTCGTCAAGGAAGACGTCAAAGGGTTGGGGAGGGGTCTCCGACGACGACTGCCAGAGCTCGCTTCTGGTTTTAGGAAGTATTCCCCTAATTACAAGCTGATGTTTGCAAGATGGACTTAACCTCTTTTCGTCTTTTAATGTGTTTAAATGGTTTTATAGCACTTTTTCCCACCAGTCATCCATGACAGTCATCTGAAACTCTACTTTTCCTTTTCGCCTCCTTCTAGCATCACATAATGGTAACCATGGTAATGGATGTTGGCTTCGGGACAGTTTGGAGCCAGCTCACTCTTAACACAAACCAGCATTAATTGGAGTGACGATTAGCTTAGTTTTCAAGCCACGATCACCAATAATAGCTCAATCACATTCTATTCATCTACGCCGTGAAGCCCTGGGTCTGAATGCGGACTGTAGGTGGCGCTGATAGCGGTGCGTAATTACCAACCACCGGGAAAATAAAGGGCGGACTGCGGACACCAGATTGATCATAATGAAGCAATGGCGATTTTAAGCTTAATTATATCGATTACTATAAATTATTTAAATAACTGTTTAATTCAACCTCCCACAGATGAATATTTAGTCTCAAAGAATTATGTTTGCATTAATATTCCTGGCCAACAATCCTAACTTGTTGCATGTATTGGAAGAGAGGAATTAATTTAAAAAAAAAATCTTCTGTTTTATAGCATTTTTTATCATTTTGTATCATCATCGAACGTATCAACAATGGTCATATCCATTATTTCCTTAATGTTTTGTCATATATGTAATTATATTTATTTAACTTAATATTATGTTCTTTGTACAATGGACCCTGTGGTCATCCAATGAAATTTGGCCAGGAGTCAAATAAAAAAACAATTTGCTACTATTTTGCCGTAACGTCAAGTATGCTGCGATCTAACTCACCACAGTCTCTCCTGACCTATTGTTTATCTCAACGTAACTAAACGTAACCGACCTTTCGAAATTGGATTAATTTAGACTACGGTCGGTTGAGATTTATTTTTTATTTATTAATATTTACATTTATCTGTATAACATTTGACATGTGAGATTAAAAATAAATGCGTGAATGACAGAAAGAGCATATGCCCCATAGTACGAGAGTACCTGTCACCCTCTAAATTTCGGTCTGTTAAAACACTAGCCCTACTCATTGATGGTTTAAAGTCTATTTCTAACACGGTTCAAATTCGTGATAAAGTCCCGGTTCAAACTCACAGGACCCAGGAGCCCCTACATTTAAATCTACGTCATATTATCGAATCCTCTTAATTTGTGCTCAACTCGAATTTTCACCGAATATTTTAATTTGTTTTTCGTTTGGTGGAGGTGCCGGTCCAGGTCGATAACTTGCAGATGTTTCACGCGCTGCCAACTTCAGAGGTTGCCGCTTGACATCACGTGGTGTTTTTTTTATTTTAACTTAAACGTACATTTCTACCGAAAACTCTATTGCCAGCTAGAAAAACACTGAACAAGACATGTTGATAGGAAACGGTGCTTTTGTATATAACATGCGATTATGTCACTGCTAGGCCTGATTTTCTTTTTCGTTTATGCATAAAAATACTTTAAGGGGGATAGGACACATTTGGCAGTTGGCACTAAACTATTTGCTCGGCCGGCAAGAATCCGACGGATCTGAAACTTTACATTATCAATAAAACATACATTCACAACCCTACAGTATAGTAGATTTTCAATATTTTATGTTTATCGATCAGGATAAATCTACGAAAGTGGTCAATTTTGGACTTTTTATGAATATCCAAAAACCTGAAAATCCTTTTTTTGTATTAATCATTTCAAAATATTTTCTTTGAAAAGTGTTTCTGTATCGCCCTATGGTTCCGCTTCCTTGACAACAGTACCAAAAATTGTAAACAACACTGAGGTGTCAGTCGGACGAGGGAACACGAATTTGCTTAGAACTCATGTCCTATATTATATATTAAGTAAACGGTCATTTAATAGCATTGTTGGGACTAGATAAATTACTTTTTTATCTTGATAAGATAAGATAATTCTCCAAAAAGTTATCAAAATAAGGTAATAGATAATGAATTTTATCAAGATAGATTATCTAGATAATTTGAACTAGATGTCACAACACTGTTAGTTAATGGGTTGAAAAATAAATCAATTCCATTATACTTTATTTACTATCGATTAGCATCGGTTTGGTCACTACAAATATTCACGATCTAAAAGTCACATTTGCGTAGCATTTTGTGAAATATTCCTTGTGTCAGGTTATATTGCTTAGTTTTAATACTGTCTGTAGTCCGTCCAGAAACAGTTACAAATTCTCCAAGTTCTGCTGCAAACTATTCGCACTTAAGATTCTCTACCCCCCCCCCCCCTCGCATTAAACATAACAATCCCCCTCGTATTGTTCCCCGCTGTAGCTGACGTGACTGGCTTTCATGTGCGGTCACCGAACATGAATTCACGCGGACCGCATATTAGTTATTTACTAATTACACGATCAACATAGCCCAAGTTTCAATGATTTAATTATAATGTAATTATGATTCATGTGTGTTCTACGCTATGTTGAAGTTTGTATGCTCAACTTACAGGAATTGGCATTAATAATATTCATATTTTGTAACTAGGAAAACGCTTAAGTCCCGCCGCGTTGTTGGATGAGCGTAATTGGTGCATTGAGCAGCCATGTGTTATGCGAATTTTTTGTTGTTCTGTGGCAAAATCATTACATAATTGAAATTTTTTAAATTAAATTAAATTAAATTAAAAATTAACTTTAATTTTTTTTAATTTTTTAAAAATTAATTGAAATTGTTAAAAAAAGAAAAAAGCGTAAAATTGCGATTTTTATAAGAAATAACTTCTCGATTGCGCTCAAATTTAACACTTATCTATTAATTCTAAAATAAGGCTTCTGTGAAAAAATCATTACAATCGGACAAAACAGTAGGTGTTATAAGTCAAAGAATTGTTTAAAAAAAGAAAAAACCTGTAAAATTTCGATTTTTATGATAAATATTTTTTCAATTGCGCTCAAATTTCACAAGAGTATCTTAATTCATAAAATAAAGGTTCTGTGCAAAATCATTAAAATCGGATAAAGCATGTAGGTGTTATGAGTCGAAGAAATGTTTAAAAAATCGAAAAAATCGTAAAATTGCGATTTTCATGAGAAAAATTTTTCCGATTGCGCTCAAAAACTTGGCAGTTCTAAGTTCAGAGATTTCGAAGGTCTCCATAAATTTCATCGCAATCGGATTATCGGTTTAGCCGGAATCGTGTGGACAAACAGACAAAAATACAGAAAAAAAAAAAAAAAAAAAAACATTCCGGATTTTTTTCTCCAGTGTAGTGAAATGGAATCTTCGCTTCGCTCATCCAATAATTTCTCGGCAGGGTAGAGTATTAAATTGATTTAACTGGTTTATTTTGGGTTGTGTGTGTATCAATTATTAATCAATAATATTGTTTACATTACAAGTAATACAATCTAACTAATAAATTAGCAATTAACTCAAGGCAGCGTTAGATGGCACCAGGGCTCCAATTTGAAAACAATTACCTCCCCCCCCCCCCCGCCCCCGGGCCCGAAAATGGGCGAGTGATTCTTAAAAGTAGCTCGCCGTCGGCGTCCGGACGGGCGTTGAATTTGAGCCCTGGTTGGCCCAATGTTAGTTGGCGCCTAAAATAGATAATAATCAACTTGTCAACAAAGTACGTAACAAGTTTAATATATTCATCATAAACAGTGACGAGTTTGGCTAGAGAAAGAGACATTTGTACAACATTTGATTGTCCACTGTCAGGAGAAAGATGTGTGATACGGAGAGATAAGATTTACACCTAGGTTGTCTCCGTGGATTGTTATAGTTTGGTCGATATTCTTCGAAACATTTGACGCTTTCACTTCATTCAAGAAAACCTCAGTCTGGGCCATGTGATCATCCGAATTGATACTGATGTTTCGAAGTTTTGGTAGATTTACCAATCGTGTATATAACTCTATCGAATTCTCAAAGTTGCTAATAAACACATCTTCCAGTTCTGCCATTGGATTGTTATCCAGCAGACGTAACAAGGCTGGTGTAGATGGCATGGTCTCGAAAACACGAAGTCCAAATAATTTGAGTGATTTGAGTTTCTTTGTGTCATTGAGACAGGGCAACAAAATTTCCCATGTGCTACTGTAGTCATCCAATTCAAATTGTAGCAAATTTTGGAAAATGGGGTCTTGTGCTTGTGCCAATACACCCTGGTGACGATCGAACGTTGTATAGACTAGGTGCAGAATCTCCAAATTAGGACAATGCTTGCCAATTCGAAATAGGGACATTATCGTAAGGCCTCTCACGCATTCTAATCGCAAATGTTTAATAAAACCACCTTTGATTAAATTGAAATCCTGAAAATTCTGAATCGTTAAACTTGTGATCACTAGTGTTGATATTTGTAAAGCACTGTCTGTTATCGGTGACAAGTCAACTGATTTGTTATTGATGATGGGTATTTCACCCAAAAAAAGCTCCATAAGGTTTGGACACATGTCCACAATTGCTTCTAGGCTAGTTTTTGTAGGTTGGTGGTCCCAACACTCTTCTAGAGCCAAGGGATTGACATGGGTGTCTTTCAACCCAACCATTATCCCCATAGTGTAGTGAATGGGGATATATCTCAACAGAGAGAGGCTCGACAGCAAGTAGCTGAAGGCTTCCTGCGCTCCTGGTAGAAAAAACTGATCACGATTTTCTAACCTCCGAATTTCGTACTTATCGATTGGGCTCTTTATGAACGCTTCCAAACTCTTAATTTCTCTTAGACTCTGTATGTTTGCGAGATTGCGTAGTTCTTTCATATCGGTGTTAATGCCAATGTTAATGCTTATGACCTCCAGCTTCGTACAGTTTATCGCAACAATTTTCAATATATGGTTGGTTTCTGATGTATGAACACCTATTAGATTTAACTCTGTCAGGCTGCTAAGTTGAGGGAGGTACCTCTTCCACAACGTAATACCAAAACGGATATACTTTTGATCATATTTAAGTTCATATTTATCATCCATAAAAACTTTAGGGCAATTCAAGTAAAAAAAGCCGTGGAGAATTGAAGGCATTGTTTTCGGTTTTCTCTATGTAATAATAGTTGAGTGTTTTAATCGTCGGGTGCACTAGAGCTTCTAGCAGCACCTCCGCTCGTACCCCTAGGGGTTCCGCCCTGGCCTTGGCGAGTGACTGGTTCAAGACATTGTCCAGGAGAGGACGGACTTGCAAGAAGTAACCGTGAACCAACTTGGCTTGGTCGAGATGTTGAGACTCTGGGAACCGGCGTTGAATCTCTAGGCACGAGTCCAGAGCGAGGCGGGATGCGCGCGCAGATGCCAGGCATTCTAGGCTAGTAGGCTGGTAGATCTTGAAGGGAGACATCTAGGCTTTCAGTCAGATTTCTGTAAACAAAGATACTAAATGTATAATTTTATTCAAAAAGTGCTGGAAATATATGGTTTTCAGTCTGTTGAACCTTAATATCAGCGGTGGATCTGGGGGGCTGTAGGGGCGATCGCCCCCTCCTCTCTATCCTTAAAGGGTTACATTTTATTTAAAATAAATAATATAACAATCCTGCAACGTCATCACCGAACTGTATGGAAAATCGAACAAAATATGTTGACCTTCTCTTCAGCCATATATACACATTTTGACAAAACTTCATTTGAAAAAAATCCCCTGCTAGGGAGGGGCACAGCCCAAGCCCTCCCCCTGCGTTAAGTCGCGCCAACTCGATAACCCTCCGTATAAAGGTCCTGTATCCACCCAAGCACCCTGCTTTACTTTGCTTGGCTGCCATATAGCCCTGCGCACGTTCTTATCCCCTAACCTTAGGCCTACAGTTACATCTTTAATCTTAAATTGTAAAATCATATGCACAAATTCACATGGAATTTTTAACCCCTCACAAAACAAACAAAATAAAATGTGACGTGACTATTCCGCACAGACTGCTGCTTTTCAAGGGTCTACACCGACAGTGTTGGCTCGGGCGCTAAGCGCTCGACTCTGATTCGGGAGGTCCCGGGTTCGAATCCCGTCGAGACCGGCAATCCTGACTGAAGGTTTTTTCCGAGGTTTTCCTCAGTCGTTAAGGCGAATGCAAGGGATTGAGACCTCTTAAACAGCCCTCGGACATCCCTTCACAATTTCCTATCCGCACATACCTAGTTCACCTGAAGAGGGGCTAATTGTACCCTATAACAGATTTCCCACGATTAAAAAAAGGGTTTACATCATAGATACTATAGTATACCCTTTATCCCGAACGTGGAAAGCAGGGGGTTACATTTTCTCATTAGGCCTACTGTCTAGCTAGCTACGGTAAGAATGTTCACTATTTTTGAAAGATTGCGCAATGTAATTACTGTGAATAACTGTATAAAATATCATAATAAAGGTCGATAAAACGGTCTCCCCTTATACTGCATTAATAACTTACCATTCACAACTGTTGTCGTGGTTTAATTTTTACGTAATATTGCAAAATCTGTCACAAAACTGGAAGCTTTTTTATGCGATTCATATAGCCTAGGGCCTAGAGATAGTAGTATCTATGGCCTAGAGCATTAGAGCGTGGCCCAGAGCTTGTCAAAACTGCGCCACCACAAGTTAATCGAATTGTTGTCGAGAGATAATCCAAAGCACTTGGTACTCCAAAGATATTATTTTTGCGTCATACTGCTCAGTATTAGGAAGACCGTGGCTCATTACGTTACACTTTTGGCGCGGAGATTAAACGCCGATTTTGAAATTAGATTTTCTATTATTTTTTTATAATTTAAAAAAAAATCTATTAAGGTCTATATATTATGTAGAATCACAAGGAGCAACTAGACAAAAATATTTTTAAAAAATCATTTAAATAGCCTATAGTGTTAATTTTAATAGCCTACTTTATTATCTATGTTATTATATTTACTATTTAGGGATATCACACACACAAATCTGTGTTTAAGGGATATGCTCGTTTTGATATTCCTAATGATTTAGTTACAATGATCATAGAATAATAATAAATCAATTAAATAAAAAATTTAACCAGAATTTTTGTCTTATTATACATTGTTGGAATATTAAAATGTCCATTTATGTACTCAGTTGTATTTATTGTCCGCCCTTGTAAATAAGTTTTTATAGCTCAATGGGAATGATACGTTTAATAATGTTGCTCGCATACCTGGCCGTACGGACAATATTCCTATGCCCTAGTCACATATTATATCAACACGCCGAACCGTACGTTTAACCCCTGCTTAGACACTCGTTGTTAAGTGAAATATCACAGGAAGTTGAGTGTCTTTATTCTAGTTTATCACGACCACAATATAATGTGTCTTTGTAAAGGATCGCCGGTGCAAGAACCGAGACTAGATGCACTCACACGTACAGGGGAAATAGATTATGCTATTTGTGATTTACCTCAATATGTATTAAAGGTAATTCCTACGTGCTTTGAAAATAGATCACCTTGACTGTTCGCGACCACAAATATAGGATTTATATATATACTAAGACGTGCATTGAAAGTCTAAACCCTTTGCTATTTCTGATGTACATTACATTCACAATTGTTGCTATGCAACAGTATGGATGATTTTGGTCTTAGGGGTAATTAGGATGCCTTCTTTGATGATTATTTAATTTAAATAATATTATAATTTGTTAAATTTATTTATTATCCAAACAAGGAACTTCACAACCGCATTAATAAAATAAATTTTGAATCAATTTACATTTTGGTCTTGATTGACCAAATTTTTAGTCCATAACTATTAAACGCGAATTTGCCTACTTTATAAAACAGTCTTGTAAGATATTTACTATATTTTTAATGCGAACAATCTATAGAATTTTGTAATTTTTATTACAATTCATAAATTACAAACTACATCCGAACTGGGGTTTGAACCTGGTTCTCCCACTTCCCGGGTAGGTGCCTCCCCAGTCGGGATAGATTTTATAATTTCTGAATTGTAATAACAATTAACAAACAGGCCTACACCTACGGGAGTGTTTCCCGATCAAAGAAATTGAGAAACCTTTGTTCTCATCTACTCATTTTAGTTGATCCATGTTTTTCGTAGCCTTACTTTTACACCTGTACAAAGCAACGTAACTTCCCATCAAAAGTAAAGTCCTAGACCATCATTCTGACGAAATGTAGTAGTACATCGTAATAAAACCCTTGGTTCGGGTCTTCACTACCGTTAACGTACAGTAGATACATCCAAATCCTTTCAGTGGCGCAAAGAAATTGCTACATCAGGCGACTGGGCCCGTATGTACGCGCGCATAAGCCGCACCAGCTTTCAAAGAGTATTGTGACGTCACAGGACGTATTGGAAAGTAGACTTATCGGCCTGATGTCCAATCCATCACGGAGAGATCTCGAAGGTAGTGATGGAGAAGGTACAAGGTCGATTTCTATCGTCGTTAATCTTGAATGGGGTTTCTTATCAGGGTTCGTCGGTTGTAAAGTGTGGGGGATGTTGATACGTTAATAGAATTGAGTACTCATACATACATTCTCAGAGTTTTCTTAACTACATATGTTTTTATATTTTGTATATATTTCTCTCTCTCTCTCTCTCTCTCTTATCATCTTATATTATTATTGTTATTATTATTAATAGTAGTTATAGTATATTATCAACACCATACAAAATGCAATATAATGTACCTCCTTAAAGGTTGGATGGAAGATAAGGCTTCACTAGCCTTAATCCCGCCTTAAAATAAAGACCTTAATCAATCAATCAATCAATCAATCTCTCTCTCTCTCTCATAACAAAATTCACAATATGTTTAAACTCACAATATGCTATTGCTTGATTTGAACTTCTGTAGACAACTCACTTAATAATTATGGTATGAATGAGAGTATGATTGTGTAAAATGTATATGTTGTCTATAAACTATAAAAATTTTAAATCATCAAATATTTTATTGTAAATTGTTATTAACAAATTATAAATCTGAAAATTGTATTTATTTATATTATAAGGTTGGATGGAAGAAAAGGTCTAGCTGGCCTTAATCCCGCCTGGGCAATAAAGACGTATATCTATCTATCCCCCCCCACTCTCTCTCTCTCTCTCCCGCCGAACGCCGCAGCGCCATCATATACAGTCACCTACTCGGGTCCTCTATGTGCACAATAATCCACCCTATCTCCACGACATGTACGACCCAACACACCCACCCCCTATTCGTGTCAGCTAATACAGCTGCTATCACCACGTCGAGGTATAATTGCACCTGTTAAATGCCACGGCATGTCCGCCGAGTCAGCAGGGCCTGGCGACATTAAGTCCTAATCTCCCCCCCCCCCATCCTCACCTCGAACTTACCAATACCATAGCTGACTAGGTGGACGCAGAAACTTCGAGACTCACTTTGACCTTTCGATATCGATTAGGGAAGTAATTATTGAGATTTATATATAATGTGAATTGACTTCACTCTTGAGTCGAAAATCTAGTAGGGCATTCAAGTTTTGTTGTTAGTGGAGGTGCCCGGTATTTGGTGACCCTTTACCCGGCCTAGGGGGTCGATTTACTAATTGTGACAACAGTCGATCGCCAACATCACTCAGTAACAATAGTCGATCAACAACGACAACTCTAGTGAGAAGAGCAAGTGAGAACTGCCACCTCGAATTTTCATCATACCAAATTAAATAGTAATTACTTACATTTGCTGTATGTAGTTTATTACGTTAAGGAAACATTGACAGAGGGCAATAAAAATGTTGAATGTGTAATTGTTGCCAATACACAGCTTATAAGCTTGTATAGCTTTTCACTGAAGTTGTCACGCTTACTGTCACTGTCACTGTCACTGTCACTGTCACTGTCACTGTCACTGTCACTGTCACTGTCACTGTCACTGTCACTGTCACTGTCACTGTCACTGTCACTTAGTTAATAGACCCCCAAGTCGTGTTCGGTTTTATAGTGAGACATGACACAAGCAGACAGAAAATGGCACTGTTACCTCTCTATTTTGGAACATCATTTAATCTCAAATTACCGTAATTTCATCACATTTGCTTTTCATACGCATTTTTTAAAATTGATTTATCGGGTTGAAACTTAAAGAAATGTGTAAAATTTGCATTAATTATTTGCAAAGTAGCACATAAATATGTTGAAAATATAAGCTTTTTACGGATTTTTCGATTTAATGCAGTACATAAAATTTGTTTTGTACGATATCAATTTCTTTCGATGATTTGCACCTTCTTATTCAAAATATTCTCGAACAATAATTGATCTATTGACGTCGAAAAATTGATTTGCACAGCTTCACATATTGTCATCTGCTAACCATAATTTTCTTTCACATTTTCCAAAACCCAAAAATATTTTGAAATGTCATTATTGATCACGCAAACAAAACACCCGACACAAATTCAAACCGACAAAGGAATTTCTTCAACGAGCCGTAAATAACGACTGTCACGAAAAGCACACTGATAGAATTAACAAACTTGGTCATGGAGGAGTAATTGAATCTCCAGTTTATTTAATCACGTCTTCCTTCCGACTGTTTGTCCTACTTCCATCCCTCCACCCGCGTAGAACTAACTTCCAAATGTTTTCCTACGGGATTTACTACCGACTACTCGGATTGACCTCTCGGTGACCTTAAGGAAGGATAAAAACAAAATGAAGCACTAAAATATGATTATATGGCCGGTGATATTGACGGACGAGTGAGTGTAGTTTTATGGTAGGGCAAACCAGCCAAACAGCCAATGGGGCAATCAATGGGTCCATGTTTGCTATAAAGGCTGTTATGGAAATGTCCATACTTTTCTGATGGTTTCGTCTAAAAGAATGGGTGATACAGAATTCATGAATGGCGATAATATAGCATATTGTTAAAACATTGTGTTCAGAAAAATTATATCACATTATTTGAAGAACGTGAAAAGAGGAGTTTCGTACATCAGAAAAAAGATGGTTATCGTTGGGTCAGTGGGTCGAGTCCAGGGTTCTATTCCCGCTAGAGATTTAAGATTTTTAACTATTGAAATGGTCTTATAGGTTCATTATGAGTTGGTTATGAATGTGTAGATGACTTTGGAGCCGTCTTAGAAACGAAGTACTATTAGTACTGATTGTATGTAAATGCAAATTATTGCTGATGCTTTCTACACATTAACTAAAAAAAAATCACATTTGGAAATGTAATACATATTCATAACTTCAGCTTAACACGATATAAAAATAATTTTTGTCGCTTAAGAAATTCATGTTTTTGTTAATGTATTATGAGACCGTTAATTTTTGCGGTTTGGTCCAAATAGTAGATACATTTTCTTCTTTTTCACTCAATATTTTGAATAATGGTAATACATAAATTCACAACGTAAAACAAAAGATTTGATCCAATTCGCTTCTGAACCCCCCAATTATGGTCGCAACAATTAGCATAAATGGCAACGGTTTTTCGTAACTTAACGCCAGCGCAATAAACATATTTACAACATTGAAAACATCATTAGAATAATACGTTAACCGCATTATCGTTAATCATCCTGATTATCTTAATTTAAAATCACAATCAGTCCTTCACGAAAAGCTTTTTCTCTTAAAGTTGTAGAATATTTCCACACAATTACTCTCGTTGTAGTAATATAAATGTTCTTCTCTGCGGTACCATTAAGAAACCGAGTTTAAAGCTTGACTGGATATCGCAACCCCCTCCCCACTTTAAGTACGCCATCAATAATTTACTTTCCACCTCATTGGGGATTATTTTGACAGATATTTCAAGAGCCAAATTTCGAGTCGTATTAATTGAAACGACGTAATATTCAAATGCAGTGAAAATATTCAATAATAATTCTTGGGGAACGGTTATGATAGGGGCGAACGGAAAGCGGTGGTATTTTATTTGTTTTTCGACTTTCGAAATGGCCAATAAAGCTGTGTTTTTAGGGGGTTTGGCATTCTTCCCAATTGTAATAATCTCGGTAAGATGAGATGCCAGAAAATCTTCTTCATTCCCGTAAGAAAGAATTCCGTTGTAAGATTTACTAAAGGTTATGAAGAGAAATAACTGTTCAGTTCTTTGAGGGCAAGAACCATGCAAGAAATGTTAGTCGTGTTCTTTTGAATGAGTTAAACGTAAAAAATACAAAATGTATACATTTTGTATAGTTATGTTTATCTACGTTTAGGGAATTACCCAACTATACTTTCTTATGTTATTGTTTCGTTTCGTCAAAGCTACGTGAATGTTTTATTTTGTAAGGTGCATAAGTGTTAAAGTTGTTACATAAAATATAAAGGTGCTTTTTGTTTTTAAAACTGAGATAAGTATTCAACTTTACATATTAATATTATATTTAAATTTTTGTAAATGTCAACGTTAGTTACACTTGTTTGGGTATTTTTCCATTTAACATTGATTTTACATAAATAATAAATCCATATTTAACAATAACATAAAGATGAGCATAATGTTACATTATACACATGTTGAATGAAAATTATTAAATGTTGCATACGAGCATTCAAAATGTGTCAACTGTGCAACTTTTGTTTTGAAGTCAATATCCATTTGAAATTCCGACTATTATTTCTATTTATCTTGGTACTTTGTACATAATATTATATTTCACTTCAGATAAGATCTGTGCAGTATTTTAAAATCATCAGAAACAAGTTGAATGTGGCACTTTATTTCTCTATCTAGTAGTTTTCGAAAATGTGTCTAGATATTATTCCAACAATATCGTCTGAAATTCGACGTAAACAAGTTTTTAATAATAGGAAATGGCTGTCAGTCGTCTAGCTGGCGCCCCAAGAACCTACGAAGTACTAAAATATTTGCCAAGTATGGCAGTCTTCTTAATTCCCATAAAAATAATAAAGCATCAAACTTTACCACCAACGAAAACCACGTTACATTTTCATTCCCAATCAAATTCTAGTAATGTGAAAAAAATTATAGAAGTTTGAGAACCTTTCAAATATATTCTAATAAAAAGTAATTTACACAATATTTTACCAACTTTATCGTGAGAAAAAAGGTTTTTAACTTTTCGAAAAAATATCCGTTTTTCTTTCACGTTTTTTTGTTATGATGCTTGCTCACCGACTACTTTTTATTTAGTTGTTTTTCCTGTATTTTGCCTAATATTCAATCGTCGACTTGCTTCAAATTTCACTGTAATTAATGGGTTTACAACAACTACAAGTCCTTCTTACAAACCAATCACAAGTCCTGAAATGATTCCTTTTTGCAATAAGCATTCGTTGTGACGCAGTGGGAACTGAATTTAATACATAAACATGATGGACACGATTCCACCTGCAGGTGGCGTCATAATCAACAAGACTAATCACTTAAGAATTGATTATGTGTCTCGTTGCAAGGACGGCTCCATAATCATCGTTTTTTTATTCCTAAGCCAAGAATTGTTGGACTTAAGTCCACATCAAAAGTTTAAAGTCTTCTGCCTACATACGTTTTCCGTACAATACTATTCGGCCAAGTAGTTTGGGCGATAACCCCAAGGCTGACAATTTGTTGTCATAACTTTCAATGTTGTACACATTAAGTGAACACAAATGGCTCTAATTTGTTAACATTAGAAAGTGTATCAACAGACCTATATGAGTGGGCATCGTATACAAAATTTTAAAAAAGGTTTTCGAAATTTGTAATTTTTTCTTTGTGGGAGGTGTAGTGAAGTGTGCAGAAATACCTATGTCGGGGCTACCCCAAAAACATTACCAAAAAGTGTTAAGTGAACACAAATGGCTCTTATTTGACTATTGCGCACAGTAGAAGATAGGCGTATGAAAATGGAAAATTAATATTACAACGTATAGATTTTTATTTCAACACTACAACTTTAACCTGTAACTCCCAATTCGCAAGAACGAAAATCCCTGTTTGTATATTCGCAGTTGGCAATCGAACATCGCGTTGAAACGTAATGGGACGTACCAACCTTCGAATACTCCGCTAAGCCCTGAATATTCATTGGATGGGATGAAAGGTAAATATTGAGCTTGTAATCTCCTCTCAAGAGTCCAACAGTGGGATGGGGGTGGGGTGGGGGGGGGGGGGGTTCGTCTCTCTCTGTAACGCCAAGGGCTGATTAAACCAATGGGTAATTACAAACTTTATGCAATGTTTATCTGAGGAATATTTTGTTCGGATCTAAATGAAGCTAAGCCTTAGGGAGAGGTATCAAAGGTTTTGACGAGAAAAAACGGTATTTACCAATCTGTATTTTTTTTTACGTTTTGAAAATGTGTATTCAATTATGCAAAAGGAATATTCTGTCGTTAAATTTGCATTCAGATTATATTTTAAAATGACGTGTTTTTTAAGCAATCCCTTAAGGCCTCGACTCTTTCAATTCATCGTTTTTAGATGTGATGGCTCAAGTTTTAAAGTACATTGATACTTAAAACGTTTTCATATACCGACATTAATTTTTGCAATAATCCTTCACCCTATACTTAAAGATTAAATTGGTCCAAATGTAGAATACGATAATAGCCAAATTTGTCACAAATTCCCTGTGACCATTCCAAATTATTTTTTATTTTTTTGGTGATCATTTTGCGTACTGAATTTATCCGTGGATGTGAATGGTATAGCTCTTTTCATCTTCATTCGCTATTAATATGCAAATGTACTTAAATTTGACTTTTAGATTACAGGTGTCAAATCGCCTATTTAAGCGCATATTTTTTAAAAGCTAGAGATAATAAACTTTATGAAATTCGACTTGGTCAGACATTTTCAGTTGTTTTTTCGTTTAGGGTTTCTATCATTCTACCTTTTTTAGGGTTTCTACAAAGATTATTTAATGATAGCACAAAATGGTAAATTTTCTTTAAAAAAACGAAACACTTAATACATTTTTAACATTATGATGCAATTTTGATGTTGTAACGTTATTAAGCTTCTACGAATGAAAATTTGAACATATTGTAAATGACGCCATTTTGATTAATGATAACACATTTATACTTCCCATATCGATCAATTTCACACAATCTATATTTTCCTCCATCATCCAGTATATTATCGTATCTATAGATGACCTATCACGTAGTAATATTCTCCTTGCGCGCAGTACGTAATCTATCTCACATCCCGCTAAGTAGATTCTAGTTCCCATCTCGCATGCATCCGCCTTTCACCTTTCACCAATCACCTCTCTCCATTATCAAAGAACCATTTAATCACGATATTTTTCAAAACTGCTCCCCATTGTTACATCTTGTCGTCGTCTCGCCTCCTCCTCAATTCCATTCCAGCCCGTTTGACGCTTGTACAAGAAAATTAGGAAAACAGAAATAACAATTTCCCTTCCGAGGGAAGAGAACACTTCTAAATGTCTCAGTAGAGTTGTAAGAGTGGTTCTACGGAATAAACAACCCCCAATGGATGACAAAGGGAGGGAACAGTTAGCAGGGAAACTATTTGTGAGGCTGGGAGAGGAATGAAATAAACGATCGAGCGAAACGCGAGGACGAAAAACATCTTAGGCTGGGTTTCTAGTCGACGTCGCCGTACGACGCGCGTACGATAACGGCGCTGGTCCGAAACGTACGGCTCTAATGATGTTTAACATCTATAGTAGGCTAGATCCCCAGTCATTGGTCCACTGGCGGATCAATTAGAAGCCATCTTGAATAGGTCAGTTTGTATGTTAAAGTAGGTTGTATTGATTTCTAGTCCAAATATTTTACAAGCGTGCTGTCAGGTTGACAGGTGAGCATAATAATCCATTTACACCAAATGATTACTAAATTGCCTTATGCAATAATCTTTATCTTTATCGTGGGAAACCTGTTATAGGGTGCAATTAGCCCCTCTTCAGGTGAAGTAGGTATGTGCGGATAAGACATTGTAAAGGGATGTCCGAGGGCTGTTTAAGAGGACTCAATCCCTTGCATTCGCCTAAACGACTGAGGAAAACCTCGGAAAAACCTTCAGTCAGGATTGCCGGTCTCGACGGGATTCGAACCCGGGACCTCCCGAATCAGAGTCGCGCGCTTAACGCTCGAGCCAACACTGTCGGTTTATGCAATAAGTTATTGTTTCTGTTTGTGCATTCCCATGCTGCACAAGCTAAAACAATCCCGAAAAATACTAACAGAAGCATTAAGAGGGAATGGGACACATTTGGCAGTTACCAAATAGCTGTTCGCTCGGCCAAGAAGCATCCGACGTATATGAAACTTTGACAAAGTTGTCAATAAAGCATACATGGACAGCCGTGCGGTCATAGATTTTCAAAATTGTGTCTTAGTCAGCCAGGAAAAAATCCCGAATATGGTCAATTTTGGAGTTTTTAACAAAATCAAAATTCGTAAAAACTAATTTATTTTTTATAAATTATTTTAAAACAAAATTTGGAAATGTGTTACTGCAGAGCCCTATATTTCCACATTCTTGACATATGTTCAAAATTTCAGACACTTGTGGTGTCAGTCGGCCGAGCGAACAGCAATTTGCCTAAAACGCATGTCCTATACTCTCGAAACGCCAAATCGCCACCTTGAATAATGAATAGGTCACTTTGACGCTTCGATTTCCTACGCTAGCGCCTTTACGGACGTATTGGAGACTGGCGATCTAGCCTACTATAGATGTTAAAAATATCTTTGAATGGCTCTACGTAACTTTCTTACTATAAAATTAATAAATTACAAAATAATAGTAAAAATTATATAAAAAAAATTCAAGTATAATCGATCAATATTTCGTAAATATAGATAAGTACTATTTTTTTAAAATCCGGGAAAGATCTAGAACAAGTAGCAGCTCTGCAATGTAACAATGAATTCCATTAGGCTTTTTATTACCTCAATATCACTGGGTACATCGCCGTACATGCAAGTAAATGTCAGTGCATTAATATGAGACATTAAGCAACAAAAATCATATCATCAAGCTTATCAAGCAACTACGATTATTTCGTATGCATACGTTTTTAGTTTTAGTTTTTGATTTGATTTGTATTGCTTGACGTCTGATATTAATGCTATTTGAGACGACGAGTGGTGATAGATGACGATAAAGGCGATTACAAGAAAACATGCCTTGTACAGAATTCCAACCACGGCCTCGTAGAGCCATACGCTTCGGACAAGCGCCCTTATCGTATGTGCCACCAAGGACGGCAAGAGACGTTTTCACACAAGTTTACAGAACAATAACATTCACTAGAATGCCAACAGTAGCTTCATTCTTTACTTTGCGTAGACATTCATATTATTTTAGGATTTTTACGTCGGTTACGCTAAAATTCCGGCGTGGAAATTAGGAATCGTTTCTAATTTCGACGACGTCAAAAGGGGAGGGGCGGCGTTAGTCGTTCTGATACCTGATTGGCCGACAGCTTACTTCCTACGACGCTACGTTAGATTGTGAACCCAGCATTAGACTGGAGTGTGGGCTCTAACGTTTGGGCACGCAATTCTGAATTGCACAGCTGTAATAAAGAGGTAATAGGACAAACATTTCACATTCCACTATGCAAGAAGCCGGCCGGGGTGTATTGGACGTGTAATTATAAAACGAAAAAAAAATACATTTGAAAGAGATTGTGTTGGCAATATACGGGTTAAAAGCTAAAAAGTAGACTATAGTTAACCTTTAAAAAGTTTAATTTTGAAATTGTATTCTAGGAAAAATATAAATATTGGGTTCGTTATTACTTATTCATTATCAATATAATAATCATCAAAACTCATTTCCAACAATGTCAGGTTGAGTGGTGTTCTTCACACCGATATCTAGGGCACGAAACTATTTTTTGCCGAGATTGCCAGGCTCAGCGTTTCTTCATCATCTCTTCATCGTCATCTTCATCCTGCATCTGCTTGTCCACCAATTTTCTCCACTCTTTCCTGTCCACCCACAGCTTTAATTCCGTCACCTGGTTAAGTCTCGTTTTGGGATCCTATCCATTTCCATCCTCTTTATATGACCAAACTATCTTAAACGTCCCCTTCCTAATTTAAACCTCAATTTCTCCAGACCTAATTGCTTTCTTATAACGTCGCTTCTAATCCTGTCTAGTTTTGTAACTCCCTTGTACGTTTAATACGGTTAAAACTATATAGCAAAATAAATCCTTACTTTTCCCGCTTGTTCTGGTCTTCATTGATGGTGGAGGTGCCGGGTACACATATTCAAACTTTATAGTGGTCTAGCCCCGACCCTAACCCTTTCGATCTCTAAAATGTTATTGTGAAATAGTTGTGTGTGAAAAAATCGCATGCCAATCGGACGTCATGTTCGGTTTTTATCGTGAGGTGACACACGCACAGACGGACGGACAGAATAGTGAGACACGTAGGCGAGCTTCGCTCCCTAGTAACATGTTGTTGTTTTGTTCAAATCCAGTGTCGACCGGGGATCGAACCCGGGTATTCTCCTTTCCGAGACGTTTTAACCTATAAACCAACCGAACAATCAAAGGAATAACTCCCGAATTAGTTAATTAATCATAAGTTTGTATAGTTTCATAGCATTTGCCAGACAAATAATAACGATTCAGCCAAGTTCTTCTATGTACTTCGAATTCAATACATTTTCAATTTGATGTCGTCTATTTGTTACACAAGCTCAAATAGTGTCTATGTTATGTAGATATTGATATTAAATATACTTTTGTTAGGAAATGTGTGTTCAAGGTATTCAATAGTTTCTATTTATGGAGTTATGCTCGAATACATTCTCATAAATCTTACACAATTGTTGTAAATCTAACCTATCTCGATGTGAACTCAATAGTAATGTTGAAAATAAAAATATATTATCGTAGCTTTGACATTTGTATTCATAGATACAGAAAATCTATTTTCTTACAAATGAAACTTGGTTTCAAAAGAAAGATATTTTAGAATTCAGTTTAATAAAATAAATGTAATGAATATGGTTTTAGCACGAATTGATATTTAAATAATATTTCCATAACCATTTTGAGGTTTTGTATGTCTTATATTCATGAATAGTTTGTATTAAAAGTAAGTTCTTTAAAAGTCAACCTGTCATTTTGATCGTTTTGATTTATACGCTTCTTGAATAAAAGTATGCATTGTAGTCAAATATAAGTGATTTATGAGCGTAAGAAAATTTCCTCGCTACGATAATGTTTTGTATTTCTTTTTTTGACTAGCGATTGGGAGACAATCATAAAGAATAACTTAAATGTCTTTATGAAATCAAATTCTTTTTAAATTTGTATCGATATTACAATGTAGGTGCATCAAAAATACATCTAAATTTTACTAATGATTTCTACAACTATATAAACTCCAAACGAATGAAATCAGTGCTACACTAAATAGTCTAACCTCCAAATAAAAATATATTTTTCTACTAAACACCCCAAACCCTGAAAAGTTTTAGAACTTATACTACTTTTTACAATACTACTGTTCTTGATTTTGTGTGCATCTATGAACTTAAGGTAATTTTTATTAAGAGAACTTTGTATAATTGAATGGGATGACGTCAAATTAATAAAGCCGTCCGCGGGTGGCAGATACGATTAGGGCGCTGGTCCGAAGCGCAAGGCTCTACGAAGACTTGGGCTCGAATTCCGTATTAGGAATGTTTTTTTGTAACCGTCCTTCATTGTCATCAATCTATCACCACTTATCGTATCAAATATCCTTAGTGCATTAATAGAGACGTTAAGAAACAAAAATTATTCAAATACATAATTAAATAAACAAGTCTCAAGACAACATTCAACGATTTGTTTTAATCCGACGTCAAATATCGATCTTTGGTTGGTTATCGCTCACTCGTCGATTGAGTCGACGCCTACAGGGTTGGCTTGATCGCTTAGGTTAAGAGTCCCCTACTGAAATTCAGTTGTATGACTGAGTGGGTAGACTCTTAAATACAAATTTATTTATTTATTTAAATCCAATTGTCATGAACTCGACAATTTTCTCCATTATTAACCAGCTATTTATTCTTTACCTCAACTCATAAAACTCATATAACTCTAGCTAATGGTGTAATGTTAGACCCCTCAGGGGATCTTTGTAAGGACACAACCAATTAAGGAAAATTGAAGCAATCCCATTACCCGACGCAAGTGCGAACAATTTCGTTGTTTTGCCTTTACTGAACTCAAACACAAATAGTAGAGCGTCTCTAACAGTACAACAATTGGCCAGACTCTTCATTCGATCCTAGTTTTCTTGCGTTGTGTCTAGAGCTCTTGTTTTCTTTCAGCTTATCTAGTTACACATAGTGACTGATGAAACCTTGGATGGTGTTTCTGTTAGATTAGTTTTCTTTTACCCTTACTGGTGAACAATGAAAACAAATAGTTGAAATGGAGAGACCGTAGTTACAATGTAAATGTATTGCTAATGAATGAGCCGTATGATTACATGTAAACACTCTTTGAGTGGCGTTGATCCGCGGGTGTTCGCAATGTCCACACCACTGATAGCTACTTTTCGTTTTAAAAATATCGATCTTTGGTTGGTTATCGCTTACTCGTCGATTGCGTCGGAGCCTACAGGGTTGGCTAGGTCGCTTTGGTTTACTATCCTCCACTGAAAATCAGTTATGTGACTGAGTGGGTAGACTCTAAATAAGAATGTATTTATTTATTCTATTTGGTTTTAAAATATTTACGACTAACAAAACAAAAAACGTTTAATTTTTAAATTAATTTGGAAATGTTTGTAAAAGCCACCATTTTGTGTTTAAATTTATTTGAAATTAACTACACACTAAATGATCAAAAAACACGAAATAACACATGTACGTAAAGCTACTTAAATTAAAAAGGTGTTTTGACAGTAAGATGGTATTAAACACAATATTTTGTATTTTGTTGAAAATATGTTCAGACGAAAAATCGTTCCGTCTTACAACTACATAGTAGAACTATTAGTTTTAGACTATCAGCATATAAAATGAATTGTTAATGATGATTAAACCATTCACAATAATTAATTACTACTTATTTTTACTGTGCAAACTTCTATTAATTGTCTGATGATGTTATTTTAAATTTCTATAATACGAGCTACTATTACAATTTTATTCATTTTGTTCTCCTCATAGTCAATTTTAATTTTCATCACAATAATGTTTTATACCAATTATTATACCAAGACCTACTACTGACTTAATTAATTGTGACATGATATCTTGGACAAAATGTTTAAAATTAGGTTTGTGTAATTAATTCATAGAAAATATCCTAATCTGAAGTCTCGGTTATTAACATGAAACCAGTAATGTTTGAAATTAGGTACGATTTTCTTCGAAACTTTGTGGAATTGGGTTGAAATGTTTTGCGTTTTATGAACGTAAAGGTTATGTTGACATTACAAATAGTCACGAGGTAGAGTTACGAGTAGGACTGAGTGTTTATTGAAAGCGAAATCGATGGGGACTAACCGTACGTAATGTTCGCTCCTCTGCGAAGCTTCGCGCTCCGGTTGTGGAATTGCTAACTTTCAACAATGCACCGTTTCAAGTGGGACAGTAAAAACACAAAATTAAAACACTACCGTGGACGAACTCCCCAAAATACGAATGTTCAGCCAAATTGGACAACATTTCATTCGACGTTTTTTTTTTATATTTATTTTTCCTTTTCAATTACGTCGTTAGTACACACATGCAGTCTAACATTAACAACAGCGTTGCAAGTAAAATGATAATTATAAATTAAGAAAACACTCTTAAAATCGGTGATAAATTTAAACAAGGGCTATCAAATTTACAGCTCATTATGCTCTATGTCGTCATCAGCGTAATTCTTCCTTTAAAAGCAGTAAAAGCTTTCAAAATGTAACTCAATTCGTTATAAAGGACCGTTAGGCGCTAAGCTGCACAACGCCCACACACGCTTTAAAGTCATCGCACCGAAGAAATTTCAGCTGTGAGTTTTGAAGCGTAAATTTAAGATTTTTAACATTTAATTTCGCTTTTAGTATTATACTTTGAAGTCGCTATGACCAAGTGCGGTCAAAAGCTACTCTCTATGCTTGCACATTACCAATCTCATGAAACACACCTTGATCTTAGGAGGGGGCGCAGAGCTTGGCCCAACTCAAATGCGCGCACTCAGGCGTTGATGATTTCTGCTGAACGGTTGGATCTCATGAATGTTAGTAAAATACTTTTCTATTGATATCCACACTTGGTTTAAAAAAATAATCCCTAAAGATCCATAACGAGACATAGGCCTAAGTCCAAAACATGACGAAATGGGAAATCCAAAACATGGATTTCAATTCAGGAAATTTCCATCCAACTGCTTATCTTCAAGTTCACCAAATTTACCTAGGCGTTCACATTAATTTAAACGTTGATATCCAGTATAAAAATGTACGTTAAAAAAATCTGTACACTCTTGTTATATATTCCCGAAATTGACCAAAATTGAGTAAATTACGGAGATTTCACGAATTGTTTATTCAAAACCAATTAAATAATGTAGGAATACGCGTAATGGATCTCTAAGATAGATTATTTATTAACGATCGTGTGAAATATGATACAGATCTTGTTAAACGTTTTTAAAAAAATAAAAAATAAAAAAATACAGAAAACTGAGCGCTTAAACTCGTCTCCGCGCCAGCCTCGAGCGACTTCTCCTTATAGAATAATATTGATAATCAAGACTAGTGAACATTCATTCGTTGTTCAATGTTCTTGCTGGTTAATAAATGTGGCAGACATCACGATATATTATTTTATTATTAGGGAGCAAAGCTGATTTGTAATCATCGCTTTTCTGTCCGTCCGTCTGCATACGTCTCACAATAAGAACCGAACATGACCTCTGAATAGTGTGTTGCATTTTTCGGATGTTAATGTTTTTGGTGTACCTGTGTGTCAGGGGGTTGAGTCAAGCATCATTCAAAAGGAAAAAAAAACAAAAAAACATGAAACAAAATATGTAAACCTAGTACAACACGTTTTATTTCCCTTTCTTCTTCTGTTCATTAATTTTATTTGAGCTAAAACATAACTTTTTGTTCATGTTTGCATATTCAAATACCGTAAATTAAAAATGAATTTTAGATAGAACTTTTCGAAACCATACATTTTGAAACTCAAACACAACTTTTGATCCGTGTGTGGACATGAAAAGTAACTTGTTGCCCTCTGACCAGGAGGGAAAGGACAAAGGGGGTTGGGGGTGTTATTACCCCCCCCCCTCCTCCCTAGGGGTGGGGGGGTGTGCTCACGTGACATGCCCGGGTCGTGACCTTCTACATCCAAGTTGCTTGGCTTCGGTTATTACCCCCCAAGCTCAGGGTGTGGACATAGGCTCGGTGGACAGCGTAACTTATACAGTCTTCACCTTGGATTGTGTCAAACAGCTAAGACTCTCTATGACCGTAGGTTCTAACACATCCCTTGGGACACCTTACCGAATAAAATTGTCCGCCTTAATGTGTAGGATTTTGCACCAAGAATTACAAGCATGGAATCCAAATTTTTAAACATAAATTAAATACAATTCTTTCATATCACTTAACTAAACATTTTTATTTTAAATCCGCGTTGCAAATAATATATATTTATTTGTTACTTTAGTGACTGAGTGGATGGACTCTAAATAGGATGTTTGTATTTGTTTTTAGATTGTACCTTACTTTTAAATTAGCAACTTTTTGGAATGTACGCAAAACATGCATAAATTAAATAAATGTCTGTGTCCGAAGGGTAGAAGAAGAACATAGTTTTCAAATCAAAACAAAGTTGTTATACTAGATGGTAATTAAATATACCTGAATGTTTTCGTTTCATTATATAACTAATTATTTCCATGTGGGTGACCGCTGTGCCCTGAAACTCACGTATACCGGCTGGTTAGACCAGATGCAGGGTTCGAGAGCTAGTGTAACGGCTTCGTTCTCCTCGACGTCTGCTCGGCAGTCCGGGTTAGTAGAGGAACCTATATGACTGTCAAGGTTACACCGTCCTTTCGGATGGGACGTAAAGCCGTTGGTCCCCTTGATACTTTTCGAAAGGAGTAGGCTACGTGCCGGTACCGGGTTTCCCCTCCTCCCTTCTATTCATACTTTATCCTCATCTACCACCACTCATCGTCTCGAATAGCCATAGTGCATTAATATGAGACTAAAAGCAATATCCAATCAAATCAATTATTTCCATGTTGAATGTTGGTATACAGTTTGTTTTAGGATATAATGCCAACGTTACACCATTTCTAGGTCGCAAGCATCGATTTAGCCTTGATATATTTTATTTTCTAGGACGAAATAATTTATGAATACGAATGTATCGATTCGGTTCTGTTTCGTAGGTAGTTAAAAATCAAATAAGTTGCAAACGAGATGTACAAAATCGACATTCTCAATCAAATAAACTCGTTGTGCCTTGTAACTAAACAATAATCTCTATTGTGTGTTGGCTCTTTTTGTTTGATTGTCCGTCAATTTAATTAATCCATGTATTTACCCTTTTCTGTTTAAATACGTTTTATTGTTCAATTAAAGAGAAGATTCTAAAACGCAAAACACAAAATGCCGGAAGTAACAATCGAAAAAGAGAGTTTCAAAATCCAATAATTCTCAAAACTTTTTTATGTTGTCACGAACAAGATTCTGTAAAACTAATTAAATAAGGTTGAAAAGTTTTTCTCCTTTTATAATTACCAAATGATTTTCTACAACCATTATAAAACAGTTTCCACTCGCTTAAAAAAGAGTTCGAGGGAACTTAAAAGCCCGTCAAAAAAGTTCATAACAAGTTCAATTTGCTCTTGTCATGTATGTTTAGCATTTTACGCTTGAAAGATTAACCTCAATCGAAGGGGAAAGGAAAACCGAGGAAGCGACATTTTGATTTCGAAACTACCGACAGAATCAGTCTTCAAAACGTACAGAAACTCTCTTAATGTCATCTCGAAGTTTGTTGTTGTTAATTGCAAGGACTATTAAAAGTCGTTTCACAATGTTAGTTTTTTATTTAATTAATCGATCTAATGTTCAATCGCGTGGTGTTGGTTTTAACCTTGCGAACCTTTATTTTTTTAAAGAAGAATAGTTGTAAATTTTTAGTGACTGCCGTCCAGTTAGTGACATTTTTGGTAATCGGGTTGGTAACCATTGCAAAACAAGAATAACAACAAGTAACAACATAAAATAATGATCATTATTCTTAACTTCACTACTGTCAAAACCCGCTAGATTGCTTTGAAACATTTTAAAACTTACATTGCATCATTTAATAAATACATAATTAAATAAACTGTATTTAGAGTCTACCCACTCAGTTCTATAACTGATTGTCAGTGGGGGACAGTAAATCAAAGCGACTAAGCCTACCCTGTAGGCCCCAACGCAATCGACGAGTGAGCGACAACCAACCAAAGATCGATATTTTTAATTGGAAATATAGCAATCAGTGGTATGGACAGTGCGAACACCCGCGGATCAACACCAGAATCAACAAGGCCGATTCAGATTAACTCAGAATTAATTATGTGCTTCGTTGCTAGAACGGCTCCAAAGTCACCGTTTACAATCTCCTAAGACAAGAACTGATGGACTCGAGTCCAAATCAAAAGTTAAAATCTTTTGACTTGGAGGTAATCGACCCCTAGACCTTTTGCATTGGAAGCAGAGACGCTAACAACAAAACCAACGTGCCACACAAAAAAATCATCCATTAAATTGATTTGTCATGATGGCTACTTTGCTAAAATGACATATTACAATATCATTTCCTAATAAATTAATATCTTCATTCCTATATTATAATCCATCTAACTTTAATTGTAACTTATTCTTAGGTGGTTACATTCATTGTACTTTTGATCTGTCTGTTACTTTTTTTTCGCTTTCGCTTTGATTTGTTTTGTTTCTTGTAACTGTATTTTAAATCCAACCAAATACAAAAATTTGTAAAAAAAAAAAAAACGGCAGCCAAGCTCTCCTTCAAAAGTCTTCGGCTGTGAATGCTGTGAGATACAGAAGTTAAGCCAAGCTTTTCATTCTTTATCCCTAGTTTCGCTTTGTAAGGTCATTTCGCCTCTTGACGAGCGCCAAGCCAACGATTTTTGTGGTAAAAAAGTTAAATTTTTACCACAAATATCGTTGGGGCGAACAGGCGAAAATGATCTTACTTCTTTTCAAAACGAAACTAGGGAGAAAAAATGAAAAAGCTTGGCTCAACTTCTATATCTCACAGCATTGACAGCCGAAGACTTTTGAAGGAGAGCTTGGCTGCCATTTTTTATTACAATCTTTTGTATTTGGTTGGATATTACATCTTTTAGTTGTTCGTTTGCTATCATGGTGTGAATGATGGACTTTGAATGATTAAATTTGTTAAGTTCAAAGTTGTTTTTTGACATTTTGGGCCCACGGCCCCCCCAAAGATACCCCTTGTGTTTTTCGCACTAGATATTTATAATGGTTAAGAGCATGTTTAATTTCAAGCTTGTACAAATTACTTCACCTGAGTAATTACGCGTTTTGATTTTGATTTTGATTTTGATTTTGATTTTCCCTGGTCCCAATTCCCCGGTTTTGGTTATATGAGGTACATGTGAGTGTGGCTCAAGTTTCAAAGTTCTAAGATGAACCGTTTTCTCAGTAAAGCGTATTATTCATAAGAGGACGGAATTACCTACTTTTGATTATTTTGATTTTCCCCGGTACCCGTTACCCAATTTTGCTTTCCATATTCAAAAGTGATAAAGAATGAGAGATATCAAAATGTATTCCACGTTTGAAACATCTCAGTTGTAGCGTTTTCTTTGAATGATTCATTTCTTAAAGTTCAGATATGTTTTTTTTGTCATTTTTGGTCCCATGGTCATCCCCAAATTTAGCCCCTTGTGTTTTGGACGCAAGATATTTATAATGGTTAAAAGCATGTTTAATTTCAAGTTTGTACAAATTACCACGCCTTGGTAATTACGCGTTTTGATTATCATCCAAATTTTGATTTTCTCCGGTCCCTGTTACCCGATTTTGGTTTTGAAAGCAAACGTCACTGCGTCTGAAGTACATCTAAGTGTGGTCCAAGTTTCATAGTTCTAAGATTTACCGTTTTCTCTGTAGGCTAAATTAATCTCCGCGGAGAACTAGCTAGCCAGCCAGCCACCAGCCAGCCGAAAGGAATTTGACGATGTTGAGAGCCTTTTTTAACACAGAACGAGTTGTCGGATCGGGTTGATTTTTTTTTTGGTATGTCATGGACCACATACCAGGTCATATACCGAGTTTCAAGATTGTAACTCTTTCGGGGCGGCGTGTGCAGATAGCTGAAAACCCCCCCAACTCTGGTAGCTGTATACAGGGCTGGAGTTCGTGTCGCCTAAGCAGTCGCATGCGCTTGTCTGCCGGGCGACGACCGTCGCCCTAGATGATTTGAGGGTATCCATATGTTCTTTGTATCTGTCATCGGAAGTAAATAAATACAAATACAAATACAAATAAGCAAAACATCGTGTGGCGCTTATCCATCGAGCATTTAAAATGTCAAACTCTCGATTCATCACAATCTGTCACCGGTTGGAATGATACCCTCAAAACTCTCTCGTACTCTTTAAAAGAACTCTCCGTACGTACTCCCCCATTAACTCGGGAATCTATCGATTGCTTCGGCTCGGCTCGGCTGTTTCCATCTCCCGAGCTTCGCGCTCATGTTCAAGTGTGCGCGCTCTCGGAAAACTGAAAGTTTGTGTTTTGTGAAACTACCCGTGGCTAATTGAACCCCTAACAAGTCGCAAGGTGGATGTTTTTCTCGTTACAGTTTTTCTAAGCACATCGCTACTTGTGTGAGAGGCTGAACGCTGTACGTTGGGCTGAGGACTGAAAAGGAATCTTAAACAGAACTTAACACGTTTTATATTTATGCATATTTTAACGGTAGTTTATTGACTTTATTTTTTAAACGTGACCTTTAAACTTCACAGTCTTAAAGATCACATTTGCTGATTTATCCCAGGTTATCAAATATCAACTACCATTATCGTGATGAGAAAACGAATAAAAAATATTTTAATTTAAATTGTAAACATGATGATGCTTTTCGTTGCTTATCGTCTCATACACTAATTCGAGACGATGAGTGGTGATAGATGACGATGAAGGACGATTACAAAAACCATGCCTTATGCGGTATTCGAACCCACGTCCTCGTAGAGCGATACGCTTTGGACCAGCGCCCTAATCGTATGTGCCACCGCGGACGCCAATAGTAACAAAAAAGTTGTTAAAACGTGTAATGAATTTTAATTGATTGGTGTAAGAATAAACTTTTATGCTAGGCAGTTCTTCATCATATCTTGCAATTTATATTGTAGAAAATTATGACGTACTAAATGCAAAATATATACGAGAATTTGATACACAAGGATGTTTATGGCGCTGGTCCGAAGCGTATGGCTAAAAAAAAATAATAAATAAATAAAGCATGTATTTTTTTGTATTCGTCCTTCTCCTAATCTATCACCACTCATCGTCTCGAATAGCCTTAGTGCATTAATATGATACTTAACCAATAAAAAAGTCATCATCATCTTAAACAACTTTTTTCATTGATTGGTAGTTATTGAACATCCATTATTAGCAACTTTAATCAAAATATCAATCAACTTTTGTCACTTAACACAAAACTCTTTGTTTATTTTGTTTTTATTTATCCATCTCATTCAGTTTTAACAACTCATTAACAAATGACAACTAAATAAAACTTATGTCCTAAATTACTCCTAGCTAGCGGCGGGGAACGAGTCGACTCGTGTTGCGTCGAATGCTCTTAACTCTCTCAAGAACTTCCCCATGTCTGTAGCCCTTCAGGTTTCCCGCCGTCAGGAGGAAAATTAAGTTTATAATCCCCACCGATCCCCCTGAAGAAAATCTAATTTTCGTCGGAAAATTTCTGCACGAGATAATCTAATTTACGATAAAATTTCAAAACGTGACAACATTGAATATTTGACTATATGTATAAGACACATTTAAGCAAACTAGGTAAGATGAGGAGGCGTTTTATTTTCATGATACAACACTTTTAAAATCGGAGGCTAAGAAAAATGTTTTTTTTGTTTTGGTGGAGGTGCCGGGTAGCCTATTGTAAGATAGTACAGAACAATATTTTAAAATTTAGATGTAGTTTGATTACATAGTCCTCCTTTATAAATCAGTTTTCATATCTAAATAATTGTGAATGATAGACGTTAAATGAATAGACAAACTGATTAAAAAAAGTTTGAAAACACTAACATCCTGTCGCTTATACTGTTTTAATCGATGTTGCTTTACACGCTCTATTACTGTGACGTGTAGAGTGCAAATAAGCTTTGTTATTAAATACAAACATATGATTACATGCTCCCATTAATTTTCGGCCTAAGATAGGCCTTCATAAAAGTACGTAAACAAGTTTTCCCGTTAACACGTAGCGTGTTCATCAAACCCAATTTTGCAAATCTAATTAATGAAAATGATCTATGTTTTAATTTTATAAAGTTATTTAATACAAACGATCTTATATGAAAATCAATCCAGAAATTACCAAATCCATCTCAGCAGAATACTTATTTCTGGAATGATTAACATTTAATCAATAAAACTTACGAGCGTGTTTTACGAATAAATAATGAACAAAATGTTGAAACCCATTAAGTTTCCAAAGTGTGGCTCGTTGGTTTTGTGGTTAGCGTATCTGCTTCCAATGCAGAAGGTCCAGGGTTCGATACCCGCTAAAGTAAAAAAAAGTTTTTTAACTTTTGATTTGGACTTAAGTCAATCAGTTCTTGTCTTAGGAGTTTGTAAACGGTGACTTTGGAGCCGTTCTAGCAACGAAGCACATAATAAATTTAGAGTTGTTCTGAATCGGCTGATTCTAGCGTTGATCCGCGGGTGTTCGCACTGTCCATACCACTGATTGCTATAATTACTATTAAAAAAATAGATCTTTAATTGGTTATCGCTCACTCGTCGATTGCGTCGGGTCTTACAGGGTTGGCTTGGTCGCTTTGATTTAAAGTCCCCCACTGAAAATCAGTTATATAACTGAGTGGGCAGACTCTAAATACAATTTATTTATTTATTAATATTTTTCCTGACTTTCTTCTCATCATTATCTCCATTTGATCTGCTACTTGAGTCTGATATATAATGTCATAAAATGTACTTTAAAACAGAGCACAGTTTTAATCCTAGCATTCTCTTTTGTTCTAGGTAAGTGTACACATAAGTGTAACTGGTGCACACGTGTGAACTAACGGTGGTACAAAGACGTGGAACAGATGGTGAATCTCACGTCACATGTGAGGTAGGAATATTAATTACGCCATACAATAAACTATCGGCTTTGGTTGTTTTGGAACAATGGAGGTGGCGTTTAACTTTGAAGACAACTATATTAATTTTAGAGACTGAAAGATGCTTTTAAGAATTTGGTGTAAGTGCCTGGTACCTTAACGTATTCACAACCTAAAACCTTTTTGAAACTTTACCAACGTTACTTAGGCTACTCATTTTATCAAAATAACTCTTATTTATTTTGTAAAATAAGTAAATATACTTAGTTAAGTTTCAATAATGTTGGATTCATTATATAAAATTGTTGAAGTGGTCTAAATCGAGAATTGAACTTTATCAAATGCGATTTTTTAAAATTACTTTATTTAAAAAGAATCTATTTTAACGGATGTATTGCAGATACACACTTTGTTCTCCAGTTATTTCGATGTATTATGAGCATTATTTTACACTTAATTATCATTCCCAAAGCCAACTTTTTCATTATTTTTTTTAAATTTGGAAAGATTATAAATGCATGTACAATTTTGAACTTGCACTCATGCAAATAACATGGAATTTAGTAATTTTTTTCTAGCTTTTTCCAGTAATTAAACAACCTGTTACATTTATTTAATTTGTAATATTCTAAACGCCCAATACAAAAAAATTGGTAGTGATTTGTGTACGATAAACACAATCATTTGTCATCATTTAAATTTATGATTGATGACAAAATGTTTAACGATAACAATTATTATACAATGAGATAGGTCAACTTTATCCCCAACTGTCAAATCAAATAGGCTATACTTTACTATCCGTTATTTATATTATTGTTTTAGGACTGATAGAAACAAATCATTTTAACCTCACCTTTAACCCAAACTGCCAATTTCAACCACGTAACTGTCCAACTACACATTTCAATCAACCTCCGCCATCTTAAACGTAATCCTCGAACCCCCACTAAACGCACGGCACCGTGCCTTGTCGTCCTAGCTTCGGATTCTTTGGGTTCGAGGGTGTGACACGTGGTTTGTTTTATCTGCGCGACGCGAGGAGGAGGGTGGTGGGGGGGGCTGTGTTCCGGATATAAAGCACGTCCGAGCCTCGTCCACCTAAATGACGCTGATTTAAACCTAGCTCAATCGCCTTCGGGCATTTCGAGACCTGACCAATTCAAGAGAGGCCCTTGAAGAATGGACAGAGTTTTATTGGGAGGGGACTCACCTATGTAGGCGGTAATGTGATAACGAGAGAGACGTGGAATGAGAAGTGATTTCAGGGTCACGACGAGAGTTTTGGCGCAATGAGAGAATACCTGACGAAGTTCAGAGGGTCTATTTACTAAGTAACAACAGTCGATCGCATGCGACAAATTTATTGAGAAGAGCAAGTGAGAACTGCCATCTATAATTTTCATCATACCAAATTAGATATTAATTACTTATGGCGTTTTCCATTGGCATGCACTCGGCGAGTGCAGAGATGCCATTGTTGTCAACCTCCACTTGAATAACATCACAAAACTGAACAAATGAAAAGACAAGTGGCAATCCAGTGCGCACTAGGGCACACTAGTGCGACCTGAGTGCGGCCAATGGAAAACGCCATTACATTTGGCAAGGCTTTAAAAGTGTGAAATGTGTAATTGTTGCCAATAAAAAGCTTATACGCTTGGCTCAACACTGCACGCATGTGACTGCAACTATACAAGCATATAAGCTGTGTATTGGCAACAATTACACATTTAACTTTTTTAATGTCGTCTTCCTATGTTTCCTTAATTAATGTTATACACACAATACACACACAGACAATACATACAGAAAATGTAAGTTTAGTATTTTATTTGATATGATGAAAATGGCAGCTCACTTGTTCTTCTCACTAAAGTTGTCGCTGTCGATTGACTGTTGTCACTCAGTAAATAGACCCCCAGACCATTTTGGAGAAACAAATTAATGTAGAAAGCTCAATTTAAAAAAAAGAGTTAAAAATTAAATAATAATATGATTTTATTTTTTTATTTAATTGATGAATTTATCAAAAAAAAATATGTACAAAGGAGGACACAAAAAAAACTTAGTATATAAATGCACACAAAATAACATTATGGCGTACTAATGCAAAATCTAAAATAACAATATTACAACAGCAATGTATTATGTTATAAGTTAAAACTATATTTTGAATTTTTTTTGCGTTGATTGTTAATGTGTGTTGTTGATGGGAGAAAAATAGGATTATAAAATTAAATGCAATTGTCTGTGACGTATGTTTGCAATCCTATGAAATATCAACACAACACGACACGACAACAACAATAATATGATAACATATTCAAATATTTTATAAATAACATAAACCATTTTAACCATGTTTACGACATCGGTAACGATAATCTCCTGCTTTAACTTCGTTTTTATTTGTCATTTGTCCACTCATTCATTGCAGACCTAAGCATTCACTACATAGAAGCATTGTGCCGCTCAAAACTTTAACATACACGTTATAGACACCTCACTATAGTGTTAAAACCCGTCCACTGACATAAATATTCATCAGACTTCCTCCCTGACAATATGACCTTGTTCCGCACGGTGGAGAGAATCATCCCCTAACCCTCCTCACTTCATCCTTGACAATATGACCTTGTACGCACGGTGGAAAGAATCATCCCCTAACTCTCAGCAAGCTCACTTCATCCCCCGGAGTGGAGTACAGATCGTAAAGACGCGTTATTGTTCCCATGACGGACATAAACCGTCAGTATTTTTCATAAGTTTTCTACTGAATGGTATGGCCTTTATTTCTAAAACCAACATGAACTCTATGAGTCTAGGCTGTGTATACTCTCTATGCAGATTTATATTGCCCATTTCTGACTAGGCCAAGTTTTTAATCTTCTTAATAGGCAGTAGCTCTGAAATTTCATTCAATCCTTTTCCATCGTAGTCAACAGTTACCGTTACTCTCCTAGCGAACATTGTTCTCCAATCTTTAAAATTACAAAACTACTATATTATAATATTTTACTAGTTAGGTTCAATTCAAATTAAAAAAATCGAGCAGAAAGGTAAAAGTAGTGAGATTGTTATGGAGAAAAGCTACCCTATCGCGTAACTTTTCCGTCAGTCCGTCTGTGCGTGTGTCACGTCTTACGATAAAAACCGAACATGACCTCCGATTGACATGCGTTTTTGTGTGTTGACATTGCCCTACATCAACAATTATACATAATGTTTTGGGTGACACTGGTGTTCATGAAAGACGAGATTTTTAAAATGGTTAACTTTGTATACTCGGCACTTCCACCAAGAAAGATTTCAACTCTAGTATTTTTATTATTCATTTTTTGTTTTCTTTTTTTTAACAGACCAACTAGTAATTATTAACTTTAAAAGCTTGATTCCTTTGTTGCGTGTCGGAATGGCTTACCATCTATGTTGTCGTGTCCCTTTGGATTAAAATCCTGTCTGGAACACATCACTGAAATGTTATTCCGACATTTTTTCAGTCGTTATATAGTCGGGAATGCAAGGGATTAAATCTACTGATTCGTACAGCCCTTTGGGACATCCCTTATATTTTATATTAGTTTTTTTGACACCGCCAAAAGTTTTTTGGCATTGCATTGGTCACCTCTGGGCAGATTAACTGCCCATTTTGGAGAAATTAAATTACATTTTCATTATAGGTTGCCCCGTAAAGGGTGTGAGGCGTTGTGTATATGGTAGGTAAATGGGCGGTTTGTAACAACAAGAGGTGCCTATACCTCTCCGTGTTTGTCTTCGTAAGGTTAAGACTCCTCCTTTTATCCCGATTTAATTAAAATGTGTGTGTGGCACACGGAAGCAATCTTTTCTCTGCTACTTAGTGTGTCCGCTTGCTTTCTTTCGCGACACCGTTGAAGAGTGTTTGTTGGGGGGGTGGGGGGGGGGGGGGGGGGAGGTGTCCACGATAATTAAAATAGAGTCTTCGTCCTCTTGAAACGTTTCACCCCCCACCCCCCACCCCCGCCCCCGCTCGTTGGGAACGCATTGATTTACCGTAGGACGATATCACCCCCGGGGGCGGCTGTTGGGGGGTGGGGGGGTGTAATGATGTGCGAATCCAGTCACGTCCTCGTATTTGCATGCTGCCTACAGAGAATACCTCGTCGCGATTTCAATACTATTCTTTTTTTTGTCTTACTTTCAAAACCTGTTCACTGTTTCTGTAACGATGCAAAAAATGTAAGAGATTGGATAGTTTTAATGGTAGAATTCTCTAGGAGTAAGGATTTCTTCTGCTCGAAAAGCCTTTTTTGCATCATCCCTCAACAAAGTTGTGACTAAGTCAAACATATTAGTATTCGACGACTTCTCCACACACTAATACACTTAAACGTTGGGATAAATATTTCTTTAAATCACTGAGTTATGTTTTTACTGTATTTTTTATTATATTTACTTATTAAATTACAGTCTTCATAATACATTACACTTTGTTATTATAACAATCAATTGTATATAAATATATGCTACAATTTTTAAACAAAATTTGAATGTAGATTCAAGATTACTATTGTTTATTTTTGAAACAAATTAAGAATTATTAGTGATAAATTATCTAAAGTTTTATTTTGTATCCATTACAAATTAAACAACTATGTTTTGCGGTATCATTTGTCTACCTCCTGCTGATAATACACGTTAGAGTTTTTAGTTCAGGCAAAATCCCAAACACTGCCAGTTTTTACCAACTTCCTTATTATCGTATTCCTCCCTATACAGTTGGTTCTAATGTCGACTGTAGCACAGATTCCATGTTAAATATTTATTAGCTTTCAGCCTTGTTGTCGCCAATTACATCGTAAAGAATTACTCTGATTTACATTCTGTCCATTCCAAATTTTCAAATTAACGAAAATCGTGCATGGCTTGAGGGGTTTGGTGTTAATTCGAATTAAAGCCAGCAGCAACTGAACAGTCGCTATTTGTTTGGCCATTCTTTGAATTACTAGGGCGATGCGGACTGGTCGTTAAATACTAATGGCTCCCTTCTTTGTCTCTCCAAGGCGCCATCTTGGCTTGGCGTTGACACTTTCACCAAGCGGGAATCTAGCCGACCATTGTCGTATTTCGACGCCGTTTGCTTTTATGCGTTCATGTGTATGTATGTGGTCGGGTACAGATTGTGGCTAGAATTTGAGAGACATTCAAGAGAATTTTCACGTGAACTTCCTCCCTATGAAATTTCTAGAATACGAAAATTGCTGGTCCATATTCACGAAAGCAACAATTATTGTGAAATTATATAGTACACATTTCCCTTGCTTGTTCTGAAAGTCGACAGACACAAATTTGAATAACATTTTAATATTATTCTAACATGAACATGGTTTACCAAAATATGCACTGGATATTTTACTATGATAACGGTTATAATTGTTATGGATGTGGCCGTAATCAACTCAAAATTTGTTATGTATGTGCATTCTCATATTTTAATCATTAACCATAAGCTTTAATCACCAAATTTTCAAAAACAATGCACAAAAATAAAACTGCGTTGTGTGTTGATCATTTTTGGTGGAGGTGCTGGGATCTGTAATGTACAGTTTTGAGTGAAGACAGCCATTCCCCCCTGACCCACAGGATCACCAAAAATATTCTGTAGCATATCAATATCAACAAAAAAACGAATGCCAATCGGATGTCAAGTTCGGTTTTTATTGTGAGATGTGACACAAACGTACAGACGGACGGGCATACAGAAATACAGAACAGTTACAAACAAAGAGAAAAAATCTTTTAATATTACTATCATAATTAAAAATCAAAACTCAAAAAAATGTTTCCTCCATTAATTGTGACTTTATACCTATTTATAGTTACTTTGTTTAAAATTACTGATCATTATTATTGTTTTGACTACTTGTCTTCTTTCGTTACCAAATTTCGAAACTATCTATAAAAATGTATGCCATTTTTTTTTTAATATTCATCTTTATTTTTACATTTCCTCAAGATAAACCATCTTATTAAAAAGTATGTTTCTCACTTCCCCTCCCTGTTTCCAAGGCCAGATTAGTAAGAATCCTCCAACCCAGGTAGAGCCACCTGTTATTAGTTTACCCTTCGTCTCCACCCCAAGGAAATTGTGTTTATCGTCGGCAAACAAGCCCAAGTCAAAGCAAACGAGCTCCAAGCTCAACCTACCTCTGTCAGCGACTCCGCGCCTATACACCGTAATTTATTACGTATTATTACGTACGTATTACGTTGTCTAGAATATGATTATTGCGTCATGTTGGTGATAGGGTTTTAGCTGTTTTTCTTCTTTCTTGCCTTAAGTCAAATTAATATAAATTTCATGACTTTTTTTCATGATGGTAGAAAAACTGTGTGCTAAATAAATGTTTGACAGCACAATTTGACTTTATTTTATTTATTTATTCATTTACTACATTTAGTTATGAAAACTTCTTGACTAATATAAGAAGGTATCGTTTACTTGTACCCAGGGAAACGTTCATTGACAATGTATATAGAATTTGTCAACGTAACTAAACCTATTATTTGAACATAACAAAGAAATATACAATCACAAAGTCACAATATTTGGTGATATTATGTTTTCCATTACATTAAATTTAATTTAGCATTAATTGCACAATTATTTACAGAGAACAACATTTTTTTAAAGTTTAAAATGGAAATAAAGCTGAAATATAAACACGATAGGGGTAAAAAGCTAGGATATAAAACATGATTAATTAACGGTTTCGTATTTATAATTGAAACGAAGTAACAATTAATGAAGACCTCGTCATAACTCGTGTTTTAAACTAATAATGCGTACTTACTTCAAGTACTTGTGTACTTGAACTTGTAAACTTCTCGCTTAAACTTAACCTAGACAAGAGTACTTCAGTTTAAGACGCTCTCACCGACGCAATTAATGTGTACAAATTACAAACTTGTTTTCAAGTGTTGTTTCGTAAGTTCATGAGAAGTACTCAACCAATTACTTTGATAGGATGATTAAGACGTAACGTTAACTTACCTAGTAAACTAGTTATTCGTAGCATAACTTGTTGTTACTTTAGCTACTATCAGTTTCGAAGTATTGAAGTATCATTTCGTGTATTAAAGTTTGATAATGCATGACCCGGCACCTCCACCAATTATGATGACAATTTTTGTTACTTGCCGCTTCTATTAAGAGGGTATGCTGAGGCTAGAACGGAGGCGAGTTTAAGCGCTCAGCTTTCTGGATTTTTCGGGTAAACGGTTTATGACACTATCATCAAATTTCACACTAACGTTTATAAAGAATACATCTATGTTATCCATTATGCGTATTCCCGAATTAATTCATTGATTTTGAATTAAAATTTAGTGAAATCACCAAAATTTAATCAATTTTGGTCAACTTTGGAAATTTATTCCAAGTGTACAGATTTGTTTAACTCAAATTTGCATAATGTATATCAACGTTTAAATCAATGTGTACGCGCTGGTAAATGTGGTTTTATCGTAAGTTAAGGTTTAGTTGGGAATTCAGAACAATCTAACCATTTTGGATTTGCACCATATTTTTAACTTTGAACTATATTCGTAGCAATAACTGTTAAGTTACTTTGATGCTACCATCAGTTTCAAGTATAAAGTATTATTTACTTATTCAAAGTTTGATAATGCATACCTGCACCGTCACAATATCGATGACACTTTGTTACTGCGCGCATTTATTGCAAGCCATCTGCGGCAGTCGATTCCGCTTTATTAACTGGCATCGTAAGTCTACTATTTTAGATCAATGATATTTGCAATGTCTTCTAACAAACCTTTGGGCGATGATGATTGAGGGCCGGGATTACTTTTTAATTGACTCGCTCCATATCCCCCAAACGTAACACATAATAAATTCGTTTTTTTATTTTTTTATTTTAAGGACCAGTCGTTGAACCGATTTCAAAACAAAATGTATCTTTTAATATAATATAAGAATCTAAAGCGCATATTAGTTTTTAAACAAATCCTAGGCAAACTGTCAAAAAGTAGCATTTTAGTCAAATTAAATTATCTGTTTTGGGGTGAGGGAAAGTGAGCGAGTTAATAAAAAAATAATTCCGAGCCGGACTTTGTATTGCCCTAAAGATTGTTGGATGAGCGTAGCGAGCGAAGCGAGTGAAGCGAAGACTTCAATTTCACTGACCCCCCAAAAAATTTAGCTCGGGTGTTTTTTTTTTTTTTTTTTTTTTTTTGTATTTGTGTCTGTTTGTTCGCTCTCTACCGGGCAAACGGCATATGCGATCTTGATGAAAATTTGACAGGACCTTCGAAATCTCTGAACTTAGACTTTCTACGTTTTTGGGTACAATCGAAGAAATATTTCTCATGAATATCGTACTTTTACGATTTTTTTCCGATTTTTAGTGCGATATTTTCGTGACATTTGGGCCGATTCTGACCAAACGGGTGGGGCTACAACGTTCACATTATACATGGACATTAAGGTTATGGTGATGTAGTACCTTTTGAAAGAAAAAGTTGAAAAAGTTAGCCAGAATCCATAGAAATAAAGCTTTTAATATAAGTTTTTTACGGTAAATAATACCAATTGACAAGAAACAATAGAAACTTGACAACAATCACCTACAATGCGTAGGCAACAAAACAAAGCACTTGCAAAAGTAGAGATATCCCACGCAAACTAAAAACTATAAAACGCTCATCCATCAACGCGGCGGGACTTTAGCGTTTTCCTAGTAATGAAAAAAAAAACGTAAATATCGTTCGTTGGTCTACGGAGATAATACGATACTAGTTAACATGTTATAAACAGGCCAAAGCGTTTCCGCGCACTTAATGAGCTAAGGCTATTTGAGACGATGAGTGGTGATGGATGACGATGAAGCACGATTACAAAAACACATGCCTTATTCGGGATTTGAACCCATGCTCTCGTAGAGCCATGCGCTTCGGACCAGCGCCCTAATCGTATGAGCCACCGCGGACGGCTTGACCCGGCACCTCCACCAAAACTGAAAAAATTGCGAATTATTTTATTTTTGTATTATTTTCGACGTTCTGTTGATTATATAGCTTCGCTCACTCTTTTGAGTACTCCGAACACATGATTGTTTGTAATAATATACTCCATTAAGAAGGTACTTCCCCTTGCTCATGTTATTTGTCTGATAACATACTCTCGCAAAAAAGATCTGGTGACGGACCATTCAAAATAATGCGTTGTACCACGAACGAGGGTCTTTATTCAGATTGTATAAATGCTTGTATGCCTTGAAGCCGAATATGCGTAAAATATCATTAAAAATTAACTTTTATGAAAATCCTCATTAAAAAACCAGGTTCAAATGTACTTTATTTTAATGTATTTTATCTGTCCATATGGCTGGAAGGCTAATGCAGGGTAATTGTGGCCCTCTGTAGCCTTACACAGTTATTACAAGTTCAGATTAATATTACAACAAAAGATAAACAAGAGAACATGGCATATATTGAGTTAGTCGATGAGAAAGGCAAAAGGCGGATAATGGTACTTGAAGCGGGGTAGAGGCCTGAAAATGTAATATAAATGAGCATATATCTATAACTTTTCTCTACAATTCTTACTTGTTTCCTGGATTTATTCGTTTGGAAATCAAAAGTTTTATGTGAGGTATGTTTTGTGTTGCCGGGAAGTTCCCTCTTAAGCGGAATACAGTTATGCGAGTGGAGTGAACACGTATGCTGTGGTCTCACGTCCTGTTCCTGTGTAAACTTGTAATCTAGACACTTTGAATGTTGCTAATTATAACCACAAGAGTGCTCCGAGGACTTAAGGGGCCTAGAGACTCAGTACGTGAAGATGATGAGACGAGAGATAACAACTACGCCGTGTTCAAGTCAGGGGAAGTTTAGTTTCTACTCAGGTAGATGAGACACTACAAATAAGTTTTGTATTTCTCGTGGGAAGCTTGCCCAGGGAAAGTTAATGCACCTCTTCTGGGGGTCTGTTTACTAAAAGTGACAGCGACAACGTTAGTGATAAAAGTCGATTAACAACGACAACTTTAGTGAGAAGAGCAACTGAGAACTGCCACCTCGAATTTTCATCAAACCAAATTAAATAGTAACTACCTAACTTTGCTGTATGTTGTTTATTGCGTTAAGAAAACATTGGCAGACGGCATTAAAAATGTTTAATATGTAATTGTTGCCAATACACAGCTTATAAACTTGTATAGCTTCTCACTAAAGTTGTCACTCACTGTAACTGTCGCTGTCACTTAGTAAATAGACCTCTAGGAGTCTAACTAGATATGAAAGACAGGAAAGTTGTGTAGTGAATGCCCAAAGGCATACCCTGCATTCGCATTAACGATTGAAGAAAACCTTTCAAATATATTTATTCAGAAATGTCGGTGATGGGTATCGAACCGATAATCTCCCGAATAAGAGTCTCCGTAGACCTTAATATGATTTCTTAAGAATGCAGTAGAGACGTCTGAAAAGTTAGTAGAACAAAAGAGGGACTTAAAAAGAAGATTATTTTTTACATTTTTTGATGGAACATACCTCAGAATCAACAATTATATTCAAATTGCGAAAATCAAACCAGCTAGTTCAAAATTAGATTTTGAGCAGCGGATTTTTGCACATTGTTCTACATTCCTTTATCTACAACCTAAACAAAAAGGAAACGGGTTGTCTATTGCTTCTGGTGTTGCACGATTTGTTTCGTTAAAAGGTACAACAATTGAAATTGTTCTCGCCAGGCGAAAGTTATCGTGCAACGCAAAGAAACTTTAGAAAAACATTAATCCTTATATTTTGGTTGTGCATAAAGGTGTGTATAAACAATAGACAAAAAACCGTTGCTCAAAATTTAATTTTGAACTAACTGGATTTATTCGGGCTATTTGAATATATAATCGTTGATCCTGATGCTTTATCCCGTCAATAAAAAAAACTGCACCTTTTTCTTTTCAAATACATTTTTTACTATTTTTATTTGTTGACATCGTTTATGTACTCTATTTTCAACAATATAAAACTGAAAGTTAAACTGTAACGATATCGTTTATAAGTTGTGGCTCGTTGGTCTTGTGAATTAGCGTATCTGCTTCCAATGCAGAAGGTCCAGGTTCGATTCCCGCTAAAGCCAGAATTTTTTAACTTCTGATTGACTTAAGTCCAAGATTCTGGCGTTGATCCGCGAGTGTTCGCACTTCCATACCACTGATTGCTATGTTTTCCTTATTAAAAATATCGATCTTTGGTTGGTTATCGCTCACTCGTCGATTGCGTCGGGCCTGCAGGGTCGCTTGGTCGCTTTGAATTTACTGTCCCCACTGAAAATCAGTTATATAACTGATGGTAAGACTCTAAATACAATTATTTATTTATTTATTTTATTGATATAATTCGAGAGGATATTTATTTTGGTTGCAAATCAACATTCAACGAGAGAAATAATACATTTTTTTAAAGTTTTGTATTTTGGTAAAACTCGCAACATATATCTGAAGAACGTTTAAACGAGTTTCCTTATCTACTACTGACTAAATCTAACGATTCCCCGAATGTACACTCTGAGATTAAGTGTACCTCAGGGTTTAATAAAGCAATGTTTATACTAACGTCAAGATGATGGTTATAAATTGCAACAATGTTTTTTTCTAATGTTCATTCTGTCAATGCGATAATTGTTTCTTCATTTTTTGCTCTAAATTAATTAAAATGTGACTTGTGAAAATCGTCTATGTCAGGAACTTTAAAATTCGATAGACTGTATCCTAAGTTAATCCACTCTTTATTGAATTCCATATAGCATTTTCCAATGAACTCACGATGCTTAAGCAATAAATAATCTAAAAAACCGTCAAAAAAACCCAAGACAAAAAGTAAATGAATTATAATTATCCTTGTATCGGGCTTTGGCCGGTATATCCAGCTTAAAGTTAATCCTGGCGGCTTAGCGTTCAGGGCGCCCAAGCCAGACGGTAAACGTGTGTGAAGATTAGGGAGCCAAGGGGGGTTCACGGGGCTTCGTAACAAGCTGGGCGAGTCGGCCACAGAGGGAGGAAGAAATATATTCAAGGGGTTTTATGTTGAGAAGTTACCGAGTTTGATGTATGGGAGATGGAAAAAGTGCACGGAATGATTTGTGATTTTTTTGTGTCTAATGATAGGAGCAAGGGGGACAATTCCATTTCTTCTACTTTCAGGGAAAAAAATGTATTACAAGTAGTTTAAACGAATGAGATTGTAATAATATGTGCTCTGCGATGGTCTATTCGTATTTTTAGAAACTACTTATATATAGTTAGTAGGCTATTATTTGAGACGTTTTTTTGTCAAATGTTAATTTTTCATTTCAATGTATTTTTATCAATTGAGTGTTATTGTGTGTCGTAAGGCAACAGCGCTGGCTGCAGACGCCAATACAGATTTATTATATTATATAGTGAACACTCTATAAAGTATGATAATTTAAGAAAAGATTATTTATTACAGAGAAAAGCTACCGTATAAGCACCACTTTTCTGTTCTTCCGTCCGTCTGTGCGTGTGGGTCACGTCTCACAATAAAAACCGAACATGACCTCTGATTGACATCGGTTTATTTGTTTTCAAAAATAATGTTACAAAATGTTTTTGGTGACCCTAGGGGTAAAGGGGGAAGTAGATTACCTAGTTTACAAAGAACGTCGCAAAATCGAAAATTTTGCCGATGTGACCAATTTAAAAAATGATCAAGTCAACTATTTTTTTCCCGGGTGCACGTTAACCCGATTTTGTTGTACTTCAATAATTTATTATAAATATGTCTGTTTAATAATATATTATGTTGGAATTAGTAGGTCAAATCCCCCCTTTTAGCTCACAGAGTTCAAAAACAAACTGTTTGTGTATTCCTGCCGTGAATTCGAGTAAAGGTCAGTTTTGTTGTTTTCTTTACCCTTCCAGCGATAATATCGATTACACTTTTTCTATTGAATAGTACCAGCACACACTCAAGACCATTTGCATTTTGTACTATTCCCTCTCTCAACCCAGAGAACGATGTATGAATATTCCTCACAGACTCTCCACTATTAGAGCGGTCAACTAGTTTCTTGTTTTCAACACAAGAACTGAACAAGACCGATAAATGGCGTAACTTATTGGATTAGACTCATTAAGTACCTTAATAGAGCGCTGGATAGTGTTTTTCTCTTAAATAGTGTTGACATTACAACGCGATTTCTATGTGTTTTGTTTGTGTATATGTCTTTCCAATTAAGTTATAAAACTGGTTCACAAAAGAGGACAATGATCAGCTTCACATTGCAAACATTAAAAATACAAACTATTGACATTGTACACATGCAATTTAACTCCCTTAAAGGGGCTATTACCCCCAAATTTTTACCGCATAATTGGATGAGCGAAGCGAAGATCCATTCTACTACACTGTAAAAAAATCCGTAATGTTTTTTTAAAAATTGTTTGTATTTTTGTGTGTTTATTAACACGATTCCGGCTAAATTGATACTCCAATTGCGATGAAATTTTCTGGAGGCCTTCGAAATCTCTGAACTTAGAACTGCCACGTTATTTAGCGCAATCGAAAAATTATTACTCATGAAAATCGCAATTTTACGATTTTTTTCGATTTTTAAAACATTTCTTCGACTTATAACACCTACATGCTTTATCCGATCGTAATGATTTTTTCACAGAACCTTAATTTTTTAATTAATATATTTGTATGAACACACGTGTGATTTGAACGCATTCCAAAAATAATTTCTTTGAAAATCGCAATTTTACGCCAATTTTCGTTTAAAAAAAATTACGCTCATCCAACAACGCGCCTGAAATAGTGTTTGCGAAGTTTCATAGACCAAAAAAAAATCGTAATTGTGATTTTACACGATCTTGAATTTGATTTCCAAAATAGGTTTTAACCTGCTATTTTTTATATCAGCATGAATACCAGAGTATCAGACCAAACTAAAATGGCCCTTTATAACATCGTGTGGTGAAACTGTGCACAAATATAAACTCAAAATCGCAAAAAAATGCATTCCAAAATCACACCCCTTCTTGGTGATCAGCATATTTTGACCGAAACACTTTTCCAAATTACAAAACAAATTATAGAGGATCTTATAGAAAAGGCTGTCGAGTACGTCAATAATAGCCAATATGTTTTTTGATCAAAACCCTCCAAGGTCACGGGGCATAAGACTTGTCCCTTGTTATTTCTTATTGGAGATTTTTGCCGATGGGACCTAGCTAAAATATTGCAGTTTGACAATTTTTTGCTGGCCATGGTGGAACCCAAGATCTTTTTTTGTTACTTGCTAAATTCATAATTTTTTTTAATTAAGCGGGTGAATACCCCTTTAAGCAATATATATTTAAAAAATGTAGTTCATTCCAATATAAAAATCAATTACAAGCGGCTGTAAGTGCAATTTCATATTCTTAAATGTGCATTATTCACAACCACTTTTCTCTCGAAAGTTTCTTGAAAGCATTGAGTAATGTTCATACTCCATAGACTTAAGAATAAATTGGAAAACGCTCACAGCCAGAATAGTTTTGTAAGTAAATGTTTTAAACTTTAAAATTTGAGTCTTAAACTTCAATTTTTAAATATGAATTTGTGTTGAGAATATTTTGTAATTTTAGGTGTATTTTTCAAAACATTTTTGTGTGTGTACATTCAAATACTAAGTTACTAATTATAGAGTTGATCCTAATCTGTCGTACGTTAGTCCAATTGGTAAAATGATTTAAAATCTTAGAAAAAGTCTAATCTAAGCTCATTTAATACAATAAGCGTAGTTAGAAAATCTCTCAGTAAATATTATTACTTATATTTTTCTTAAAAATGTTTACTGTATTACTGATTCACATCAGTTTACCCGATGTAACTCTTTTATGATAAAACTGATGCTAGGGAAGTATGGAAGAAATTTCCTATTGCTATTAGTAGGACCTAACTCTGGGCCATCCCCTAAAGTGTGGACCCACATCTTTAACATCGTAGAAGCAATACTTTAACTTACCCCTAATCCTGTAATCACATCACAATACTTGCGCGTATGCTCCGCGAGATGACTCTTCAATATCAAAGTGCCCCCTTTTTTTTAATAATACTTTATTGACATATTGGTTAAATATAGATACAAGCATTAATAATAAATATAGAAATACCTGAGTAATTAATTCACATACTCTTAACTTTCAAATAATACAGTAAAGAAAGATGTTATGTAGGTTGAGTTGGGCAGTGTGGTACATTGGGGAAAAAATAGAAACAAAATACCCACTTATAAAAACCCACTTATAAAGTGCCCCTAAGTGTCAATTCAAACCCAAGGCAAAAAGTCTGCCTTCCTCAAACAAGGCCCCGTCTCTGACCCCAGGCTACCTGGGACACCCCAGATTACGAGTTGCCCCCCACAGGCTTCACCAATGCAGACTTTCATGGCTATCAGAGGCCGACATAAACATTTCATCTCATGTGCAATGATCCCAATGTTTACGCGGAATGACGAATGACCTTATTTCAACATTATTTTGTGTCTAGAAAAACCGGAGGTGGTGATGGAATCGAAGTAGCGACCTCTGGAAAACCACCAAAATTAAAACTACGCGAAATAAAACAAATGGCTAATACGTCTCACGTAGTCTCGTTAGAACTATACCTTGCATGAAGAATTGTTCGAATATTATAATCAATATAGCGTCAATTGCAATATTTAAACACAACAATGCAATATTTGAAAAAGGTTTTATGCCAGATCACATCGATTGTACTCGTTTTAAGAAAGAACTCAAATCCACGCTTTTAGATAAATGTTATTATTCTGTAGAGCAATTTAGATCGACTCTCCCAAAGCACGCAGTTTTATAAAGGTTTTTTTTGCCGATTCTGCATGAACACTCTCTTAATTATTTTTTAATTGTAATTTTAGTGTTTGAAAACTTTTTATAAATTAATGACAACTCAAATGTTCAGTATTTTGTATATTTTATATATTAATGTATATGAACTAAACGAGGCTAAATAAATACAATACAATACAATACATACGACCTATTAACCACTTTTTCGATTTTGCGTAACGCGATATGAGATATTACTAAAAAAAGGTTATTTCGCGTGGTTTTGATATTGGCGGTAGTCCTGCACACTTACCCAATGGCATCCAAGTAAATCTATCCTAGATAGCACGACCTGAAACATGCCTTGGTTTCTAACTTGTAACGTCATAATTCTTTCAACTGTGCTAGCCTAGTCGACTAGTAAATTTCGTACCTTTGAGACACGCCCTTACCACAAACAAACACATGCAGAGTCTAGAGTTACTCCTCGTGCACATAATGTGTGCCTTGCTAGAGAGAGAGAGAGACCTTTGAACAACGCATTGACATAGTCGAGAGCGACTTCGTCGAGACTTTCTTACGTATCAGCTAGTTAGAGCAAAGTTCTGCTAGGAAACTGTACAACTGCTTCGTGTCTTTATGAACTAACCCCCAGGCTAGGCGCTTAACCCCCCTCGCAAAACTTGTCGTCAACTAAGGAAAATGTGAGGAAATTCCTAACTGAGGGTTAATGCAGACATTAATATTATATGCGAATTAAGAATTAATCGTGAGTAGGGTATTGTTAGATGTCGGGTATTGTTCGTGCGCTTTAAATAATTTAGTGGTCAAGCTTTTGTCTACGGTAGACTAAACTTAACTAAACTAAAGTTAAAGATTTTTTTACGTTTATCCAATCATTTGTGAAAACTGTTTTAACAGGCATTTAATGAAGCTGGATTACATATTTGCACACAAAATATTGAATAGTAATTGAACAATTTAATTTAAGGAATAGTAGTATTCAAGTACAATAATTAGTAAACAATAAATAATAACATAAAATTTAAATATTTAACAAAATATTTATTCAAAACATTTTAGTTTAATACATGGAAATACGTGTTTACTGTATTAATGTGTGCATGAGGATAATTAACATGTTTAATCCTTATGTAAAAGGTTCAAAGCGATTTGAACAATTATATGCTCTTTGGTCAATTAATTTGATGAAGAACGTAATGATTACAGTTACCGTAACATAAAAGTCATCTATGTCACTTCATTATGTTCCGACTACACTTATTGGTCGTTGTGGCATTGACATATTTTTTTATACAATACACGTTTAGCTTACACACTTTTTGTCATACGTTACGTCCACACGAGCGTTATATTGCATTTCAAAGGAAAGACACTTTAATACAATATTAAGTTACAATAAATTTAGTGAGGCAGCAAAAACCAATCTTGTCTTATGCTCTTTGACACTGAGTGAGAGAGAGAGAGTGTGAGAGAGAGAGAGAGAGATAGAGAGAGAGAGAGAGAGAGAGAGGGGGGGGGGGTACAGATCTAGAGTGACAATGTCAGCAGGTAACGCCTACGAGACAGCAAATTGAATCTGCAACTCAATAAAGAACTCTATTTCCAACAAAGACATGACATTCGACGTGGATGGGGTTTAAGCTCTTTGCCGACTTAGTGACGGCATCGAAGCTTTGATATTGATTTAGAACTTGCGATTGAGAATAAAGTGGATTTTAAAAAGGACGATACATTTTTAATTGCATTTCTGAGGTTATGATGTAATCGATTTACTTTCACACCAAGTGTGAAAATAATATTGAAAGAAACATTTTACGTACAAAAAAATCGAGAAAACAGTTTCCAGCTGATTTCAGCTTTTAATTTTACCTGATCTTGCCCATAAGATTAATCTTCTGTACAGACAGTTTTGTACTCTCGACTTTAATTAATTTTTATTCTTGGTATTTCCTATGTCACCTCATTAATTTACTATAGAGTAAATAATTAAACTTCTAATATCATTTGCCAATACCAATTTAGCTAAAGGAACGTTTACACTATTTTTAAAGTATTGGATTCTTGGCGCAAGGCCCTTACAATTTAAATTTCATTCTTAAATCTTGATGAACCTAAAGAATTTTGTTTTATCTTAAGGTGGATGAGCACTTTAAAAAACTATTCAATACAGTATGTCGTTATGAGAATTGGTGTTTTCAACATTCGTAATGATGCGAAACATTTCTTAGAAAATTGAATATTCACTTCGTTGAAATAAGAACGGGGAAACTTTTTTTATTTGTACTTTTTAAGTTATAATGATCACCCGAGGAGTATACTGAAAAGCAAAGGCATAAGGTTGCTCGGGCAAAGAAATTGTGAACGATTTCAAATATCTTACATTTCGCAGTTCGAACTCGGAAGCGAATAAATTGAAACGTAGAAATTCTTATAAGTTCTTCAGTAAATCATATTCAAGAAAAGTTGAGCGTCGGATGGAGAAAAACTGACAAAAAATTTACAGCAGAATAATATAGTGTTTGTTGGAACTGAGAACAACTTGCCCAATGCAACTTTTTGAGAATACTGCCAACAATGTTTGTATAGACAAATTTAAATTAACGTCGACTAATTTTGTTTTGGACGAAGTTCTAAATCTCAATCAATTAAATCAATCAAATCAAAATTTGCGTTCGTAATTTTCAAACTGCCGATCGATCAAGATATTTTTTTTCTCGCATTCTTACAAAGGTGATTCCAATCCTCGTGCATGGTTTGTTTTTTCACAATTTTTGCCCCGTTTTGCCACACACAATTTTAAATATCGAGAAAAAAATTGCAATTTGTTATGGATTATGAGGACTCGCACGTTAACTTATGTACGAGATAATTAATATTTAGATATCTATCGGAGGGTGAAAAATAAAAAACAGAACAAGAAAATTTCAATTTCCCTTCATGTTTTCCGACAAGTACGAATGAACTACATTCTAGAGTTCACACCCAAAACTCTGAAATTCCTCAAATTTATCCCCAAATATAATTACACTTAGCTCCTTAGCCCCACATTAATTATATTCGTTTCAGTACTTTTCTAGAAGTTAAAATTATAGTAATCGATAGTTTTGTTTCTCAGCGTTCTTGACACAAATAAACTGTAAATTCGCTTGGTTTAAATATTGGTGGGAGACTAAATGGTTATAGCTCATAATACATTTCATATCTTGTATCCACGCGCCCTATACCTTAAAAGTCGTCTAAAAAGCAAATAATGTGTCTAGACATATATCTGATGAAACCAATGCTTGAAGACTATGCCAATAATAATTCCGGAATATATCAGCACAATAATAGAGTATCTCTCAATAGAAAATTCGTAATTTATTTTCTGATTTTATTGGCAAATCTACAATGAAGGTCGATATAATGGAAAATTAATGGTATTGGTGAGTTGGCAGTAATCTCCTTCGTGTAATAAACGTTATTGGATGTCTGGGTATTGTGAACCAATGAATGAATGAAATTGAATGCTTGCTGCGAGTTTTAATAAATATAATGCATCTTGGTGTGAAAATTGGATTATTTTCGTGTGTTTTGAGTTAAAGTACATCACAAAATTAAATTTAAACACTCGTTTCTTTATTAATTAATAATAAATAATCGTGCTATAACATAACATTTCTTCAAAATTAAAAACATTTTATTCATATTTTGTTTTCGTTTAATTATAAGATATTTCTGTCCATATCAGTTACAAAATTTGGTTTACGTAGGACAATAAATACAAATTTTATTACACTGTTGCACAACAGACCAACTAATGACTCTCCATTTTCAGTATTCTATTTTAATATATGATCAGAATTTGTTATCTTATCATGCATTGTTGTGAATATCAAAATGTGCTTAATACAGTTTATTATTTTTGTCTGAATTTATGATTTTTTAAATATTCATTGTCTTTCGTAAATAATTTTTAGTGTCTAAATAATATAGACGTTGAATAAATAAATTATTATAAAAATAAGTTATAAATAAGACTTTTGAAATTGCCTCTGAGCTTTTAAACAAATGTGGACTGACATCAATCCAAAATTATTGTAAGCAAACGGATGCTAGATTTTTAAGTAACTTGATCAATTTAAACGAACATCAATTCAGAACAGACAGTTTAACCGACATAATATTTGCCTAATTTTAACCCTCCCCGTGCTAGAACGTCTATCTATTAAAATCATTTTTACAACCGTGCCATTACTTTATGGAATACTATTCCTCTAGAGATCAAAGATGCTACAAATTTCAATAATAGCTTTTTTTTTAGTTAAATTGTGGTAAATTGTGATTTTAAATGTGTGTACTTATATAAGGCCTGCCATATTTTGATACCGCAATATGTTGTTTATTTATTTACTAATTTTATCTTATTTTTATTTACTTGGAATGAAGGGAATCAGGCAAAACTTGCTATGGGGTTTGCCCCTCTTTGATTCTCTTCAACATTTTACGTTTACTTTGTATCTTAATTTGTTGAAATAAATAAAAAATAATAAAATAATCCGTTCTTATTCTCATCCCAGACGATAGAAAACACTGACTATTCTCTCAAAGTTATATTGAGTCCACGACCTAGTTCTAAAGCTATGCTAATTTTAATTGCTACGTCACACGTCAAGTCTGCACATAACTAGATAAGTTGACTGGTGTTACTTCTTGAATTATTCCGCGAAGTTGGCTACCCTGTTTTATAAGATGCGCCAGACTTGTGACTTTGCTACGTGCAAGTTGGTAGCTCTTTCTTTAGGTTCGTTTCTATTCAGTCGGAGAGTTGGTGAAAGGCGATATTTCATATTCTAGAATCTAATACTTTTCGTTGACTTTCTTTTTGCGTAGTGATCTTATCTAGAACACGCTATGAAATACTAGATGTACTCAGAGAGAGGTATTTTTATAAATAAAAACTAAATTTTCACCGCTGAAAACGACATTTCAAATAATTTTTACCATGAATTCACCGCTTTTGGCAATACAATAACGAACTATGAAATCCTTGCATCTTAGTATCTTATAACAGCATTTTATTACTCCAGCAAAACCTTCACAAGATCTTAATTCCAAGATTCTAAAAATTTATCAAGAATACTATTTTATAGTAAAGTTTGAATAATTTTCACCACTTCTTCATCGATTTCGGGAATAACACTAACTTAAATTTAATTTAATTTTGAGCACAAATACCTTTGTTTTGTGGAACAGCGAGGAGGAGACTGAAATGTGGTGGCAGGAGAGAAGAAGATGGAGAGGCCTATCTTCAATGCCGACCAACGCAGAGTTGGGCGTGGCAACAGATGATGATACTTTTTTCATTTTAATTACGCAAGTTCATTTGCACACACTTGATGAAATACGCCATAGGATGTATTTATTATATTTTCGTTTTTTAAGTAGAACGATTTAAAAATGTTAAACAATAATTGAGATTTTGTGCTTCTTTGAATATTTACTTATTTATTTAAACGTGAAATATTTTTACTATATTTTCAAGCTTTAACTTCGAGTTTTATTGCCCGATTTGAATAAACCGAATCTGTTGAAATAATACTATGACATTACCACTTCTAAATATAACGGGTTTATTCATAAGATTTCAGGAAATAACCGCGAATGCGTTTTCTTCTGAAGGCTTTACGAAAAGTTGAGAATCCCCTTGGAGCTCGTTTTAGTGCGTTCTGCGGAAATAAGGGAAAGTCTTAGAATCTTACCCCCTTCGAATTCAAAAGCTTCACTTTATCACGAACACATATTTATTACCACTACGCACTCAAAATCTTTGACTGCTTTCACCCATCTCAATAATATCCTACTTAGTTAGATTATAATCCTTAACTGAATTTCCACCCTACATTAAGTAGACTTTCTTAGATCCTGCTCCATAAATATGTATTTTCTCCCTCTTGAATGGGGTATGTTAAGCGGAGCCAAGATAGCGCCTCAGTGCTGTATAACTCATATGTAAAAACGCATTATTTATCATTTAAGACTTCACGTAAATTATGATTTCTTGTAAAAGGGGCTGCTATTATGATCATAAAGTAAGGGAAAATGTAGATTTAGAACTCGCGGCTGGTAGAATGGAGAATGTTGAGAATTACCAGAATCCACAACTATGATCAGAAGATGTGAAGTTCGTACTTGGCCATTACTTTACGTAATAAAATACGTGTTGTGTGGATATTGTTTTAAAATACGAATTTCGTGTCTAAATTTCGTTTTGCGATACTTTATAGAGATATTATGTAACTTAACGGTGTGGTTCAGTGAGTAAATAATATTGTTAGGGTTGTTTGTAGGATGACGAAATGAATATTGATCCATACGCTTGTTCTGGATTCTATAATAACGAGTCTACTTCTTTTTACTAGTCATCGAAATCAAGGACTAAAGTTAATCTAATACCAATTTGAATAATTTACAATACAAAACCAAATTACGTTTAATACATCTAGTTGCCAGTGAATGGTGGCCAAAATAATTCCAGTTTAGACAATTTTTACCTCGGTCATAGAATAATTGCGAAAAATCAGTTCCTGATATTAACGACTTTGGAGCCGCTATATTGAATCCGATTTCCAGGCTAAATTGTTAACTGAATTTCAATTTTTTTTTGAGGGCGAATCTTTTTGTAAGATTTTTAGCTGTTTTACCCCCCCCCCCCCCACAAAAAAAAAAAAAAATGGTGCTGGGGGATACAAATGTACCCAAACTAGTTTCAATGCTTTTCTTTCGTTCTTTCTGTAGTAAGATCTCAATGAATTGAACTATAAATTTTCATTTGATTGATTTGATTTTTCAAAATAGTACGAACAAAACAATAAATGTACATTTTAGGAGTAGGTACCTTCCCATTGCTAAAACTACATAAATTAAATAAATACATTTTTTGTGAGATGCCCGCTGTAGGGTATACACATCAGATTGAACCGATGTGACCCTCTTTAGGTGACTAACTAGGTATATTGCCGATAGGACAATTGTGAAGGGATGTCCGAGGGCTATTTAAGAGGACTCGATCCCATGCATTCGCATTAACGACTGAGGAAAACCTCGGGAAAACCCTTCAGTCAAGATTGCCCGTCTCGACGGGATTCGAACCCGGGACCTCCCGAATCAGAGTCGAGCACTTAGCGCCCGAGCCAACACTGTCGGTGTAGTGTATACAAATCTAGTAGACCCATTTCTAATTGCCGTGCCTATATTTTCCATAACATTACAAACTTGAAAAATAAATCGCTTTTCCTGTTGTCCCAGAGTTATAAACTTAAGTAAACTATACAATTCGTAGTTATGTATAAAAGTTTTGACAAAGTGACGCAAAGAACCCTTTGAAAACACTGACACTTCCCTGTTTCTGATACTTTTTCGTCGCTTTTGCTTTACACAGTATCTTATTGTGACTTGTACTGTGTTAATGAACATTGTTATTAAAAATACAAACTTATAATTACATGCATGCTCTTACTACTCTTAAGCTTCAGACACAAATAGGTATTTAAATTAGTTTTCATGTCATTGTGCTTCATATTCATTAAAACCTACTTCGTAAATCTCATTTAATGAAAATGAACTAGAAATTTTAATGTGATAGTTAATTAAACAAATTATGATCGTCTCTTAACCAAATGCTTAAACCAATTAAATTTAAAATTGCTTATTATATTTTGGTTCACCATTAACAATTGACCACTTGATTTAAATAGGACTATATGTTATAATATATAAATAAATTTGAAATCGGACATTGTTTTAATTATTGTATTTTCTTGTTCTAGGTAAGTGTCAATAGTGGTGCTCACACGTGCAAGAATGAATGGTGGAATCAAAATGTGGCAAAGATGGTCGCTCCAAGGTCACAGATAAGGTAGGAAGATTAATAACGATATGCCATAATCTGTACACCCTATTGTTTCAGACCAGCATTCGATGATTATATATTTTCATAATATATGCCATACATTTAAACACGTTTGGTATATTACATTCACACCATCCACCAGTAAAGTTTGAATGGGCGCAAAAAACTCATTTGTCATTTGCAACGATTTAAATTCAATTCAATTCGATTCAATTCAATTCAATTTGTATTCACACAATTTAAATAATAATTTTTATTTGATATTAAGTATTTGTACATTGATAGTTGATTATATATTTGCATTTTTTTTCTATTCAAAAAAAACGTTTCTTGCCTGCCAGTATAAATATTTGTTTATTCAATTAAATTTGATTAAATTAGATACATAATTAAAAAACACAAAGCTAACCTTGGGGTAAATGATACTGAAATTTACGGTAGCACTAACAAAAACGAACAAAAAACGTGTGATCGTATTCGCTTAGTCTCGAATATATTCTGACTTTCACTCGAAGTGACATATTGCCCATCTCTCTGCATTTGACCCCTTCACCTCGCGACGAAAACTACATCCGTTATCTGTCCATTTCGAGAAAACAAACATGACACTCAAACGTCGTTTTATAAAAATGTATTTCCATCCTAAAGTGACTCAGCCCTCGCTTTCAGCCTCACTCGAACCCCCTGAATGCTCTACAAGAGCTTTCTGCTAATATTGACGTAGCTACCATATTCTCGCCACTAGATGGCTTGCATATCAAACAGTTTTCTATAGGACCTGACGGACCACTCTCGCCTTAGGCTTCCTGACTTCGATATCTGGTCCCAGCTTAGAATCCTTAAGAAAATACTCTGACGTACGTTTTGTTCATGACGAGTGTGAAATCTACTTCAGGTCTGACATATTGAGAACTCATCTAGCTTTTATATTAGTTCTATCTCTAAGAAAATGTATTTAGTGTGGCTCGTTGGACTTGTGGTAAGCGTATCTGCTTCCAATGCAGAAGGTCCAGGGTTCGATTCCCCCCAAAGTCAGAAGTTTTCAACTTCTGATTTGGACTTAAGTCCATTAGTTCTTGTCTTAGGAGTTTTGACAACGGTGACTTTGGAGCCGTCCTAGCAACGAAGCGCACAATAAATTCAAAGTTGTTCTGAATCGGCCTTGTTGATTTCTGGCGTTGATCCGCGGGTGTTCGCACTGTCCATACCACTGATTGCTATATTTTCTATTAAAAATATCGATCTTTTGTTAGTTATCGCTCACTCGTCGATTGCGTCGGGGCCTACAGGGTTGGCTTGGTCGCTTTGATTTACTCTCCTCCACTGAAAATCAGTCAATTAACTGAGTGGGTAGACACTAAATACAATTTATTATTTTATTTTATTTATTACTGACTAAAAATTGTTGCACAATGCATAAATCTGAGTTCGCATTGCTTTCGTATGTGTTATGTTTAATTTTAATAAAATACAAGAACATTCACAAACATATAACAAATACACATGTAAAACATGTAAATTCTTGTAAAAATACAGTTACAAATTAAAATTAACTTCGCTCCTTCCACTTAATCAACAAGTCGTCAAAGAATAATACAAAAATAGCACAATTCGATGCGTGTTGGTATTTTTGATGGAGGTACCGGGTCTTGATTTTGTAAACTTTCTTTGGGGATAGCGTCTCCCCCTTACTTCCAAGGTCACCAACACCGTTATGTATCATATACTTGGCAATGCCAACAAATAACCGCATGTCAATCGGAAGTCGTGTTCGGTTTTCATCGTTTTTGTCGTAACACGCACCGACCAACAAACAGAAAAGTATCGTTCCGTTTAAAACGATATAGTGATGGATAGTAAATTATTATATTTATTAGTTCTTTAATTAAAATGTTCATTAGCTTTGTTGTGATTGCATTGAAATTGAATTGGTTAATTTCATTCCTTATTAATGATACTTTCCTGTTGAATCAAACAGACAACCAGAAAAATATTATGTTTAATATGGAAATCGGACGATAAAGGAGAAAGTAGTCAGCCTACTTCCCAATAAACGAAACTTACTGACCACGTAAAAAAATTCAATTTTCAGATACTCACATCAAAGACCGCAATAAAAATCTATATAAAACGATATATTTTTATATCTTTCGTCGAGTGAAAACGACCAAAAGTGAAAATGGTCCATGAATAAAGCTCTAAATGTGTCGACAGCATTGCTAAATAAAACACGCTCGTCTCTGTCAACCGTCTATATTTATGGTGAGCGACCATGCTGAGCTCTGCTTAACTCACAACTCACCGGTTTAGCGGAGATTAAAGCGCTGGGCTGGGCGTTTAGATATCTAGAACATACTGTTTTATCTACCAGGTTTGCCAACTGTTTTGCCAATGGTTACTTGAGCATCATGTATTCGATCCTTGGTAAAGTAGGTTTACTATACTGAGCGTACAGTTTTGAATAAGAATTACTTTCTATCACATGTTTCAGTCTTCAATGTGGCAAATATCCTGATTATTTTCATCACCTCTTAATTGATTTTATAACGGATTGGCTCATTAATATAGTTCTACTATTTTGGAACTAGTCCTTTCTTCAATATATTATCATTTTATCTTTACGATTTTGTTTTATTCTATTTTAATCAAACGCATGTGCGGGGGTACCGAAAATAGGAAGCGAAGTGACAGGTTGAGAAAATCTTATTTTTGAGTTAGGATAGCCTCGCCTTGACCCCCGTGGTCACCAAAAGTGTATGTACCACCCTTTCTAAAGGGAAATGCCAGTGCATGTCAATGTAATGCATTTATCACTTTGACTAGAATAATATTTCACAATCAACATTATTGTTTCTCAAGCATACAAACAAAATACTTCAAAAATAAAAAAAACATTTTCCAGAATTTTCAATTAAGGTTTGTAGTATTCACAGTACTCTACCCGAAAAATTGACGTTACACTTACATTTTCGCATATTTCAGGAGAGAGTTGTACTTACTCATTAAACTGTTCCAACTAAACTTACTGATCAAAACACAGTTTTCAAATTACTCACGTCAACTATCGCCGTAGAAATCTATTCGCAACTATACTTGCGCCCTATACTTTGACTGATGGAACCTAAAAAATCACTAAAAAAAGAAAGCCCCTCACCATTTCTCTCAATGTGACTCTTCATCCCTAGATCCGCTTCTAAATCTAGAGCAAATATATATTTATCGGAGTTCTATTCGATGTATCGTCGCGCGCGGGACATTTGTCCTTGTTTGTTCCACGTAGGGGGTGGAGGAGGGGGGGGGGATAACATTCATCCAGGATCAAGGAGAAGAGATTCTCCACGAAGTAGGGTTTATAGTATTGATTAGTTCTCTTACTCCACTGTGATTTATTTTCCTAGGATTTGGGTTCTTTACTTGTTGTCTTTATAGTAAAATGAAAGTTGTATTCATTTTCATATCAGTTCCAATGGTGGTCTAGTGTACAGGTCTATAGCAGATCATTAGATATATAAACTCCCATACATACTTGCGTTAAGTTTTTGTTGTGTCCGATGTGTTAAGACTCACCACTCTTCTAAAATCACTCTCATTAATGTCAACGATTTCATAAGGAGTAGGCCACCTGTCGTAATACCGCCATATTGTGCGAGGGGTCGCCATTATGCAATTAAAAGAAAGAAAGAAAGAAAGAAAGAAAGAAAGAAAGAAAGAACGGAATTGTCCCTCTTATATACATAACAAAAGTGTAAAATTTCTCGCACTGCTCCACACTATGTGTTATTATTTGGTGTTTCCTACAAACCTGAAATCATAACAATAAAAAACAGTTTCGTAGTCAGCCACGGAAACTTCTCATTGCGAAAATCCTCTATAAATAATCGAAAGCTAAGCCGCTAACATGGAACACAGTCCGTAGAACCTCCTCTTGTTTCACTGTTTGTTCTTTCTTTTGTCTGGTTCAGTCGTCTGGAAAACTTAAACCTGTCCCATAGTTTCTTCTCTCTCTCACTCACTAACTCACTTACTCACTCACTCACTCACTCACTCACTCACTCACTCACTCACTCACTCACTCACTCACTCACTCACTCACCTCACTCACTCACTCACTCACTCACTCACTCACTCACTCACTCACTCACTCACTCACTCACTCATACACTCACTCACTCACTCACTCCCCTCTCTCTCAAACAACTCACTATTATGGTACGAATGAGATAACTGATTGTGTAATATGTAGTAACTTTTTTAATTTCTGTCTAAAGTACTAACATAAATATCCCTCGATATATATGGACTATAATAATGTCACTTTAACAACTTCAAATATTTATTTATGAATTGTGACTCATAATTATTGTATAATCGGATGGAAGTTAAGGCCTAGCTGGTCTTAATCCCGCTAGAAAATAAATGTCTATCTATATCGCTAGCAATCTCCCGCTCTTCCGCTCTCTCGCTGTCTCTATCTCTCCTTCTGTATCTCCCATTCCCACCATCTCTCTCTCTCTCTCTCTCTCTCTCTCTCTCTCTCTCTCTCTCTCTCTCTCTCTCTTTAACGTCTGCTCCCCAACTGTCTCTTAACGGTTTCTAGTTTGCATGCAAGCCTGTCTTCATCCTGAATTTATAACGTTTCTCATTACAAATATTTAACATGTGAAATGGACGTAATTTATAATTCTCTCTTTTGTATTTTCGCTCAGGGAATTTGCATTTTTTGAATTGCTTTCATTCTGCAAGGAAATAACATTTGGTGATTAATTTAAATGGATGTCTGAATTGTGTTTTTTCGGAATGGTTAACAAGATGGAGTGTTTTTTTTTGTGCTATCGGGTTGTTGTATTCTGCGCAGCTATTGTCAATATTTCGATAAAATATACCCTTCCCTCTTTTTTACCCATTATCAATGCTATGCTAAAAATGCCGTCATCGTAACTTTTGTTGCATCAGAATAATTTCAATCCCTGTAAACGCGTTGACTTTGTTTGGTTTAGTTGTTTGATGCTTCTTTTGTTCAAGCTTTATTGTTTTAAATCTAGAATAATGTAATAAAACCACTCTACAATAAATTAAATTATACCAATAAGTTAGTAAAACTATCCTCTTTAATAATTTGTCTCGTTTAAGATTAAGTTAAAGATGTTTAAGTTTATTTCTGGATTGTGTCCAAAGTGTTGGGTCGGTGTTTCCAATTTAAAATAACGGTCTGTTGTTGGTCATTGTTCGCTCGTCGATTGCGTCAACGCCGACAGAGTTGCCTTAGTCTACTAAAATTAAAAGTTCCCAATTGAAAAATATTTTTGTATGTTACTGAGCGCATAGCCCTTTAATGAGATTTTTAATGCCAATAATAACGTTTTCTGTGCAAGGCACAGTAACACCGGTAATTGTGAAAAAAGTGCACCTAAGCATCTAACAGTTTTCTAGCTATAGATATAGTTTATGTTAAGAACAAACTACAATTATTTCCATTATTCTTTGTAAAATTAGTAAATTTGAACTTTGGATTCGAAATAAACTTTTTAATGTCTAAGTTTTAAAAGTTTCGTTCCTGGGGGGTATATCGACAGATCTAGACACAATCTTCGAAAATAACTTTTAATAAAATATGGAACAATATTTTAACAGAATGAACGGGAACACGACGTGTAAGCAATTTCTCAAAAGAAATCTTGAACAATCCGAACTAACATTTATCTATTTCATTGCCTTTTTCCTTCATCATTCTTCAAGGTGTTCTATATTTTGAAAAAAGCAACTTAATCAACAAAATCTTGTCACTCGTTCTAAGTCAAGTAATTAGTTCAACTGTTAAAAGTGACGTCACACTTTGAAGTTTATTTCACACCAACTTTACTTGAATCGTGTGTTAATTAATATAACTCACAGCACTTCGCACTTCTCACCCAGACTAGGCGAACTTTACTACGTTACAGGATTAGAGTTTCGCTTCAGTACCAACTGTTTAACGCAATAAACCCAACCTGTTTATTTGATTGGTACTTAAAGTAAGTTTGTTTAGACGTTAAACTCGAAAGCGCTTGCTCAGGTAATAACTTTACTACGTACGGTAAATAACTTTATAATTTGATATGAAATGGTGCGGATATGAAAAGTGTAATGTTTTTGTTTAATGTTGGTGCTCGTGTGAAATAACATAACAGTCTTATATCTAGACAAAGTACGAGTACTGTTGTAATATTTTCTAGGTTGCAGTTTTTATTTCCATGAACATATTATTGTGATATTGTATTTTATTCTACTGCAATTTAGAAAATACTTAAAGAATGTGGCGGTAATAGAAGAGTTATATTGCAACCTATATACAGAAATATAACAAAATGTAAACTTTTGAATTGTGTTGAACATCTCACTAAAAATACGAAAGCTTTGTGTAAAAGGTATTATTTTCTGATATTCTCATTTCAATACGACACATTAAAACGAACAAGATACCGTTATGAATTTACTTCTTAATATTTGTAAACATTTGGTGGAGGAGCCGGGTATTTTGGAATATCTGTTAGAGACTTTTAAGCTTTTCCGCTTCTTCCAAAAACCATATGAATATATTTTTTAAACTGTCTTTTCATTTCCAATAAAAACTAAGATTTAAAAAATTGGTTCATTTGTTGGTGGAGGTGCCGGGTACGCTTGTTAATATTCAAACTCTTATAAATCATTATGTGTTATTAGATGTTTCTAATTATCAACATATTCTTTTCAATTGAATTAGGTTCGCCACAAAATCATCTCACATTCCGATAACAAAATTGCGTTGTTCGTTTACTGCATTTGCATGGCAATAATACACACTCATGGAATGTACTGTTTTAAACAATTAATTTTTAAGTGTATAATGTGATTATTTCATTAAAAAAATATGCAAGTATAATAATTCCCATTTTATTAAATTTTAATCGTTTTTAAACATTGCCCACTATGTATTTTAGTGTAAAACAAAAAGGTTGTCCTCATATTAGTTTTCTTTTTATACACTTTGAAAATCAGACGCAGTTAAATCAAGCATGGAAATCCACATGGATTCAGTTATTCTAAATGAAAAAGCTATTTCTGTCAGCGTGCACAATAAACCGAAATCAACGCTCAACGCTAAATAACACACAATTTCCACCTGACTCTAGACATATTCGTTTTCCCCATGAATCTAAACACAAACGTTTTCCCCATTTCCCACATCTGCCGTCAGAACTTTCGAGACCTTTAAAAGAGCTCCTTGAAAATAACTTACAACCGTCTCGTAACGAATAAAACGCACAACATCTTAGGTTAGTGTTGCGCGAAGCCATTATGTAAACTGGTGTTGGAAGCTAAGAATTATATTTCAATGTAATCGACGATATTTCCACGAGTTGAATATGGCGACGTCAGAGCTATGAAAAGAATAAATCAACTCGTAGCGAGTCACTGGGTGGAGGATACTTAATATCCGGAGTATCTTCTCACATTTGGTCGCGCGTCTACACATTTTCTATTGTTAAGACCTTTTTCTGCTTTCCAGTCATCCTGTAATATGTTTCGTTGTATGTGAAACTATTACAGAAAGCAATAGTAAATAAATTCAAACCTTACAAATTGGATTCCGGATGATGTAGATAATATTAATAATCAAAACTCAATTCCAACAATGCCAGGTTAAGGGGTGTTCTTCACTCCGGTATCTAGGGCACGAAACAATTATTTGCCGAGATTGCCTGACTCAGCGTTTCTTCGTCATCAACATCTTCATCGTCATCTTCATCCTGCATCTGCTTCTCCACCAATTTTCCCCATCTTTCTCTGGGTCTTCCTACTTTTCTTTTAGCTTCATCCTCTGCTTCAAAGTCTCGTCTTGGGATCCTATCCATTTTCACCTTCTTCATATGCCCAAACCATCCTTAAAAAAACGATATTTGCTTTAATTAGTGCAACATTTCCGCCAAGCGTGTATCAAATATAAACATGTGTACATGGTTTTATTCATATGCATTTTATTCAGATTATCATTAACGGTTATCTGTAGCGATTGTGTCATTTTATAAAAGAATACTTCGAAAGTGGTTATGGTATTTTTTAAACGATAACGCGTTTCTTGAATGTAGTATCTTATTCGGTCTTTATTTTGAACCCTTTCTTTAGACCCATTGTCCACAATCATGGAAATGTACTTTCTAAATTTATATCCGGGTAGAAGATAAGTTTTTTTTAATTTGACCCCATTTGTTTGTGCATAAAAAATAAATATATTTTCCCCCATCGCAATTGGATGAAAAGTGCCTTTTTGTCCCGGAAAAGTAATAATATTTCTAGTTTTTGAGATACAAAAATGTAAAATACGCAAAATAAAATAAAAAATCTGGTTTTAGGAATGTACATCAAATTGACATTTTTACCTAAAATGAAACTTTTATTCAAATTCCAAAAATCAAAAATACATAAAAAAGAAACACGATGAAAAATATTTAAAAAATACTAAATACATAAGAAAAAATAAGTAATTTGAAATAATTTGAAAAATAACTTAATTTTGGCCAATTTAATTCGGTAGTGAAAGGGTTAAGGAGTCTTTAAATAGTGTACCATTGCAATTAACAGATAGTCGAAGAGGAGGAATTTAGATGAGTTTAGTCTTTATTATCGCTTTTAATAAGCACATTCAGAAATTTTAGTTGAGGTAGATATTATTTGTTGCTTTACATAGTTTCATTAAAATATTTCTGCCAGGCGTATATATCAAATATAAACATGTCAACTTGGTTTTATTCATACGCATTTGGTGGAGGTGCCGGGTAATTTCTGTTTTAAAATATATGTGGGGCAAGGGTTATGATAATCGCCATGGTTACCCAAAACATTCTGTATCATCCTTGTAAAATGTGCAAAAACCAAAAAAAAATATGTAATTAGACGTCTTGTTCGGTTATAATCATGACACATGACACACTCACAGACATGACACACGCACTGACGGACGGACAGAAAAGTGATGGGATTTATAACAACACCATCAAATCACACGAATCTCTGTAGAGATAATGTTTTTGTGCCTTGGCTCACGTCAACCATGCGATGTTTTTCTCCGACACGATTATCGGATTCTGAAGGGACCGAGTCAATGCTCGACAAATGACGTCTCGAACGATCGACAAAAAACGTTTGGTGCTTTTTTTGTGCGAGTCGCTCTTTGAAACACTGTCACACCCGTTGCTAACGTAGCGGGGGGCTAATGGGGGGTGACAAGTGACGTAGTAGGCGGACATCTTATTGGCTGTGGTGACTTTGCACTTTGCCCTCGATATTCGCAGAAGTAGATAAAGAGTAAATCGTCTTTATCAGGTTGGCGATTTAGGCCAGTTAGGATCTCTTATTTACCTTTTAATATGTATACAATAATTAGCCAATTATAAAAAACATTTTATTTAACATTTTATTAATTTATTATTATGAATTATAATAAAATTCAACTTCTTGCTGTAAATTAAGGTTTTGTTTGTTGTGTATGTACTGTACTGTTCTGATTATGTACGTTATATAATTTCAAACTGCATGGCTAAACGAAACATTTGTTTTTTTTGGAATCGTGCACTCACTATTATTGCTTAAACATATTGTTATGAACTTTAAAAAGGGTAAAATATAATCAGTTTTCCATATCTGATGTCTCTTTTGCTCTATACCAATTTAATGATTGGCGAAACAAAATTAAACCAATTACAATTTGTAAATTAATATAGTTTGTATAAATTAATTGTATTTCAGGAGTGTCTGGTTACGTTACATTTTATGACAATCATAGGTCATTATGGTTTGTTATTAAATAAAATAAACCATCAGAATCAAACTCATATCGCTATAATAATTGCATAACATTGATTTATAATTCCAATTATTCATAGTGAAGATTAGTATGTTAGTGCAAACACATTTTTTCATAAAGAATATTAAAAAACATTCCGTCGACGATCTACTATTTGCTACACGGATAAAACAAAACCGTAATTAACTGTAGAGTTGTTTCACAGCGAACAAATAATGTATTTCCCAACCCACTAGTTTATCATTGATAATTACCGCTACGTTGCTACAAATTAACTGTGTGTTTCGTGGTATGTAAATTCTCACAATGTTTTATCAAGTCGAAGTGTAAATTAAAAACAAATAATATCTCTGCGCTCTGCCTCTACAAACCCAGGCCTCCACATACAATGGTGAGGATTTAGTTCGTGTGTCCGCGTATAGAACGCGCTAGGACCTCGGGGTTTAGTGTAAGCCTTGTACACCAGGCTTGAAGCCGGTTATAATCTCTTGTATGTGTTTGCTGGGGTTTATATCACTAACTGACCAATAGGGTGTGCTGGAGTTTAGGGTCTGAAGAGATCTCTTGGTGCAATTACAGAATTGTAATCATTTTTATGGAACGAAGTTCTCCAATGTTCATCATTCCCGTTCGTTTGCGTATGAGATTAGTCACTTACTTTCAAAAAGTATCAATCAATCCCTTTTGGTATAATTTGAAAAAGAAGAAAAATTTGAAGATCTCTAATTAACTTTTGCTACAAATAAAACCCGTTGTAATTACATTTTTTTTGTTTTTAAATAGTTAGTGAATTTATTTCTTTCGCGGCTATCCTATTAAGTTAATTAAACTGATTTACAAAGGAGGACAAATATTCTTCATTCAGTTTATTTTATAGATCTAACATACGACTAGGTTCTTCAGAATCACTTTAACGATATTGTCTGGCGTTCTGCGATGCTAAAACTTATGCGTGATTTCATTAAAGGGGTATTTAACCGCAAAACACAAAAAAAATTATTTCATTCAGGCTAACAAGTAATGAATTTAGCAACTAACAGAAAAATTATTGGGACCACCATGACCTCCCAAAAAATTGTCAAACATGACATATTTCGAGCTAGGTCCCATCGGCAAAAATCTCCCATAAGAAATAACATGGGGACGATCTTTATGACCCGTGACCTTGGAGGATATTGATCCAAAAAAATATTGGCCATTATTGACGTACTCGTCAGCCTTTTCTGGAAATTCTCTATATTTTGTTTTGAAATTTGGGCAAGTAGTTCGGTCAAAATATGCTGATTACCAAGATAGGGTGTGATTTTGGAAGGCATATTTTTGCGTGTTTTAGGGTATATTTGGGCACAGTTTCAAGACACGATGTTATGAAGGGGCATTTTAGATTGGTACTATGCTCTAGTATCTATGTGGACCAAAAAAGAAGCAGGTTAAAGCCGATTTAGGAAATTTTCCAAAACACCAATTTTTGCCAATTTCTGGATCAAAAAAATTAAAAAAAATCGTGTTAAATCACAGTTACAAGATATAATTTTTTAAACGGTCATTTAAGTGTAGTATTGTGCTATAGATCACGTGGTAAAAAATAATTTTGGGGGTTTTTAGCCCCTTTAAGGATTATATCCCGCTTAGCTAGCTAGTCAAAACACGCAATTGTCAAAGTGTTTGAAATGCTTTTATTTTATGTTCTATCGATAGCGTAAATAGATTAGAGAAATAAACCGCCTTTAGAACACTTTTAACGCCGTGTTTTAAATACTTGAAGTACAAAATTACAAATACTTATTTTATTATATAAAAGTAAACTGAAAGTTTCACCAATAAAAACGCAGGAGAAACGAGCCATTACGTCACTATTATCTATTGTTACAACCCGGCCAATAAGGTAATGCCAAACAGTGATAATACCTGTGTAATCTAGAAGGTGGTGGTTCATTCATTGATCCAGAGACATTAAACAGCTTTGCGCATCAACAAATCAACAAATCTCTAGACCATAATCTTGACATCACATGCTGTTTGCGCGGGAAATAAATAACCAAATTTTGTGCCTCTATAGAATTTAAAACATTTACTTTTAATTGGTTTTAATTGCAGTAATGGTGTTTTTTTAGTAGTTTTCTATCTATTTCTTACACCCACATCAATATTTGAAGTAAGTGAACATTCTTTAAGTATTGTGTTGTCCTAGCATATGTTGTAAGACCCCCTCCATGAGGCGACCACTCGGCTGAGCAGTCTTGCAAAGCACGAGAACGACCGAACTATCCCGAACTTCTGACTTCGTCTAATGAAGTGAAACGGGAACCTAATTACTCCCGGAGTCGTAAATCTCTTTAGAAATCACTTTGTGGCCTCGAACACTCTTAAACCAAGAAAGAATTAAATCCACCCTTGCTAAGCAACACGAAAATAACTTCTATCTTGAAGGAAAGAAAAGAGTTTCGAGTGAAAACTTTTTTACAACAGACGGTTCGAGTTGAAGTTTGAAGAGTTTTTAATGGTTAGAAATAAGGTACGTTATGTTAGCTTGTCCTTTCTAAATTTTATAAAGAAGACTTCTTTTATAAATTTATTAGTTTAAAGATTGCCTGGTAAACATCTGCCTTGGAATTATGTTCTCACAGACACTGCTTTAAATTTTGCAATGAATTTATTTACGATATTTCTTAAAAATGTTTGCTTTTGAATAACTACCTAGGTTCTTGACGAACATACACCACGATTATCGCCAATACTGTATTTGCTTTGCATTATGTTTACCTTCTTCTACGTTTTTCCCACAAATGTTTTATAAAATAACGACAGTTTACATCTCTACATATTATCTGATGTAATTTATGGCATGAAATGCAGCATATTAATCAGAAATAATTTTTAGATTTTACCTTGTATATTAATTACTTGTGTATCTCCACCAGTCTACAAACAAAAATACAGTGCGTATTATTATTATAAGTGTTCTCTTATATTAATATATGAAGATTACAACAACAAAAATAGTTTAGGTCATAAGGAATAGGAATTTAACAAGCATCGTTTATACTTCACATTTTTAACGGTTATCATCATTTTGTTTTAAGTGTTTCCAAGAATAAAAGTTGATTTTTATTTTTTATACTTTCCTGTTTATAAATAATGATCACGTGTTGAATGGGGCCCGGTAGACGTGGCAACCCTGTTCCAGCAACTTTGCAAAGATTTCGTAATCGCCACGAGCGAACTTTCTTATAATCAACCGGAAAATGGGAGTTGAAAACTCCATTCGTTGAATCTCCACGTTTCCTTGAAAATAATCACTATCGTTTTACGTGAGTTTTTTCCACGAGAAATCTAAGAAAAAAGACTTAGTCTTTAGTAAGTTAGCTACGTGTCCATTTCTCATTTACCCCCTCCACTTTTCCGATCGTTTCCCCTCTTTCGCGCCAGATCGCGACACTTGATTGATTTATGGTGACCATTTGAACAAGAGTTTTACAATTCGTGTAATAAACCAAACATTAGTGAAAAACTTACTTTTGGATTCGATTGCCGAAAGTTTTCTTACTCGATAGGAAAAGTGGAATAATATGCTTCTCGCAACTCGATTAAAAGGATCGAAGATGTCCTTTGTCATTTGAGTCGACTACTTGTTGTAAAAGATTACCATTATCTTTCGTTTGGAAATAGATGAATGTAAGATGGCCTTCACACTCGACATGAATTAAACTGATGAAACTTATAAAGCAGGTCACATTAAGAGGGGACGCAGAGCTTGGCCCAACTCAAATGCGCGCACTCAGGTGTTGATGATTTCTGCTGAACAGTGGGTAATATCTCACTACCGTAAACTTTTGCATAATAGTTCTAAGTTATACGATATACATTTGTACACTTACATCAACATTGCATACTAAATCATGCTCTAAAGATCTTGATTCATGCCATTTTAACATCATCGGATTATATTACATAACTTTAAGCTGACCGATTCAAATTTAACAATAGAGAGAATGTTGTACATTGACCTGCAAAATTCATAACATGGTACATTTTATTTTTATTTATTATTTTATTTTAAACCAATGTATTTAAAACTATAAGCTACATGTATGTACTTGTCAAAATTCACGATCAGGAAACTGGACCTGTTCAAATACGCTTGACCATAAGAGTAGTGGAACGCTCCTCGCTCGCTCATAAGTACAACTGAAATAAGAAATTATTTTTGAATCCACAACATTATCTATTAACAAATTACTACCGTACAGATTTAAACTATATCAGTAGGCAACTTGAGTTAAACAATGTAAAATAAATTCCGAAGTTGACCAAAATAGAGTAAATTTCATTGATTTCACTAATTTTTAATTCGAAATCAATGAATTAATTTAGGAATACGCGTATTGGATAGCATAGATGTATTCTTATTAACGTTAGTGTGAAATTTAATAACAGTGTTACAAACCGTTTACCCGGAAAAAAGTGAGATTAGCGCCTAAACTCGTCTCCTCGCCAGCCTCGGCGACTCCTCTTAAAGGAGCTATAAACTCAAAGAATTATTTTTTACCACATGATCTATAGCACATTACTACACTGAAATGACAGTTTAAAAAATTATATCTTGTAACGGTGATATAAAACGAATGTTTAATTTTTTTTAATCCAGAAATTTGCGAAAATTGGCGTTTTGGGAAATTTCTTAAATCGGCTTTAACCTGCTTCTTTTTTGGTCCACATAGATACTAGAGCATAGTACCAATCTAAAATGTACATTTTTTACATCGTGTCTTGAAACTGTGCCCAAATATACCCTCAAATACTAAAAACTATGCATTCCAAAATCACACCCCATCTTGGTAATCAGTATATTTTGACCGAACTACTTGCCCAAATTAAAAAGCAAAATATAGAGAATTTACAGAAAAGGCTGTAAAGTACGTCAATAATGACCAATATTTTTTTGGATCAAAATCCTCCAAGTTCACGAGGCATAAAGATCGTCCCTATGTTATTTCTTATAGGAGATTTTTGCCGATGGGACCTAGCTCGAAAAATGTCATGTTTGACAATTTTTTGGGAGGTTATGGTGGCCCAAATAATTTTTCTGTTGATTGCTAAATTCATTACTAGGAAAACGCTCAGTTGGACGCGTTGTTGAGCGAGCACCGGTACGTGCAACACGACCCGAGTACGACATTCCCATAATGTTACATACCAATAAGTCTTTAAGGTCTTGACCGATTTAGCTGAAAATTTGTAAAATAGGAGAGAATGGATAAAATCCACCGCCATCTAGAGGACCTTGACATTATTTCTTTGGGAAAATTATTTTAACTCTTGATTATTTCTAGGTGGCAGTACATAGTGACCAGAATTCTTGTGCGACTTTTCGTCGCCATGGTAACGTTACTTTTGTTAAAATGTAATTTCTATCTACACTACTTATCGGATCAAAATAAAAATAACATATTCGTGATCGGACGGACATTCTAAATGATTTGGCCACCTCAGATTTTGTCGCCGTTTAGTTTGAAAAAAAAACTTTCGATTAACTTTAATGTAACTTTTTAACTTTTTGAACGATTTTGCCACAAAACTATACAGCAACCCGCCTAGGTGGTATGTACATGTGTGCAAAATTTCAGGTCGATCAGAGAAACGGTGCGACCTGTATCGAAGCAGTAACAAAAAAAAAAAAAATACATTCGAGCCATAAGAGTCAAGTGGAGACGCTCGCTTCGCTCGCTCAACTAGTTAGCCTGAATGAAATATATTTTTTGAGTTCAGCGGTTAAATACCCCTTTAAGTAGAACATAATTTGATAATTTGTAAGAAGCTGATGAAGGTGAAGTTAAAGAAACGTTGATCCTGGCAATCTCGAGACAAAACAGTTTAGTTCTTAATATGAGTATGAAGAACTCCAGTCAACCCTACATGGTTCAAAAATGAGTTAAGATCATTATTTTTATTTTTATAGTTTTCTTCTAAGAATTCTGATTGTTTATAATTATCCTTTTAAAATTATAAAATAATTAGTGTTAAGATCTACAAATAGTGATTAACTTGTCAGTCATTGACGCAGACGTGTTCATGGGGTCTATAACACCGTGGTATGTTTACAGCTAAATGCACTCTAGGTCACTAATCGAGGGAAGTTTCATAATAACTAACTCCATTAAGAGAGTATAGGACATGCGTTTTAGGCAAATTGCTGTTCGCTCGGCCAACTGACACCACAGGTGTCTGAAATTTTAAACATATGTCACAAATGCGGAATTATAGGGCTCTGCGGTAACACATTTTCTAAATTTAGTTTTAAAATAATTTATAAAAATTAAATTAGTTTTCACGAATTTTGGTTTTGTTAAAAACTCCAAAATTGACCATATTCGTGATTTTTTTCTGACTGATTAAGTCAAAATTTGGAAAATTTATGACCACAGGGCTGTCTATGTATGCTGTATTGACAACTTTGCATACGTCGGATGCATCTTAGCCGAGCGAATAGCTATTTGCTAACAGCCAAATGTGTCCCATTCCCTCAACTATTTAGATGACGTAAGACATCGTTCAAAATGGGATTCGCTCATATCATTGTACAAATTATTTTAAGCAATTTGTTTTAATAAAATAAAAGCCTATTTGTACAACTTAAGATACTTCTATTATTTAATACAATCCATAAATTACAAAAAAAATACACGGGACACCGGGACACGGGACGGGGGGTCCCGGTCGGGGCGGACTTTTGTAATTTCTGGATTGTATTATAAATAGCATTTACACCTACGGGAGTGTTTCCCGATCAACCAAATCGAGAAATTAAGATACTCGTAATGTGAATATGTTATTGAACATAAGTGAATTTGACATAACGTTCAGCGGTTTTCAACGAGGATCAATACCATTTAAATCTAGTTATGAGTAAATTTACAAAACGCACTCGCATAGATATACTTATGCGTATATATCACGCCGTTTTTATTCGATCTCATAAATCATTCAACAAACATAAAGATACTTTCTCTATTTGGTTAATCGGGAAACATTCCCGTTAGTGGAATGATAATACACTTGAAGGGATGTTTTTATTGATTATACAAATTCTTTTATTGAAAATATCATGTATTTAAAATATTTAATTATTATGTTTTACAATTAGTTTGTTTCAACTATTTTCATCCGCTGTATTTTTCTGTGACATTCACCTTGTATGAATGATTATCTATTTTTGAATAGGATATTATCCTATTAAAATGTTCCTTTGTCTATGTAGACTTGTTTTTACAATACTGAAAGTAAACATTGTTCTGGTAGTCGATTTTTATTTGGTAGAATTAAACTAAAAATAACAACCTTTGGGGGTTTTTGTTTGTGTTTTTGTGCTTTCGAAAACATTGGTGGATTGATTGGCTGTAAGGTACACATGCTAGCCTATGAGGCATGTGAATGTTTTGTTACAATTCGATGGAAATGTTGTTTTCCAACATTTTATTTCAATGCGTTCAGTATCAAAAATAATAATAATAATAAGAAATAACTGCCGAATAATTGATTATGTAACTGCATGTATGTTTTCAGTTTCGAGTCAATAATGTTTTAAATTCAACAAATTGTTAATTGGCAGTACAACTAATTGTACTCTTGGTAACAAACACAAAACACATTCGTTATATTAAACACAAAATATTCTATTTTTTCTATAAAAAGAACCAATCAACAACAGAGCAAGCTCCATAAGTGTGATATGGGCATTGGTGAATTATATATAAGCTGTCAAATAACAAAACGCATTATATAAAAAATACAAACCTCAAAAGTTTCAAAAGGTACAAATACAAATAGAAAACTACGGGGTATAGTGGTTAAACAATGTGAAAAAATATCATTTTTATTAATTGGGAAACTAATATGGTTTTGGTGTATCAGAATTGAATAAAGGTTGTCAACAAAAATGATGAAAACATTAAAGAACCTGGAATATAATTCGGGCTTATTTTAGATTTTCCAATTTTCCAAGAACCAAATAATTCATCTTACAACGGGTTATTCGAAAAAGAATTCGGTCTAAGAAAAACGTTCTGGTATTGTTCTTTGTCGTACAAAAGTCTTTAAAAGTCACGTAGCCATCCCAAGCGTGTAAGTTATTTTAGAAAAAATAATGACACACCCCATCTCTAAGGGTTGATATTGTCCTGTCAAAGTCCTCGCCTCCCGATGAGGGATTCCCTGGAGTACACCCCATCTCTTGTACCACTGTGACAAGCCACGGTATGATACGTGCCACCTCGCCTCATGTATAATGCAATGATCCGCACTCGGCAATCTTCGGACGCCGGCCCGAAGTACGAGACGAGAGCGTCGCGACGGTACCGACGCGTCAGTTGGCGTCGCGATGCCGAACTGTTTGGAGAGGCGACGCCGCCGCTAGAGGCAGAACGCGATGGAGACGGTTACGGTAGCTAGAGTTACCGAAAGTTACCGGAAATATTGAACGGTCGGTTATACGGGTACATTTTTGGGGAAATCCCTTTTTACAAAAATTAAATATATTTATTTTGTGAGCGTGTGACTTCAAGCAAAAGTACAACCTTGAAATGTATATAAAATTTAATTTTTAAGTAATTTTTTGAGCTCTATTCTACCAAGAAATTTCTTTTAACTTTCATCGTTAAAGATATCGTTACGATATAGCAATCGTTTATATTAATAAAACTACCGGTTCGAATGAAATCTGAATTTGTTTAACTTTTAACGATTCCGAAGATAATTTTAAAGCTTATCGTTAAAACGTCACTTTCGATTTAACCCAACAGAATTCGAAACGTAGGCTGTACTTAAAAATCGCATACAAATATTTATCAGACATTTAATATTAAAAATAATATCGAAGAATGAACGCAATCACACAAACTACATTAATATATTCGTTCATGTAAATAGAATGCTCTAAGACAAGACGTACCCTTAAAATTTTCCGCTGAATTAAGTTGTAATTAACCGTCTTAACTTGAGGCAAACAATAGTACATCGTGATTTTACAATCTCATACATATTTATATCTCGTTTTCTGAAATTTCTTTCCTTATTTGTTCTGAAAATATAAACTGGGCAGGGATCAAATGTAATACTTTTCAGTTTAATTTAAACATATTCTAACTAAAGTATTAATACAAAACTACATACGTACTCTATTTTATTCGTCATTGTTCCACACATATATAGTAACAAACACTAGTCTTTACACAGCTTGTATATATAGTACAATAATCAGTTTGAATTGAATGTATCGTTGGATCTACATTGCGCGTTTGTTTAACGTTATCAAATTGGGTTGTTGTTACGTAATTAATAATTGGCAGATTGGAGTATTGACCAACTAGACGCTCTGAAATTAATTGTTGGTTGCGACAAGCTAGGGAATCTACCTCGATATACAATGTAGTTAGTTATATAACAGTTGTGCGCTGATTTGGATGGATGATTTGGAAACCACGAACGTTTTATTTTTTAAAGGGGACTCTTTAATACCGAAAACTAAATACTAAAAAATCGTATCTTAATAATTGCCTTCAGAAATATATGGTTGAACAGAAAGTCTTCATTTTTTAACTTTTTTATTCTTTAAGATAATTGATTATAATTTAAAAACTTGTAGATTATTCTTATATCTAATTGTGATAAGCATGACAGATGTTTTGAAGTTTAATCAACAAGTATACTTTTAAAGCTAATGTGCCTGTGAAGATAATTTATATTAAATTGTGTTTGTCAATCTTTGAGTGCGATTCATCCCATAATATCATTAATTACTTTAATGATAAATAAGACTTAAGTTGTGAGTCGTCTTTACGTTCTTTATTTATACTGGTATTAACAGATACATTCTTCACAATATGTGTCTAATACGTGAATTCTTGATCATCACGAGAAAAGTCAGACTTTTGGTGGAGGTGCCGGGTCCCCGAATAACGTGTTATATAACCGTCTCGAACTATGAATCTCCCTTTGAATTTAACTTTGTGTTTGAATAATTACAAAATACGTTCTTAATTTTTAAACTATCAAAATCGTCTTCATTATGATGTAATAATATAACGTCCTCTTGTAAATATGGAACGTAATATATTTAAAAAATGTATAATATCATATACAGTATTTTAAGACTTTTGCCGTGAGCATATGTTAATAGTAATGTTATATTTCGATTCATTTCTGATAAGAAAGAGAAATACGATTAAAATAAGTCTAAATATGAACTGATACACACACAAAATTAGAACAAAAGTTATAAAATTGTGTGCACATTATATCAAGTTATATGACCTAACCTCTACACTAAAAAATGTTTTTTTTTAACATTATTATTATCATTTTAAATGGTGTTTGCCTTTCGTTTATTTAATTGTTGTTTATATATTAGAATTTTTAATCTTCGAGTTTACTTTTCAAGCTCATGAGTGTGTCTGGTAAGAACATTTATTTTTAAATTATGTGATTTTTTTTTTATATTTGCGAGTGATTTAACATGTGAACAGTTCAATATAATTAATTAGTTCGCAACTTAAGCCTAGCGTCTTCTTTATGTCTGCTTGTTAAATTGTTATTAGTTTAAACATTCTTCACTCAAGCTGTCTCTCTAACGTGAATTCTTCATTTACATGAAAAAGTCAGTCTTTTGGTGGAGGTGCCGGGTCTCCGAATAACGTGCTAAATGTAATTACGAACTACATATCTCCATTGAAATTAAACTTTTTGTTTGTGCTAATTACAAAATACGTTCTTAATTTTTAATCTATCATTATTGATTTCATTATGCTATTATAATATATCCACATATAAATAAGAAACTAATAGATAAGATATGTTATGTATAATAATATGCAATATGCATAGTATTTTAGACTTTTGCATGTGCATGTTATAATTTTAATGTGACATTTCGATTCATCAGTTAGAGATTCGTTTGAGAAAGATTTTTGAAAATAATCGATACCTATGTATTAATATTTTTTCAATTCTTATTCGATTTTTGTAAAATGTTGTTAGGGAGGACATAAGATCGTATAAACACACTAGTAATATAGTGGTGCAATTGTTTTCGACATTATCATCCAGAAACATTTTCAATAAAAATAAAAACCGATGAATTTACATTGTACACTTCAATAACATTTTAGATTGCTAAACCAAGTGACTGTTTTTGATAGTTCCCAAGTATACATTTCACTGACAGAGTCAGGGAATGGAACTAGCTATTCCAATATCACTACGGTATATAACGACTGTTCAGCTATCTTTAAACAAATCATGATGTTGTTTTAAAACAAATTTAATTCATTTCAGTTTGGATCTGGAAATTATATTGACATTATTCTAACGGGTTAAAAGCAATCTTCTACATAGTCTTCATGCAATACGAACTTCCACTAGTCGAATGACTATTTAAAGTTAAATGTAGCGTTCATATAAGTACTTTATTTAACACCATAAAATATAATAGCTAGACTGTATTTTTCAGTCTTACGAATACGACATATCGATGTCCTCTTCGACCAATTTGAATGCATGCACAGTTTATAGTATCAATTAGTAAAAGCTCGTCCTCTGTTTTAAATTGTTTTTTTTTTATTTTTGCAATTGTTAAATTTAAAAACGTTACATTTCTTTTCCTTGCAATACAAAGTTAATGTTAAGGAGTAAATAAAATTAAACACCGTACAAATTGAAGAATATAATCTAAGTAGGTGTATTTGTGTCTTCATTTTATGTTACAAACTTTATGATAAAAGGGTTGTTTCCGTTTACAAACTTAACATTTATTTTCAAAATTATTTTCTTCTTCTGTTTTTTTTTTACAACTTTTAACGGAAATATTACCCCGTTTGTCAAGAGTAAGTGAATACAACATCCTTATATATGCACAAAATGAACACATAGTTTGAACCGTAGAAGAAACTGTTATATAAACTTTTTCAAAAACTGTTTCATCTCCACGTTATCATTGTAAAACAATCGATTTGCATTTAAAAAGAAACGATTGAAAATATAATTAGAAAAGATAATAGTTTTACATAAATTGCTTGACTTAATAATTTAATCCACTGCTCAACTTTCTGTCTATTGTTTAGTAATACATTTACAAATCTAATCCTTGGAGATAATTTTATGTATCCGGGAAATACAGGAATGTAGTTAGTGAACACATTTAGATTCCATCATGTTAATTAGCTTGACAAAATAAAGGATAAACTTACGAGGAATACGGAGTTTAATTCCGTAGCTGGCGAACTTCCTAACTTGCTTTGCTTTGCAATGTGTTCTGTACGTAGTATGTGAGAGTATGTAATTATTTAGTAATCACTCGAGGAATCTGAACCTTGAAATTATTGTACAAGTAGAATCCACACGGTATAATATTAAGTTTGTGTGTTACATTTTAATTCATTTTATGCTGCAACGAGTTTTGAATGAATACAAAATCATGATGAATTTTTATCTATTATTCCAGAACGATTTGTTTTGGCACATTGTCGTTTTGTAGTTGTTTTTATTCTTGAAGCAAAGAAGTATTTTATTTGGTAGAGATCTTATAATTTGGTATATATTTATATGGAAATCAATCCAGAAATTTAAAAAAAAATCACAGTGGGGTATCGAACCCCAGTCTCCCGATTGCCAGTCGAGTGCTTTAGCAATTTATTTGAAATACATCTGAATCAACTGTTTTTAATAAGTTTTATATAATGAATACATTTTTACACTATAATAATGTTATAAGGAGGATAAGGACATTTCTAAATAAATCTTGTATAATCTTCTAGTGTTAAGTGTGTATCGTACTTTTTGTTTGTTTTTTTAATTAAGCACACCATACACTTAAGTGCACGACGCTTCTTTATTTAAATCTGAAACAAGATCTTTTTACGACCTCAAGATAATACAACACGTATTCTCTGCATCTAGAGTGCTCATTTATAAGCGCACATTTCCATTAAGCCACACGAAAAAGCAATTCCTCTATTTACTTAACAAATGGAAATCAATTAAGCTGATTAGAGCGTCACCAGTTTTAACACGTTCCTATTCGCATTCTAAAAGCAGCAACAGTTCTGTCGTCTTTATTCCCCGGAGCGTCCACCATCCACGGCGTCGCGACGCTTACCAAGCGGATTGAGTTTTTCCGTTGCGGTTTCGGTGTCGCGCTTTGAAAAACGGCCTCGGGCTGGAATTAATTTCGGCGAAATTGTTATTTGGTTTTTGAAAAATCTGAACATTCGACGATTAATCATAGCTTTGAACTCGACCTATACATATGGATCGATTCTGACCTCAACCGAACACCTACACACCATATTCTTTTATTTATGACGAATGTAAATCGCCGTTTGGCTTTGCATCCTGATGAAAATTTTGCTTACACTATAGACAATTCTGGAAGTTATAGATAAATCTAACTTTAAAATTATTTACACAAATTTTAAGTTTTCAAGATAAAGTCATATTTTTCATGACAAGGCTCATTTATAAAAATTCTGCTTTTTTATGGTAAATCTAAATAATTCAAATGTACTTGAATGTTATTGCTTACTCACGCAAAAAAAAGTCGTCTTGGTAGAACTTGAGATACGAAAATCATCAAATTATTAATATTAACAATTAAATTATTAATGTAACATTTAACAATATGAATAAGTAGATTATATATTTTTTCTCTTTGGGAAGCATGCCCAGGGTGCAATTCATGCCCCTCTTCAGGTGTCTAATTGGGTATCTTGGTCTTTAGATAATTGTGATAGGATGTCCGAGGGCGGTTTAAGAGGACTCAATCCCTAGTATTCGTATTAACGACTGAGGAAAACCTCTGAAAAACCCTTCAGTCAGGATTGCCTGGTTTCGAACCCAGGACGTCCCAAATCAGAGTCGTCGTGCGTTTAACGCTCGAGCCAACACAGTAAGTACTACATTATCTGTTGGAGGATGATGATTCCCCTTCATGTCAGCACCAAAGCCTCAACACGCATGTCGAAAACCCGGCACCTCCACCAAACGTCTAACTTTCTTGTACATCAAGAATTCACGTTTTATTTAACATCACAGAGTCACCTTAAATTCCACATTCAATTTATAAATTGCACTGTTTTAAAACTATTAAGCAGTGCAAAATGTTCAAAGGTAGTTATCGAGAAGATAAATCGGGACTATTAAAATGAAAATGTGTGCTATTTCTTCATTTAATGGAATCTCCTTCCGAAACTAAATTTTAAAAAATCTCCTATTTTTTAGCGTTTTGAAAAATTCATATTTTCCGAAAAAGCATCAAAAACCTAAAACGCTAAGTTTGCGTACCTCTAGTTATACATTCTGTGTTGGACGCTTGAACAAACCAAAGGACTTACCGTGAACGAAAGTTTGTCCTAACGTAATCCGCAGAGTGATCATTATACTTTAATCATTTTATCTGGTATTTTGCAAATAATTAATCCTAGCACTGACCCTAATACCTCTTCAATAATCAAAAAGCTTTCTGATTAGTCTGCGGCGGTTTCGTTATATATTTCTCTCTCGTTTGCATTGGCTAACGAATGGGTTTCTCGCTAACGAATCTCAAAGGGTTAATTATAATAGAGGGTACGAAAATAAATGGCTTCACAATTTAATTATTCGAAACTGTTGAATCCATTGTTCAAATATGAATCAATGGGCTTTCCTTTGCGAATAATTCAAAACAATGGCTGTGGTTAAATTAAACAAAATCATTTTTAATTCATAACATTTTGGTAAATTTTATTTTGAAATTCTTTTTTTCTTTAAATATATAAAATATTTTTTTATTAATCTATTACATTATTTATTCTTTTCTTGGACAATATTGTTAAAGTTTTGAGTTCAATTTTCATTTTCTGATAAACTCACACAGGCTGAACTAAAAGTTAAAAGTAAATAAATAATCTTTGCGGCGAAATGACCCGACAATATAATGTAATTTCAAATATGTACTGATCATATTTTAAAATGTATTACCATATTTGGGTACGTATTTTGGTGTGATATAAAATATACGAACAAAGAAAATCTGTTTCGGAAGCTTTTGAAAAAAAATTGATTTGTGTTTTTTGGTTCGTATTTACGCCGGAGGCGAATTTATGAACAGACGTAAATCTAAGATGACACACCAAAAAACAAACGAAATCTGTGGCACTTAAATGAAAGGTCGTGAAAACACGAATAAAATGACTTTCTTTTAGGGGAGAGGCTCAAATCAATTTCGTTTCCTTTTTCTAGAAGACGTGTGATGTGTTTTTTCTTTGTTCTGTGTCCAACTGGGGAAATCAGTAAACAACTAAATTAACTTGGGATTGACATCGCCGCCGCCTAAAGCCATAATTTTTGTTTGACGTTCTATTGGACCGACGCGACATCAAATAATACTTTCTTAAGCAAACCTTTATCAGCGGGTGTACGCTTTTAAACGACACAAATTATTTTGATTGTATAGTAAAGATTGTTTTTTATTAGCTAAACTCAACACAATACATAAATTTAAAAAAATTAAAAAATCGTATTTTGAGTCGACTGACTCTTTATCATATAACTAATTTTCACTGGGGGACCTTAAACCAAAGCGACCAAGCCAACCCTGCAGGCCCCGACGCAATCGGCGAATGAGCCGATAAGATAACTAACCAAAGATCGATATTTTTTAATAGGAAATATAGCTATCAGTGGTATTGCATATAAATAAATGTGTTACTCCTTAAACATCAACAATTAAAACAACATGATAGCATCTTCTACAAATTATGCATTTTAATTAGATAATTTAGCAATTTATCAAAACAAATTTAAAACATAAAAGAATTGACATTTACGTATTTTACGTTTAATGAAACATTCTAATTTTTCATAAATGAAATATTACACTTTTGTACACTCAGGAAAAATGAATCAAGCAACAACAAATTTGCAAATACAATCGAAAGGAACAATATAAGTTTTTCAAAATGTAGGTCTACGTCACATTTTTACAATCTTGAATTCTTAGTTCGTTTAACACCTCTATCAATTAAAGTTTATCTAATCCTTACAGTTAAATAGTCTTTAAAAAACTCCTTTTAAAATACTCTTTTTAATTCAATAACGATTTCAATAGTTTCTTTGTTCTCATAGTTACACCAATATCTATAAACACATTGGGAGATTTTCCCCCTAATAAACAAACGATACGATCGTACTTTTGTTTACTTGTGAATTATTCATGATACATTATTGTTCAAGAAAGTTGCCCAACTCCTTGTGAAATCAAAGCTTTCTAAATCTTGTCGGTTTTCTTCTAATTGACTTATTTCTCATAGTAAATTTGATATATTTCAAAGACTGTGACTTATAAACTGAGTTGAGTTTGAAGGTTGTTTGAAGGTTCCATAAATTAGGAATAACAAGAGAACATCGTCAGGATTTCTTATGATCTCAACGAGAGTACAAATGTCGTATACATCTGAAATAAGAGTAAATTGGCGAGGAAGAAAATCTCGTAAAAAGTCTTCAAAGGAAAATATATCTCGCGACTTTCCGTTTATTAGGATACAAACGCACCGTATTATATAAATGAGTTTCGTATTCTGATGTTTTTTTTCCTTAACAAGGTTATCATGGTTCGACAGCGAAGAAGAAAATACTTTAAATGATCATTATAACTAGTTATTTAAGAAAAATGTGTGGTGATTTAAAAATATTAAAAAACATATTTTGACGTGTTTTTGTCAAGTATATATATATATAAACAATATTTATATGAAAATTACATGAATCAACATTTGTGATATTGTGCAACAGTGTGATTGACATGTGCATAAGTTCAAAATGAGTTTGTGCGCACCTAATATTATAATTAAGTGTTTAGTGATTGTGGTGTGAGTGATTTAACTTCCACCATTTTATCAGGTGGTTAAAAATGTGTAGATAATTGTGCAAAAGTGTTTTTCTGCACATGTGCAACAAGTGATTTAAATGTACGCCGAGTGGTATGCGCAGGTGATATAAACGCGTATGTGCGCATATATAATGGCTATGTATTACTACGCGAGCAAGTTGTCTGCCGCGACTTCGAGCAATGCGCCGTCTACATCACAACAGTCTTGTCACCATCACCATTACCACCACAAGCATAAACACAAGGTCAGTAGGCAATATAACATTGGTGTGTATAGATGTAGTAAAATGATTTTGAAATGGCTGAAAATAATATCTAAAGTTGTAAAAATATTAGAGGCACCAGTACTGTTCCTTGCAACACACCAAACTTGCAACACAAGGTCAGTAGGCAATATAACATCGGTGTTTGATGCATAATGGTTTCGAAATTTTGCTGACATTTATGAAAATAATACCTCAAATAGTACAAATATTAGTGGTCAAAGTACTGACCCCTGCAACACACCAAACTTAAATAAACACAAGGTCAGTTGGCAATATCTCAACAATCACAGAGTCTTCTTTCAATCAGGATTGCCGCTGCCGGGAGTCGATTCTGTGACATCCCGATGTCCGAGTGGCCTAATGATTTTAAAATTGCTGATATTCATGAAAATGATATAACATTGAAGAAATTTATGTGTCTCCAGTATTAATCCCTGCAACACCACATTTTCAAAGGTACTGAACAATAAATTATCTAATTTAAAAACAATGTAAAAAGCACCCTTCTTAAATTTTATACTAAAAACTCGGTGCTAGAAATTTAATCAAGTAGGTGAAAATGATTTATTTTTAGCGCATGAATACATTAGAAAAGTCGTGTTTTATATACAGCTAAATGCTCAAGATATCTCGTAAGAGTATTGGATACATTCTTTGCCACTTGATTTAATATACACATAATAAATCATGCTACTTGTTTTAAACATATCGAAATATTGTCTTTACAACATTTGTTTTGACAATTGTTTTAGCGAATGCAGTAGACATAATAGTACAACGCTTGTAGAAAATGAAAAGCATTCAAATCTTGAAACAAGAAAAAAACATCAAAAGACGAAATTACTCCCACTCTGAGAATATCATCACTGCTTAATCAAGTCTGTGCTTTACATAAATATCTGAGTGTATTAGTAATTCAAAACAACCGTTTGAATAATTCGGATTTTAATTACATTGAACAAACTCAAACATACATTTCAAATCAACTCTTCGGTCCTTATTTTCTGTTTTGTTCTGGAATTATTCATAAATGGAGATAAACAAAAGAAAATCGCCTCGAGAGAATATCAAAGAGATTGTGAAGATTGTGAAACTGGTGGGGATGGTGTTTTGCTTCATTTTCATTCAATTCTGTTTTTGTTCATTTTATTTTGGTAGGAATTCGGATATTCGCTTGTCCGACGCGGTTTAAAAGGTATTTCAATTATATAACGAATATTCAGGGAGTTCTTTTTATTCTACTATCTTGTTATTTGGTCCTCGCTACCTCAATACTTTAAAAAAATATTATTTATTGAAAGTCTTGAGTACTAAATAAATCTACTAAAAACTGATTTCATCAGTGCATTATGTTTGCACTGGTGAAGTGGACTGTTGGGTCAATCTCTAGATTAGTGAAACCATGGACTTATAATAGTAACTGGCGTTGGTGAAACGTCGGGCTTATAACATATCTGAATTAATAACTATTACAATAAGACTATAAGAACTTGAATTATAATACTTTTTGTATTGAATGCTTTCTTCTGGTTACAAAAATGTCGGACTCTTGTCACTAGTTACTTAACATAATAAAATATAAACAACTCAAAAATAATATTTTTATTTACGGTTTTTTTTTGTAGCGGTGGTATACATGATATTCTTATGTCGACGTTTCTAAGACCATTTCGTCTTCTTCTTCAGGACGTGAAATATGATATGAAGTTTATGAATTGATTCTTGTTTCTTGTTATTGTTTTTTCTATTGATAGGTTATTTTAAATAAGCTTCCTAAATTCATTCATTCAAGAAGAAGACAAAATGGTTTTTTAAACGTAGACATAAGAATATCGTGTATACCACCGCTACAAAATAACCCGATAAATAAAAATATCATCAATGGGTAGCAAGACATTGTAAAGTTTTATCTCAAAAAAATAGTTCCATCTAAAGGTAATATTAAGGTCAGTTAAAAGGATTGTCAAGGTCTCTCTAGTAAAGTACAAACACATTACACATCTCATTTGTTTAATTATAGTAACACCTATTTTAATACATCTAAACTTACTTTAATATTTTTAGGATACAGTTCCATTTTCAATTTAAATAATTACATAACGTGATCACGATTATTTTTAAGGTAAATTCGACACGTTTTGGAGACTCGTGGATGCATTTCTTCTATGGCTAAAACTTCTCGTCATTAGCTATTTTCCTTGATTCAGTTCTCGGTAAACTAACTGGTGACCTTATGAACTTCACATTTTACTGTAAGCTTCATCTTTTACCACCGCATCTTTCTTCATCCCTCGAAAAACGGGGCAGCTTAAATCCAACAAACATGCCACCTGTTTTGTCTGCTTAAACCCCAAACACATCTTGTCGAAATAAACAATTCATACACACGTTCAGAAAAAATCTTCTCTCAGATATTGCCTTGTTCGGGAAAGATTTCAACATTTTGACGCAAACTCCCCTTTTGTTGTGTTTTTTTTATTTTCTTACATGAAGAGAATTTTTACGTTACCTTGGGATAAATGATTAAACTGGTACGAGTTGATCCTCAATTCTTGAATATTTCAATAGTCGACTTGACACTTGAGAATTAATCTTCCTCGTGGGGGGGGGCATTATAATCTGGGCATTGAATTCACGACACCCGGTGGTGGGCTAGGCGGGTCTCGTACGGGACATGTTTCTGAAGTGATAAGATGTAAGCTAGAGGGAGTAGCTTATCGATAACTTGCACAGAATATGAATCGTGAAGTTGTTGGTATAATCCCAAGATTCAGGACATTGTCGGTAGGAAATAAGGGACATTATCCAAAATAAGACAGGCATGCTTATTAAGGTGTCAATTTTTTCAGCCAATTTCAGTCACATAATATGTGTGATTTTTTATACTTAATTAAATAATAATGAAAACTGAGTGTACGTTACATAGAGCTTTATTTTCTTTTTTATGTGTAAGTAATTACAAAATAAATTCAACGTTAAAGATTTAGAATCTGTCATAAAGTGAAAAACTCCCAAATAGTTCTGCTGTTTCTGAATGATTTTCGATAAATGTTGACAATCTTCTATGATTTCTTATGTTAATATTATATTTATCCATTGCTAGCAATCACACAAGTGTATTCAAGTGTTATTAGATTTTGTAAGTTTTAAACTAAGTAATTCGTTTAATATTTGGTTCATTATAGCAAGTTAAACAGACCAAGAATGAGACAGTTTTAAATTGGTGGCCGCATAGTTCGGACAGCTAAGGTCCCGGGTTCGATCCCCTGTGTAGTCACTTTTTTTAATTTCTGTCTGAAGACATATATAACAGTGACATAGTCGCCTACTATAAAGCCAAGGTTAAACAAACGTGTTTGATTGCGACTATAACGCTGTTATCTTAATACTTTAGACAGAAATTACAAAAGTGACTACACCGGGGATCGAACCCGGGACCTTAGCTGTCCGGACTCTACCAACTGAGTCATGCAGCCACCAATTTAAAACTGTCTAAACTATGTATATTATGTATAACCTTCCTTGGTTTTATAGAAGGCGTCTATGACGCTGTTGTTGTTGTCACCAGCGGATACACTTTTTTATTTTCTGTCTAAAGTACCATCATAATATATACATATTTTTATAAGGATATAATATTAAACTTGTTATATAAGGCTACTCTCATTGTGATATTCTAACGATATAATGCGTTTCAAGGTTGACACTGTGTCCACCGAGCACCAGATAAAGAATACCCCAGATAATCCTTGAAACTGGAAGTACAGAGAGCGGCCATCTCACATCTCAAGTGTCTTCTCTCTCTTCCAAACACTTGTCACAACTAAACAAAAGAACGTCGCCGTCTCCTAGCAACCATATTGTGCGTGTCCCTCTCAACCCGAGCGAATAAGAACAAACATTAAGTAAACAATGTTGTCTGGGAGGTTAAATTACCTCCATTAACGTTTAGTTCCAACGTTCCACGTAACACGCCGCTCGCGCTGGCGGCGGAAGAAAGGAACGATTTTCAAATTGTGATGTACGAGCCAATAAGAGGCAAGTGTTTTGTAACGTGGACGCTAATTGGTGAACTAAGGGAGTTAGTTTAATCTTCTTACTCGGATGAAGGTGTTTAGTGAAGAACGATCAAGAGTAGGGAGGAAATTGGAAAACATTATAGTATTATCTTTCTAAGCTTTTCTAATAGGTTACTTCCATCGCTGACGTGTTTTTTTAGCTTGCTATGTTATTTTCACGGTGTTATATTCTATGTGAAATACGGAGCTTAATGCGATTTAAAATTAATTTAATTGTGAAATAAGACACGCTTGACGAAAGAGCTTAATGTTTATACAATGTTGGCTAGTTCACATTTTAAATTGTTGTTGTTGATTTAAGAATCCTTTTTTTTACAAAAATGCTTTTTTAACATTGATTTAACAATTTTTTATTTTTTTATTTACTTATACTTTAGTTATATTACGTATTTATTTCCCTACACGAAATCTATTATTTGCATTGAGGTTGGCAGAAAGAGCACGCTCCAAACAGACTTGGTAGTTGTCTACCAACTTGTGACTGAATTATTATTATTATTAGGGCGCATACTTGCGTCAAGCGAAATAAGGTAATTTTATAAGAAATAACAATTTTGATGATGTGGATATGAAAATATCGAAAACGAGCAAAACATTTAAAAATTTATAAGTTTAGGACTTTAGTGGAGGGCCGGGTCGACAATTTAATTTTGTTTTTGAGATTACTATATGTAAAAAATACGAAGATTATTATTCCACTATTTAGCAAGACTTTTAGAAAGAAACAACTGAAATTTGAAGTACAAACAAAGTACTGAATTGTACAATCGAATCGATGGTTAGTTATTATACTGAATCCAACTCCAACGTGATAAGCAAAGATAATATCAAGTTTGATTTAAAAAAAATTTAAGTGTCATTAAATGAGTACTCAGGGTAGTTTTATAGTATCTAAAAGAGAATAAAAAATGTTTAAGTACAAGGATATTTCGTTCAAAACACTCGCGTAGTCGCTACTTCCGGAGATTAAAATATGCGATTCTAACCACTCTCTGACTTCTAAAAGTGATCATAGAATACCGTGATCAAGTTGTTACCCTTCTTTACAGTTGATGTTGCGAACATTCTTCATCAAAACACTCACACGCATTCAGTTTTGAGACACCTTACAAATGAATAATGAACTTAGTCACTCGTCTTGTCTAGAAAATAAATAATTTTGTAGACCCGGCACCTCCACCAAAGTCCTAAACATTTTATATTGTGAAATGTAACGATCGTTTCCGATAGAAAATTTAGCACCAAAACACTTGTTAGTACAGTTTTGTATGACCTTAAATCATAATTTCCAACTCATTTCACAGACTAGAAAAAAAAGTTAAAATTGAAGACCCGGCACCTCCACCAAAAATCTAAAAATATTAAAATGAAATGTTCATTTTAGCTAAGATATTAATATTGTTTTATTAACGTAATAAATTTATTTAATTATTTATTCAACGTCTGTCCAATTCAGTTTTAAAAACTGATTTACAAAGGAGGACAACTAAATAAATCTAATTACATAAATGCAGACACAATAAAGAACTAAATCTAAGTATAGTTTGAAATAGTAATATTACTACAACAACTTATAAAAAGACAATTATTTTTCCGGCTACTTATTATTTGTTTATGTCATTTCGATGGTCTTAGTACGCACCCTAATATTTCAAGTTAATGGTTCTCATGTAATTCTTGGCTAGGAAGTTATTAAGAAACGATTCAATATATCAAGTTAACGTTAGTTTTATCGTTTGGAACTAAATTTACCTTAAACTAACCATTAATCAGTACTTGGCTTCAGCCATTAAAAAAGAAACATAACTGAAATAAAGTGCAGGCTGCTTAGATAATTCAAAAAAGCCAATATTCACTAAGGTGGTAGACAAGTGACCTTTTAAAAAAATTGAGATTAGAACAATCACGTTCATTATATTAAATTGAGGGAAAGAGAGCTTGCCAACTATATGCAAAATTTTACATTATATATTTTGAGCTGAAAAAGTCCAGACGTAGTCTAGTTCGAACTGAGTTCTGCACTAAAGACAAAATGTGTAAGTTCCCTAGACTATTCTGATAAGGTGGTGTTTCGGGTGAACCCTAGCAAATTAGTTAACCCCCGCATTTGTATTCATGATAATTATCTACCCCTTCTCGAAAACGATAATGACGAAAATTGCTTCTCGTAACGATATTCCGCCATCTTGCGTGACGCACTTCCGGGTGAACGGTCGCACTAAGATCCAACGACCGTTTTCAACGCTAACTTGTTCCGCCGGAAAATTACTTTTCTGGGTTGAAGATTTCCTTACAGTTTGCCTTCATTTCATATCCTTCCTATGTTTCCCTTCTTACCGTGAATAACTAAGCAACATAAACATCCATGTCTTGATTTAATCATATACTTAATTTTGTGTTTGTTTATTATTTTAACGAATACAAAATCATTATAATGCGTTGAAGGTTGAAAGAAAATTGTTTGAATATCGCGTTACCCCAATCAAGTTAATGTTTATCTAAAAATGTACTACATATAATCCTATAATTAAACCATACTCACCGTTGTGGTACCAATTATCTCTTACCTGTGGCTGATTCTGACCAGCATGGGTCCCTCCTCCTCTAGGTTAGAGTGGTGCATTATGACCTAACGGTTGACGCGTCCTTAATCCAAATAAACCAAACTAGATATAATAAAAATTAATATGATGAAATATGTTATCCTTGTCATGAAAAAGCAGCAAATTAAAATATTCATTTGATTATAAACTCGACTTGTCCATAAATTAATTTTTAAGATCTGTATTGATTGTCTTTTCCCATTTTTAGTTTAATTAACGTAGAAATTAAAAAACGTGTTATATTTAAATTATTAAATTAAATCTATGCGAATCTATGTGATTAAGAAAAAATGTATTCTGGAACTTAATTAATGTGTATATTATTTTATAATCAATATTATATTGATTTCTAAATTGTTATTTGAAAAAGTAGTTGTCTTAGATTCTTACATGTGAAAATTTTTAGGAGAAAAAATTTAATGTTTAGTGGATGTTATTGTTTGTATGGCCAACTTTGTCATTTTGAAACTTTTTCGAATGGGACAGCAACGACTTTGTGTGACAAAGCTATCAACAACATGACCATTTGACGGCGAAAGACTTTCCATACCGTATTTATTTCATCAATCTCCCTGCATGTCCGCGATACCTTTGAAACACAAAACAACTCCCCAACTTTCAACTCACATAAAACCTTTTTTATTCATCAGCGTTTACAAACAAAAACTTCTACATATTACGACCAAGATAAAGAGATAAAAAACTGAAATGAAACGGATTATTTCAAAGTTTTTTTGTTGTATTTTTTTCGTTTCTGAAATAAATTTTAAAATGGAAGTTTTAGACGTTACTCAAAAACTCTCCTACAACTTCTAACTTTTCCCTCTTCTTGTATTTATTTCAGACCCGACGTTGACAAGTGTTATTATTTTCTATCGCCCCATGTTTTATAGTCCGTCTCGCATCTCACGCTATATCAATATCTGAGGCATGCGGCATTCCAGCGCTCTTTCATTCGAATAGAAGTGATATTGAAAAACATAAATATGTTTTTTTTTATGAAATAACGTAGCTAAAATTTCATCTCTCTCGTTTTGGGGAGTTCGACATTTCACTCTTGTATTATTTATTTCGTAACTGTTATTTCTTTTACGTGCTTACAACGTTGCTTCACGTGTTGAGTATTAAAGATTAATCTTTACATCGCGACAGAAAAGACATTCAAATAAAACACAGACTACAAGGAAGTGAAGTATAAATCCCTTAGATTTAATTTTACGGATACAGATTTTGGCCCTTTTCCGCTCAATAAATTCACATTCTTTTTTCGCTTTTTTGTTTTACTGTATTATTGATGTGTTTTGTTCTATATTTCAATTGAATTATCGCATTATATTCGTTGACGCAATCCAATGAATTATAGAGAGGTTGTGTAACATGAGCGTCCAGAGTCGAATCTATATTTCAATATTTATTTCAGCACGACTAGTTGTGACAAATAAAACGATATTAAATCGACAATGATGTATAATTCGTACCCATATTAAAATCCTAAATCATAATCCTGATTTTTAAAAGAAAAAACTTGTATCGACGGGTTTAAGGTTGAGGATCAAATGTTTATATTTCGAAATATAAATGCAGAATTTTATTAAAATGTGCAATTGCCCGGAGATTAGTTTAAATGTCTTAAGTTTTTCCAAGTTACCTTTCCCAACGACCAAGGAATCGTGGCCAATCAGTGGTCACTTTTTCATTAAACAGATCTCTGGTTGGCCAATACTATAGTGAATTATGACGCAGAAACGTTTCCAGACATTATTTGAGTTGTTAAATTCCATCAAGAAAATAAAATACGGCATTTATTCATTGTATACTTTGATATCATGACTGTTCCACGCTCCGAATGTAAACCTATACGAGTTTTGAATCTTTTCTATTTCTCACTCGCAACCGAAGTACATTCAAATTCGTTTTGAAGTCAAGTGGTTCGTATTTTTAAAGCAATTGTCGTGATTTAACATTTATCTATTTGAAGTCGTGATTCTATTTTATGTTCCCATAAATATACAGTTACCAAGATAGTAAATGAGCGATGCTAAATCACGTGAGAAAACACCTAGAATGCGAGTGAACAATCTCGTTCAGAATAGACTAGAACGATTTATTAAGTTGCAATCTTGCATGTGGGGAAAAAGAACTTAACTAACAAAAATAAAAAAATAACGATACCAAATAAAATGGCTACTTTTACAATTCAGTGTGCTTTGGTTACCCATTCTCGGATAATCCATCTGTATGTGCTTCTAAATACAGATTACGATAAAAAGACCATAAAAGTTAACTCGAGTTGTGAACAGAGTAGGAAAGACTAAAAAAAACTTTATGGTTGAAGGAAAAAACACAAAATAGTGGCGTTTTAATACAAAATTCAACATCCCGGAAGAAATAGACAAGGCTTCGTTCCCTCATAACAGACTTGTTTTCTTCGCATCGTACCACATTTATTTAAATGATATCTATGATATGCCGTTGTAAATGTGTCTAAATGGGCTATTACGCCCCAAAATATTAATAATACTAGGCCTACACTAAAATGAAAGTTTACAAAATTATATCTTGTACCTATGACTTTACACGAATTTGTTGTTTTTTTTTATCCTGAAATTGGGGGTTTGGTGAATTTCTAAAATCGGCTTCAACCTACTTTTTTTACACATAGATACTAGAGCATCGTACAAATCTAAAACGGGCATTTAGAAAATTGTGTCTTGATTCTGTGCACAAATATACACGTATACACGCAAAAATATATGCGTTCCGAAATTACACCTTCTCTTGATAATCAGCCTAATTTTACCAAACCACTTGCCCAAATTACAAAAACAAAATGTAGAGAATTTACGGAAAAAGCCAAGAACGTCAATGATGGCCAATATTTTTTGGAACCAAAATTCTTCAAGGTCACGGGGCTCAATGATCGTCCCCATGTTATTTCTTATGTGAGATTTTTGACGATGGAACCTAGCTCGAAAATACCAAGTTTCGCACATTTGTTTCGGATAATGGTGGACCCAATAATTTTTCTGTTGCTTTGTAAGTTAACTATAGTTAGCCAAAATTAAATTTATTATTTGAGTTTAGTGGGTGAATTCCCCTTTAAGAATGATGACTGAACGCACATTCATAAATATATAAATACTCGCACTGTTCCTTTATTTCAAATTATTGCGTAAGGGTACTAAGGTTTGATACAAACATACACCATCATCCAAGATCCACAGTTTTAACCGTAGGTCTAGTAATTTATCAGGTTTCTATCAACTTTTTCCCTTTTTTAAAAAAAAATTGCATTTTGATTAAACTCTTAATTTAATATCACTCGTGATTTTAATTTCCGGAAAAGAAATAATTTTTATCTGATCCTGAGATTTAAAAACTTATTTCGTGGTATTGGTACCACTGATTAATATTGCGTAACAAATATAATTCTACACTGGCCACAGGGGCAGAGAATCTATTGTAACATATAAAATGAATATAAGATTACATATGGTTGTGAAGAATAACGTCATTAGTACTCCTAGTATTGACTTTCCTTCTATAAGTGTTAGTTCCAAGCCAGAGCCAGTCATAGCTTATAAAGTTTTTATTATCTTAATTGTTATTTGGCAACATCTTCAACTGATTTAATTTTTATAAGATGGTAGGCATGATTTTTCTTGTGAAATTGAGATTATTTCAGTATCCGGCAGTATGTATTTGTTTAAATGTATGATTTTCTCTTGTTATGTCAAATGTCATTAAATCCGTTGAAGACGACTGAACAGTTGTCTAAATATTGTTTCACATAGTTTTCTTTATTTACAAGTACAGTGCACAGTCCAAATTATTCATTACATTATTATGTACAAAACAAATCTATAACCACGCTATTAACGGTGACTACGCACAGTCGTAGACAAGAGTACACATAACAAAAACTTGTAGAAATACAGCCAAACCTTACACACTAAAAAGGAATGAGATCTAAAAAAAGGGCCAAGCTCATCTACCCTTCCACATTTGCGCATTCTTAATTCATAAACGTACAGTGTCCCATAACAGCATCCTCGAAAAGCTTGGCAAAATAGAATTTGCGATTATTAATTTAACGTAGTAGTTTATCCAAGTTCTTTTTTTGTAATTAATTTAAACGTAAACATGCAAATTCTATTTTGCCAAGCTTTTCGAGGATGCTGTTATGGGACACTGTACGTTTATGAATTAAGAATGCGCAAATGTGGAAGGGTAGATGAGCTTGGCCCTTTTTTTAGATCTCATTCCTTTTGAGTGTGTAAGGTTTGGCTGTATTTCTACAAGTTTTTGTTATGTGTGTGATCTTATTACTTTTTCAAGTTCCATTACAAAATTATTTGTTAAAATATAATATTTTTATCAAAGTTGATTTAATTTTTATGGTATTAGCAATAACAATAGGATGTAAAATATCTAGGCCCGGATTCATGTACATCCTGGGTATAGGTGGTATAACCATGGTATAACGACGGTATAAGGACTGGTTAAGTCTAGGCAACTCACATCCTATTAAAACTTTCCCATGTAACAACAAACGCACAACTAATGTAATTTTACACCTATTTCACTGCACCCACACGAGGGAAGCGATATATCTAGACGGCCTTGACCCACAGCCATGTAAATCATCAGATAATCAGAAGAATATTGAAAATTTTCACCATCTTTTGTTTTACATTTTTATTAAAAGTGACAGGAGATTGCGTGAGTTGATTAAAAGTAAAGAAGAAGCTTATTATTGCCGTAAATTTTGGAATAGCCTAGGACTATCATACCATTGTTTATCTGCATTAGGCTTGTAGTAATCAAAACTAGTTATTTGTGCGGGAAGTGTCAAAACAAGGTTGTGCTGGCCTAGGGTTGGCTAAGAAAGGCCTAGGGCTTGTCAAACATGTAGTGTAAGTATTTATTTATCTAGTCCTATAGCCTAATGGAACTTTAGACATACACTGTTGTATTATAAATAATTTTCTACATCTGGGCCTAGGCCAGGGACGGTTTCTGATTTGTTTTATGAGAGTATAATGACACCTTTTCTCGTTCCACACAAAGAAGAAAATTTTTAAATGTCCGCCATTTGTTTACGTATCGCACTTTCCCGCCTAACTCTGCTTATACCGTCAACAAGTGTCAATTTAACTATGGTTACTTGTTGATTATATGCCAAGTGTTTAAGGCTTATTTTAAAACCTTTATTTGGAAGCCTTCCAACAAACTTTTTCAACTTTTTTTTTCAAAAGAGACTATATTTCTATAACCTTAATGTCCATGTAAAATATGAACATTGTAGCCCCACCCGTCTGGTCAGAATCGCGGGCCGACGTATTAGATGTTAGCAGTAGTAGGCAGTAGTAGGCAGTAGTAGGCAGTAGTAGGCAGTAGCTAACATCCTTAAAGTGATTTTGAGCATGTTTGAAGACATTTTTTCACCAAGAAGGAATGGTCGTACCCCAATAAAATTTGGCATGTGTTGTCAGGTACCTAAATCCCCTCGATTGTGATAGTTTTCAAGTTCACATCACGTTACATGACGGCTGGGTAACACCTCGAAATCACCCCAACTCTGCTTGGTGTATAAGGTGCTTGAGTGTGTAGCGCACCGCGGCTTGGCTGCGGCGCCCTAACGGGCACCTAGATTATTCCATACGTTACCTGGGCTATAAATCACTTTGAAACTTCTTTATGAGATAAGAAACTCACCCATGCGAACACCATACATAACTTACACACGCAATAAAACTCCTCGTGATGTAATTCCATCACTATTTCGTACTTTCCAAGAATCTAGTTTCAAAATTAGCTTCCATGACATTTTCTTTGTCGTTGGTCTCGTTTCCTTCTGATTTATTGGCCACATTTTGCTGACTGTTTTTCTGTACCGGGTACGATAAAGAGTTGGGCGGCATAAATAAATTGGGACAGATAAAAATTGCTGAGGAGGACTCGGGGAAACAAACTTTTTTAATCTCCCTTTCATCTGATTATGCCTTAATTTGTCGAGGTATTTAACATCGGAACGATCACGACGCAGCGAAAACAAGTTCCCCTTGAACCGCCATGGAAATAAATATATTTTCTTTATCTGAATTTTTATTAGAAGGACTTAATTCCTTTACGACTTATAACCACTTCGATGCAAAATAATTGAAAACTTCGGTCAAAAATGTTTTTTTTAACTCAAAAGTTTAACTGAAAAACGTACATCACACAATTTGTTTATGTAAACATTTGTCAACTTAATTATTTTTAAATAACAAAATGATGTGTGTGCTAAATGTTATACTTCTAAAATATGAATGTTTTGCTATTATCTTTTGCTGCTACGCTTTAAAGAATATTTTAACTACAAAATAACGAGTCAGATGAAATTATTGAGCGAGCGTAGCGAGCGTCTCCACTTGACTCTTATGGCTCGAATGTCTGTTTTTTTTTTTCCTGTTACTGCTTCGATACAGGTCGCACCGTTTCTCTGATCGACCTGAAATTTTTCACACATGTACATACCACCTAGGCGGGTTGCTGTATAGTTTTTGAACAAAATCCGATAGTTGGTTATAAAAAAAAAAAAAAAAATGTTCCGATCGTTATGAAATTTTGCAAAGTCAATAAGTACAACATTCTCTCCTATTATACAAATTTTGAGCTAAATCGGTCAAGACCTTAAAGACTTATTGGTATGTAACATTATGGGAATGTCGTACTTGGGTCGTTGTTGCACGTACCGGTGCTCGCTCAACAACGCGACGGGACTTTAGCGTTTTCCTAGTATAGTTTTAAACAGTAGTGTAGATTTCAGTTTCTGTAGACTCCTATGGCCCTTTAAAGTCGTACAAAAGTATAGATTTCACAACGTTCTATCCCACGTGCTCCTCGGAATGGAAGCGATACACAGCCAGAGGGGGGTAGGGTTTGTCATATCCCACATCTGTTGAGGATGGCTGCTCAAATGTGCTGGCCGGCTATATACAATACCGGTGTCCAACTTCCCAACGGCGCCCCTAGCTGCTGCTTCTACTACCCTGCTAACTTCTATAGAGAGAGGGGTTGGGATAAACATAACATCTAGGACTCGAATAAACAGCTGCTTTGGACGGGATGTTATATACGTAAGATCGAGTGGTTTTGCTCTAAATTCAGTCAACAAACTGGACGCGAAATACGCGCAATATGGAATTGGAACGTCGTATATGGTTTGTTCAAATTATAGTTTGATGAAATGTTTTTGAGTTGTAAATATTTGACTATTTATTTTCAATTTTCATTCGTTTCTATAGTTTATTTGTTGTTGTTGTTTGACTGTTTCGTGGCCAAGGTCAATATAATCTTCTTCTTCTTCTTCTTCTTCTTCTTCTTCTTCTTCTTCTTCTTCTTCTTCTTCTTTTTTCTTCTTCTTCTTTTTCTTATTATTACTAAGTCTCTATTTGCAACGGATAATGTAATCCACAAGTGCAAATTTAATAGTTGAAGGGAGGAGGGGAGACCCGGTACCGGCACGTAGCCTACTCCTTTCAAAAAGTACCAAGGGGACCAACGGCTTTACGTCCCATCCGACAGGACGGTGTAACCTTGACAGTCATATAGGTTCCTCCACTAACCCGGACTGCCGAGCAGACCTCGAGGAGAACGAAGCCGTTAAACTAGCTCTCGTACCCTCCATCTTCTCACCTACAGAGGTAGCTAATGCGTAACGCGTCAAACTCGGATATGCGAAGTCACGTGTTCAATTCTCGCCACAGTTAATCCTAACTGAAAGTTTCTCCCTTCAGCAGTGAATTGCGAATTTAAGAGATTGAATCATCTGAAACGACCCTATAACATTTCATTACGACTACTCTGACACCCTTAATAACCTAGTTTATCACCTGAAGAAGATCACATCGGATAAAATAAATGGATGTACTATTTTATAAGTTTATTTTTATCTGGTAACAAAATTTTATTCACCTGGAAAATGACAATTGAACAAATGAAAACACGTAAAATTATTACGGTCACAAACACAATATAAGATGGCGCTTTCACTTTCGATATGCAGCCATTTAAATAAAGTTGAACGTAAGTGATATCGGTATAGTTATTATCAATAGGTTACCCTTGAAATTACCCAGAAACTTTACACATGTGTGTTAAAGAACCGGTATATTCTATGATCTGCTTTTAAAGTGTCTTAATTATAATCATTTTCTATTGTGTTGTTATTTTTGTTGTCATTGTTAAGTTGACGAATTCTAATTGTTTTGGGACAACTTCTTGTTATACATTTTTCACCGTCTTGAGGGTGAATAGGACACTTTTGACAGTTGGCAAATAGCAATCTGTTTAGTCAGGAAGCATCTGACATAAATGAAACTTTGCAAAATGTGTACGTAGAACCACTGGAAACAAAACATCGAACTAAGAGTCTACTCATTCAATCATATAACTGAATTTCAGTGGGGACATTAAACCAAAGTGACTAAGCCAACCCTGCAGGCCCCGACGCAATCGACGAGTGAGCGATAACCAACCAAAGTGCAGCTGCACTTGTTTTTATGAGGAAATATGTACGCAGGTCCATGCAAGCCTGGCACCCACTATATATAATACATCTTCTCTCTCTCTCTCTCCGGACGGAAAGGAGTTGAACGAAAGATCTCCGGAACACTAGGATATATTCTAGTCTTGTGGCAGAGTCTTACTACTGAGCCAAGCCAGAGAGATTTATACTCGGGTCGAATCTCCTCCGAGCCAACCCCTGTGTCTCCCCCCCCCCCCTCCAGCCCAGGACAATCTTCCCCTCCCTCGCTCCCCCCCCCCCTCGCGACAACCGAGTCTTATAAGCTGGGTTACACGTCGAGAACGAATGGCCACACCCGAAATGATACACCACTTCATCGTTCAGTTGCCAATTTATAGGGCTTTTTGGACCTCCCGTATGGGATTTGGTTAGCTTATGTTGAGAGAGAAAAAGTTCGTAAAACAAAAAAATGAGTTTCTTTTATACAGAGATTTGAAGATGTAATACGTGTTTATTTGCCCATCGATAATTTGGTGTACAGGTTTTAACCTACCGGTATTGTAAGAAAGTTCTATGTATGTTAATATTGGTTGTTGTAACTATGTGGTTCAATCTTTAAATTACCTTTCAGTGATACATTTTGATCATTTTCATGGTAATGTCACAAAGAGTTTAGCCCTTACAAAAAATTATTGTGTGTGATATCTCTATAAAATAGAAATAGATGACGTACAATATATGTAAAATATTGGCAAAAAAGTGAACTTAATGTTATCTTCCTTTTGATTATAGCTTCTAGCTTATAGTTATATATTATGACACACAGATCTAAATCCCTGCACTGGATTGGTATTAATTTATATTTATTTATCCCAATAATTGAGTGCATTGCTCTAAGTAAATGATCAATTTTGATAAAATTCAAGTGTTCTCTGTCGTATAATACGTTTTGTAGTGATATTCATTACACAAAATATGATCAAATACATGTATATATATTCTAAATAATGTATTACTCATAAGAAAAACCTGGGCTTAATGATCGGTGAAGGAAAACAAATTTAAAATTACCAAAGCATTCGCCCTCTGCGTGATATTTCGGCGGCATCCGCTACCATCCCCGGGTCACTGGAGGCTCGCTTGTAGCGCACCCGTCCAGTCAGCGGTTTATATTACCGGTAATATCCTCACTGTCCTACTTTTCCCTTCACTCATACCTTGAATGCGCCTCCGAAGTCCTACCTCCCTTTCACAAAGTTTCTAATACGACGTAACGAGTTAATACCTTCACCCAGGTAGCGCTCATTCGTATTATACGATTCGCTCTTTAGAAACGAGACGAGATTACATTTTCAGCTACATCTCACCTTTCACTCCGACAGACATGCTTATTACAAGCATACCATTCGTGCCAATCGTACTTGAAAGGTGTTGAGTTAATATTGCTGGTTTTAGACGCGTGGGGCTTCGTAGTTGGGCGCCAATTGTAATGTTACTCTCTACTGGTTTGTAACGAGAGACAACCGCCAATATAAAAACTGTTTGAATACACGCTTCACACTGTCGAAACGGGTTTAATAATTTTTTTTTTTTAAACTTTTATGTGCATGAACAGATTCAAATATTATACTAAGTAGGGTATTTAATTTTAAAAAACTTTAATTAATGTCTTGTATTGTTTCATTGAAAAACTCGTCGAATATTAGTTTTTAATTGTTTATATTATATAATATAGATGAAAAACCTTGTTACTGATATGTGATCACTTTATCAATTTTTCGACAAGTTTTATTGTTATGGCAAAAAATATTTAGCGTGGTTTAAATTTTGGCGGTAGTTTTTCTCTTATTATATCTCGCTCGGTGATGGATTAATGTGTTTTTCCAAGTTTCTTTCGGATGAGAAATCGCTTAAGAATGTTTTGATAGGTTTCATATCGAATCATGAGTGGTTTTCACCTCAAGAGGACAAGAATTTTCAGTGTGTAGCGACGGGTGCTAACATTTTGAGCTACTGCTTAGCGCGTAGACCCGATAGATTTGGTTCGAGATTTGGAGTTTATTATATTTAATCAATTGACGAGTTATATATCATTAAGCTTCAAAATTCTTATGTACCATTATAACTGTATGTAACCTTAATGAACGGGTGCTTTGATAAGTTGCAAAGTAAAAGCAGTATTATTTACGCAGTCATTTCAAGCGGACAAATATTTTCTAAACGATTTCCAACAGTATTTACTAAAACATTTCGTTTATCCTTTTCCATTTTCTTCACTATGATACAAAATTGTTCCTGGATATTATTAAGATTTCATAGGCAATTTTTGAAAGCAAAATCACGCTAGAGATTGAAAGTCATTCCTTTATAGGTACATCTTATTTTGTGATGCTCATTTCTTCTTGGAAATCAGTCTCTATGGATAAAATGTCAACGTAATTAAATAAATGACAAGTTTGTTTTTAACTACTCCAGTTTGCGAATAATTTACTTGTTTGACTAATTTATAAGTACACATTCTAAATCCAAGTTTATTGTCCTAGTTGTCTTGGTTTTAACAAAGCTTGACTGAAATATAAAACAAGAACACAATTTCATCGCGACATTTTTATTGTGTTTTAATTGTTTTTGTTGTGTTTCTAGTTAACATAGAAGTTGTTTTTAATTGTCTCTTCTCAGATAGAGATGATGCTTCAACTTCGTAATTACTTCAGAAAACGAGAAAAACATTTTTACAGATTACTTTTTACAACACTTTGTTATAAACTACTTGGTTTGTTAATGTTAGTTTGATGTAAATTATATTTTTAACGAGTGTTGCTCTTGGCTTGTTCATTTATTTCCACCAAATCCAGCTTAATTAAGAATTAGAGCTACACTGTTTTGTTTTTTTATTCTAGCTTAAACTAAACTTTTAATAAGTTTATTTACTCAACAAAGTGGAGAAAGTCGACTTAATAAAACGAGGATTTTTTTTACTGAAGTAAATAAAAGTGAAGTTTATTCGGATGTACTACTTTCCTATGTGTGAATAACTTGTCCTATTAAACATGAATCATACTATCCGTCTTATATTCCAAGATTGATGCTTACATTCAAAATATAATAATCTATTTTATTCTCATTTTATGAAAATATTTGGAGTGAATTTGAAGTAATTTACATGTTTCTAAACCAACCGTTTAAGGACACACTTGTTTAGATTTTCTTAAAAAAAAACTTATTGCCGCTTAGCCTTAAATAGTATGTAGTTTAATAATGCAAACACCCATACATTTTATTTGTTATGTTGTGACTTGTGTTGTTGTATTGTTTTAAATATTATGAATTATGGGTGTAAATGGTTAATGTTGTATTTTGTGTCATGTATCGTAATTAATTTTGTTTGTAGGTACAATGAAAATAGACAAATTTGTTAATAAATCTAGTAATACTAAAAAATTACATTTTCTCTCTTATTTGTAACACAATAATAGTTACAACAAATGTATGTGTTCAGTTTTTATCGTGATATGTGCCTCACTTATAGACGGATGGGCAGAAAAGTTCCACATTATATAGAAGGTTTGCTCTCTACTACCATATAAAACAAAAATAACGTACGTATATGGTGAGGCACCTTTCGAACCTATAATAGACAGAGGTAAAAGGTAGATCAACAGCTCCGGAAATACAGTAAAACATTAACCCCTTGACGGATGCCCCAGTCGCTTCGTATTTCCCGCTTAGATCCACCCGACGAGCTAGAATAACGAAGAGTCCCCTAGAGATTGGGTAGGAGAAAGCCGATAAACTTGCTCCAAGGAAATATCACAGTCTCGATTTCAATCAGATGCAATCGTATCGCCAATTGGAACGATATTTTATGTCTCCTCCGTGCATAAAGAAGGCAGTGAAGACAGCCGAGTTTCGAAGGCGGTGGGGGTCGTAAGAAAGTTGTGACTGTCTGGGGAGGGGAAGGGTTGATGCGGGGGGTGGGGGGAGGGGGGGAAACGATTCGGAGACAATCAACGAGTTGGGAAGTAACGTGAGAGACGAGCGAAGCCTGCAAGTCGACGTGGTTTGGGTCAAAATTTATGTTTTTATCTTCTTGCTCATAATTTAAAATAACAATAGTTTTATTTTAGTTTTAAAGTTAGAAGAGTTCATAATTTAAAATAACAATAGTTTTATTTTAGTTTTAAAGTTAGAAGAGTTCATGATATAATATTTAAAACACTTTAGTGGAAAATAGTCCTTTATTTTATATTAATAACAACGTTTCGGAAATTAATGAAAACTATTTCCGTCATCAGGTTTTTATGAAAAACAAAAATCATATCAAAGTATATCAAAACAAACAGAGAAAATAGCAAAGGTAGATAAGATTTAACATTTCTCGTATGTCGCTATATGTTATGTGATATTTGTATTATGTTTGTTTCAAATCTAATATATTTTAATGTATTACAATATGTACTTTTTACACATCCGTGTATAACAAGGGACAATGGCAAAATTAAATGTAGCTGTATATAACTCTGCATACAACCATTTTGTCATTAGAATAAAACTTCAATAACCAAAACACAATCCTATCTGTGTTACACATAATAATATATGATACAAGCAGCACTCTACAAGAAATAAAATATTTATATTTAACGGATAACAAACATATTAAGGCACAAGTTGTCTAGGAAATAAACGTAAAGATCATAATCGTACCCATGGAAATTATATTTGAGTCTCAAATTTAAACTCGCGTGTGTCTCATGCTCGTGAAGTTTCATTCATATAAATCTTTACTGTTTTAGCTTGTTAATACACTAAACAAACTGTGGTTTTGTCTATTTGCTCAGTCGTTTTTACTTATTTGTTCCATTCCATACTGAAAAAGAGGAGTCGATTTTGTATTTTATACACATGATTGTGAAATATTTACCAGGTTGGAGCAAGGTGTGTATTTAATTTGAAGGTGGATGCTAAATTATGCATTTAATTACTTAAATTTGTAATCAAAAACTTTAACCCATAATATTTCAATATTGCATCATGGATTTTATAGTTCTGTCAAAACTACCAATATTTTACAGCGTTATTGAGATTCTACGAAAAACTGTAATTTCAGTATTTTTTTATTTTGGTGAGGGTCTTTTGCTTTAAGGGCTACGTTTGTTGTTATGCTTTTAATAATTTTAATGTGTATTTTGTTAATAATAAATTATATAACATAAACTAGTAGAACAGGTATTTTGTATTGAAATAAGTGTTTTTTAACATAACAATGGTATTTGACAATATTAATTTACGAATAAAATAATAAATAAATATAAAACAATCAAGTCTCGGGTCATCTCTGAGAGCATAGCTTAGCTCTAGCCCCTATACACTCTGTAAACAACACCGCGTCAACGTGTTGAATCTCGCTTGAGCTCCGAGCCCCGGTAACAATGGCCGCGCATGTGTCTACAAGTGTCATGGAGGGTTACGTGAAGTAAATACCTTGATTAATGACGCGAGAGATGTTAAGCTCAACGTGATCAATCAATTAACTGAGAGAGACTCGGATGAAACGTGAGCCGTGAATAATCAATCACTCTTAAGAGGGGCGTACGTGTGTGCGCGCGTGAGTGTTAGAGTGCGTGTATGTTAATGTGCGCGTGTGTGTGTTCGTTTGTGTGTGTGTTTGTGTTTGTGTTTGTGTTTGTGTTTGTGTTTGTGTTTGTGTTTGTGTTTGTGTTTGTGTTTGTGTTTGTGTTTTTGTTTTTGTTTTGTTTTGTTTTGTTTGTGTTTGTGTTTGTGTTTGTGTTTGTGTTCGTGTTCGTGTTCGTGTTCGTGTTCGTGTTCGTGTTCGTGTTTGTGTTTGTGTTTGTGTTTGTGTTTGTGTTTGGTTTGTGTGTGGTGTGCGTGTGCGTGTGCGTGTGCGTGTGCGTGTGAGTGAGGAAATGCTAATCAATGGGCGATGTGTGATTGATGGTCTGCTTCAATCCATGCGTTATATGGGAAGGTGGCAAACACTTCGGTGTTACTATGTATACCCCCTACCCTTTATACTTACACAAGAGGTCAATGGTAAACCATTAATCTACCTATTTTGTAATTAAAATTCACTTCACGTTTATCGCGTGTCAAATTTTGTACATCAATGAGCTTTTCTACAAAGGTTGTCAAAATATATCCCAACTACAACACAACAACTACAACTTTTATTTTTATCTTTTTTTATTATTATTATTTAACCAATATTAATGAAAATTTCAATACTTATTACTGCGCTAAACCTCCTTCGTGGTTATTATAATATTAAAGATTGTATATTAATAATATTTGATAAGTAATGTTATGATTATGAACGTAACGTGTGTTGTTGTTGCAGAAAATAAGTTACAAAAGACCATAGAAAGAGGTTACATTGCAAACAATTTTAATGCATTATCAACGTCTCTTGTTTAAATTTTGATAGTATACTTGGTACTTTTTTATATAGAGATAAAATATTCGCATTTTTAAATAAACTTAAAACGGCCATTAACTTAATAGATCATGAAAATAAAGAATAATATAATCAGTTTTAAAGTGACTTTATATTTAAGGTTTTGCCAAATTGAATTTTTAAAACTTTGTTCATTTTGTGAGTACAGTAACTACGAACAAATGTAATACTGTGATACAATATAGAGAGATATAATATTAGCATAACCGTTTCGTAGTGGAGATTTGAGGCATAACGTTCGCAATTTCGCTCATGAAAAAGCTTTTAAAAACTTGGCAAGATATTTGCCGGAAGCAACGTTATAATATACTATCGCTTTTAAATCCCGTTTTAAAGGTGAGACGTTAGTATTTCCAAGCTCGTTTTCATTTTTAATTAAATGACACATTTTCTAGTTAGAAAGTGTGTAAATTAAAAATCTTGCCTCTTGGCTTAAAAGCCGCGGGTCTATCTTCCCCTAGGCTTTCACACTTGGAGTGGACGTATCAGATTCAGTCGCGGTGTTTGAGTCAGCGCCTTCTACCTTCTCTCTCTCGCTCTCTCTCTCTCTCTCTCTCTCTCTCTCTCGGAGATAAGGGGATCAACAAGGCGGTGAATAAAGACGGCGGAGAGAAGAAGACATCCAAACGAATTTCATCAATCCTAACCTTTCAACGCTTTCCGAAGATTCACCCGAATCATTTTCCACCTTGAGATCAATGGTAAATTACTATAACATTTTCCCAGCGCACCCACAGATGAGATTTCGAAATTGAGTTTTTCGTTTTGAAAAAAAAACTTGATGTCTTCTTGAGTGGTAATGACTTTTTGGACTTTTCCTTCAATGATTGGTTTTTGGAACTTGTGTGGTGTTCATTTCAAATACTATAAGCTACTACTACTAGAAATCGAAGTATCGAAAATATCTCGCAATGATATGTATTCTCAATTACCAATGGCAACACAAGTTTCAGTATCCACATAAATAAGTAATAGATGATTCGCAGTGTTTTAGTTGACGAATCTCGGGATTTGGCTGCAATTAAATTTTGATTTTTTTCTGATCACTTCGTCCATATTTTATATTTAAAAAATATTTTTTAGAATTTCACGGGCCCTTAAAGTATAATATTTATATAAAATAATTCGAATTTGGAGAGTAAAAAAATACCCACAAAACATACTGCACAAAAATATTTAATTTGCAAGACCCGGCACCTCCACCAAAACTCTGAAAATTTTAAACAAAAAAACTTTTTTAACACATTTGAACGTGGTTATCAACAAGAACTTCCAAAATAAGATAGAAAATGCATTCTTTATAGTATATCTATATTATACTATGCATGTGTTCGTTATAATTTATAATTATCAATTCAAAACTGTTTTTTCCTATTTTTTTAAGTATGGTTAAAAATTGTCGCCACTTTTCTGAACACAACAACAATAACTTATGAAACACCATTTTCTTAAAATTAAATTTCCTTTCTTAATTTGACGTTAAGTTGACCATGATATCACTTGTCTTTCCGACCGAAGTTGGCTACGTGCCAATTTAACACATCCACTGTAAAACATTTCATCGTCTTGATATTCCTTTTTGAACCATCACAAAACATTTCTACCACTTCGACCCACAATATAAACTGTTATCTCTTTAGTTTCATTAACATACAAGTATTTTACGCCCCTAACTTAATTAAAACCGGCAGAATGGAAATTATAGTCTGTATATTACAGCACTCATGTACAATCGTTGCCTAGATATAAAGTTATAGTGTTATTCGCAAAGAAAATGTCACATACAAGTGGAGTATATATATTATATCCGTGAAGCTCGTGCCCAGAATGTCGTATGCAACTATTATAGAAAGCGACCCCTGAGGTCTCATCCCATCGCCCCCCTTAAGAGGACTAGCTGAAGCTGGCGCGCTTTCTGTTTGTAAGACTAAGCCGCTTCGCTGACGCTTCTTCCTGTCCGTGGATGGATGACCTTTTATGGTTGATTATCGGCCCAAATATCACGAATATTTCGTATTAAAAATCGGCGAAAAAATCGTAAAAGTGCGATTTCTATGAGAAATAATTCTTCAAATGTCTCTAAAATTACAACTTATATAATTTCAGTGATTTAAAACGTTCCCATAAACTTTCATCAAGATCGGAGTAGCCATTTGCCCGGTCGCGGGCCAAATATCACGAAAATATCATTAAAAATCGAAAACAATCGTAAAAGTACGACAATCATAAGAAATATTTGTTCGAGTGTACCCACGAAAGTGGCAAGTCTGTTCGGAGATTTCAAAGGTCCCCTCAAATTTTCATCAAGATCGCATATGCCGTTTGCTCGGTAGAGCGCAAACAAACAGAAAAAAATACAAAAAAAATCTTTTTTTTTGGGGGGGGGGGGGGTCAGTGAAATTGAAGTCTTTGCTTCGCTCATCCAATTGATGATTTTAAGTGCGCGTCAATCGTACGGTTAGGTCAAAATGCGCACTTGGAATGTGGGGATGAAAGAACCATGCTGGACAGAAACAACCTCAGGCAGGGGGGTTGGAAGGGGTGCGTTTCTCAAGTCCTCGGTTAGGTTGTCGGAGGGAGTGTATTTGTATCGGTTATTCGTATAACAAAATATTAGTGTGTTGGTAGACTCTAAATACGAATTTGTTTATTTATTTACGATATTTCATGTTAACATTATAAAAAATTAATGTATGGCATCATTACCCATATTAATAAATCACTTCCGATTTGAATTTAGAAAAGAGCAAAGCCTCCGTAATTGACTCAATTTTCCTGAATTTAAAATGCATCTATACCAACTGGACACAATTTTATAAACCCATTTTCGAGTTTTCCCATTCCCATGTTTTCATCAAGTTGGAGTCTACCTTTTAGGTTATATCTCGCCATTGTTATTTGTGGTGCATTCTTACTAGACACCTATCAATAATATATTCTTTTTCGTTAACGTCTGTAAGATATATTCTGATAATAAAACTGATAAACTGAACAAAACACGGTTAAAAATTAATGCACAGCACTCACCCGCTGCGTTAACTCAGCGCATTAATTTTTAACCGTGTTTTGTTCAGTTTATCAGTTTTATTATCATTCTCCGGTTAACAAGTCCTGGTGGTTTATTATATATTCTGATATTGTGTTTTGTGTGTGATGTAACCGTCCAATTCCAATATCATAAACCGGAGCGTATCTACTTTGCACGCTCTTTCCTCAGCGAATCCTCTTAAAGACGTAGCGTTTCTCTCCCACTGCCTTCTAGAGTCGAGTGTGACAGTGCGTGCGTTTTATGCACCGCCTCCTTGACTCTTCTCTGCCCTCTCGAGTAGAATTCTTGTTACGACATCCAGCAGGCGGTGGTTTGTATACGATGTTTCGTCTGAAAAGCTTGTTTTATCTTCAGTGTCACGGACGGGCTAAGGTGATGCGTTTCTGTTCTTTATCGTCATCACTTCGAGGCTCACGTACAGGCAACAACAAAAGTAAAGCTACATTCGCTTGGTGATTCTATTTGAATTTTACACACGGTTAATTTTTTACTTTTAGATTACCAGAAAAACGAAACACGCCTTGAATTTTTCTTAAAGTTGCAATTTTTACTTTCAATTTTATTTACGGGCTCATTTCAACGATGTGGCATTTTCTGATTTTGACGGTCATTTGCACATTTCGTCCAACTATTTTCAACTATTGTTTGTTTGAAAAATACTGAGCCGAGAAACATAACAGCTATTATTACCAAATTTACAAAAATAATGATGAGAATAATATTATCTCGTTTTGTTGATGTCAATTGTGAAATAATTTGCTTAGGATAACCTTGTACACTTCACTATAAGTTAACTAAAGTGTGTTTTCTCTTTGCTTACAGGTAAGCATCTCTTGGTGACAAGATACTTATGAAGGTGCTTTGAGTGAGTAATGTTTCATTTGTTGTTGTTGCTATTCGAGACGATGAGTGGTGATAGATAAGGGTGAAGTACAAGCACTAAAAACCATGCATTATGCGGGACTCGAACCCACGTCCTTTAGGGCCATACGCTTCGGACCAGCGCCCTAATCGTATGTGCCACCGCGGGAGGCACTGTGTCTAGTTTCGACCATCAACATATACAAGTTATTTAGATCAACTTTTAAAACTATATTTCGTTACACAGTTTTTGTCACAATTCTATTTTTTTATGTCCATGATGACTGATAATTCTTGACACCGACATAGATGGCGCACGTAACGTGTGTAACTCATAATCTGAAGGACGTCAATTCGAATTCTGCCATCAGCAATCCTGACTGAAATCACTATTTTTTAAGTGGATTGCTACTTTTTAACGTAATTCCTACATGTTCGTTTACAAGAAATACGACGCGTTTCTGTTCAATCTATCGTATTCACCAAGTTTAATTGAATCCACCACGATATTATGCAAACTTTTATCATGGTATCATGAGATAATTGTTTACATACAATTTATCATGGTATCATGAGTAATTGTTTACGATACAACTTTTATATCATGGTATCATGAGATAATTGTTACGATACAAACTTTATCATGGTATCATGAGATAATTGTTTACGATACAAACTTTTATCATGGTATCATGAGATAATTGTTTACGATACAAACTTTTATCATGGTATCATGAGATTATTGTTCACGATAACACAAACGTGTCTGCTTCGTTGTTTTTGTTCACTGTGTGGGATTCAGTCTTCATCTTGAGTTTCCTTGTTTTCATGTTTCTATTGACTTAATTTGATACTTTTTGTGACTCACTTTAATGGTTTGAATAAATTTTATTTCAAAACGTGATTAAATTTCGTTCAAACAATTGAGTTGGCTTCCTTTAAAAATATCGTGGTTTTGAATAATACGATATAATATATTTCCTTATTCTATAGTTTGCTTTTTTTAGTATATTTTTAGAATCCGTAACAAAACGTTTTCGAGTATTGACTTCATAAATGAGTTTTCAATGTGAATTTGGTTTGAAGAGGTATTATCCAAAATATATATTTGATCAAAACGATCAATCAAAGAGTTCGAGGGTATTTCTATAGTTGTTCGTAAAAATCGGAACTAATGTCGATAGAATTATTGTCCATGGTAAAATCGTAGTTACTGACACAAAGGACAGAAATAAGATGATGACGCGAATTAAAGTAGATTGTTAATATCAACAATCTAATATTATTTCACTTAATTTAAAATATGTTTTAAAGTTATGAATTACAAATCATGTTTTTTTCTGGACGCATTATTTTGGTTGAAAAAGTTCTCAATTTGATGGATCTTATCTTTAACTAATTATTAAATTAGATATAGACGAATGTCACTTTTGTTATAGTATCCTGGATTAAAAATACAGTTTTCATATAGAATGATCATACATTATACGTACGCGGTACATATATATACATATATATATTATCATATTTTATTTCGATTAATATTAAATTGATAATATCATAAAATTATCATAATACAATTTGTATTCAATTTCATATATTAGAAGATAGATAATGTTTTGCGGTTGTTAGTTTTTTTAAATTGATAAATGGCCACAATTAAATTCTTGATATACATATATATAGTAGTTTATGATTTATAAACCTGCGATATTTGTAGCATTTTAGCACATACAAATATGTTAGGCCTTGCCTTCAAACTGTTTTAGTTTGTTAATTTCTCGGTCATTATTCTCAGCTCCAAGCATCCGCATTCCGTTGAAACGTTCCCGTCACTTGGATAAAAATGCAGCATTTTTCCACTCGACGCCAACACCAAAACGTGAGAAAATCTTTATTTTTTCGAGTCACGATAGCGTAATAAAATGAACGGAAGGATGGAACGGAACTAGAGATTTATTTTAATGACGTTTGGTGCATGCTCTAGAGAACTTACTTGCAGCTGGAAGAGAAAAAGAGGACTGTGATAAAATATACCATGTTGCAGCACGCAAGAATTAAATCGTTTTATGCAAGAAGATCATCATTAATTTATTAACAACAATTCTTAGATACTTTTTGTTTAAATGATTACATTTTTTTATATTGAAATTGATTTTGTTGTATTAACTTAGCTTCGTGTTTCTGGGTATATTCAAGCTACTTATCTTGTTACATTTTGTTTTCCACTAATTAAGCAATTAAAGTAAATTTCATCATGAGGGTTCATATATATATTTATATGTTTCCCCGAGATTCTATAGACAGTTATCAACACTCTACTACATTAATAAAACTAAGATCATGATGTTTTTAGGAGTATACACTTCTCAAAATAAAACAAAGGATTACGATATTTCAAAGGATCAACCTCCTTCATCAGGTTTTTAATGACAGTTGAAACAAGACAACAGAACGGGCTTTAAAACAAACAAACAATGCCAACTAAACAAAACAACAAACATATTGTGAATTAAAAAATTTCACAAAACAAACAAGAAGAAGAAACATTGTGGCTTATTAGTTACAAAAACTTTCCAAATTCCAGGAAGTTATAAGTTTGTGTAACTAATAAGCCATAATGTTTCTTCTTCTTGTTTGTTTTGTGAATTTTATAATTTCTTTTACCGTTTTTAATAACAACTACAACCACATTATGATACTTTGGTGGATTGGTGTAATTTGTTTTGTTTTGTTGGCATTGTTTGTTTGTTTTAAAGCCCATTCTGTTGTCTTGTTTTAGCTGTCATTAAAAACCTGATGAAGGAGGTTGATTAACCTTTGAAATATCGTAATCTTTGTTTTATTTTGAGTAGTGTATAGTCCTAAAAACATCATGATCTTAAACCTAACCTACTCTAAAATTGTTTCACCATTGTAATATTAATAAATATAATGTTTTACACTGAAGGACAAAACAGTGGTTGTCTAGAAAATCAAAAAACTTTCACTTTGCTTATGTTATATCGTGGTGATATTAACTAGTTTATGAATCTCATTTGTGTAGTATCCATGGCATCAATTTTTTTAATTTCAATTTCCAATATTTCATATTGTTTATTTTCAAAACAGCCTGTGGCTTGGTCTGTTTGTGCTCTGGTTAGATTTATCTGTTAATTGTTATTGTCGATTTTGATAGTTGCATAGAGAGAGTTTGTATTAAATTTAAACATCGGAATGTAATATGATGTAATTACTTTGAAAATAATTGAAGAGGAGATATTTTATGAAGTCCAGGAGCGAAATGGATGAAACAAGAGAGGGGAGAGATAGAAGGAGAGGGAGAGATGGAGATATTGATTGATTGATTGATTGATTGATTGAGGCGGGATTTTATCTTCCATCCAACATTTAAAGTGATACTTATCATTACATTTTGCATTGGTGTTAATAATTTTATTTATTACTAAACTGCTAATTATAGGACTAATGAAAATTAAATTATAGATAATTAGTTATGAACAAAAAGTAATTGGCATAATTAAAATTACAGATTATTAATTGAAAACATAAATATGTGAAAATATGATAAACAATTTTTAAAGCTAGCCTTTTATTTACGCATTCATCAATCTCCTTCATACGGTTTCCTTATTCTTTGACAACGAAGTCGTAATAGTAGAAAAAAAAGAAAAGCACATGTTACCGAGCAAATAACAATTATTATTATTATCACTGTCTAGATTGTTTTGATGTTATTTAGAGGGAGAGAGGATGATAAGGTGAGAGAGACTGACAGATAATGAGCACTGGAGAATTCAACATTCTGACCTCAACAGCGCGATACTAGCGCCCACAACGTCGAGTGGAGGAATGCGGAACTACCCTCCAAATAAACGACAGAATCTCTCTCTCTCACACACACACACACACACACTTCCACATGGCCAGACATCGTGGAATAATTTTACACCGACATTTTGTGTTGTTTTACGACGTTGCCGCCCTTCGTTCTAAAATATCATTAGCAAATTGAATTCTGTTTCTGGACGGATGAGCCACCGAGACCCCAACCTCATTAGCTTGATTAGTTCGTGTCAAGGCCGCGAGAGATGGACGCGCACTTTGCACAACGCGGTCAACTGTAGCGCTAAAAATTGGTATGTGCGTTTTTGGTGAAAAGTAGGCTTTTACTTCAATTTCATTGTCGAGTTTACGTGTAACTAATTAGTCCAACATTTCAAAACGGATGAACTTATTTGTGTCTGTGTTCCTGATCACAATTATTACTTAAATATGTTTAAAATATGATATAATCCTGTTATCTTAAGCTTTTTTTAGTATTTTTTTAGTTTACACATTTACTTGTTAAATGTGCGCATATAAAATTGGTTGATTTGTTTTCTTATTCACAATTTAAATTATTGTTGGTGTGTTGAACTGTCGATCTAATCCATATGAGTATTAAGAAATTTAATTATAAAATAAGTCACTTGTTGATATTTAACTATATGTCTAGTTGATCTCTAACTTTGTTAAATATAATAACTTTTTGCACTTAGGTTTTCAAAAGATGCGATTTGTAGTGAATTGATACATTATTGAACTCTTCTTCAAAACCCGTATGAAAGGGTTTTCTTGTACTTGAAATGTTTGAATGCAAGCTGGTGTAAAACCACTTACAATTTTAAATTTATCTACAATAAAAAAATCCATGGTTAAATAATATGGAGGGACCTTAAAAAAGTAGCATTTTAAACGATTTTTATTGTTATGGTTCAAGACTATGGAGGGACCTAAAAAAGTAGCATTTTTAACGTTTTTACATATTTGCACTTGCTATGTTTAGCATTCATCACAAAACGCTAATTCCATTTATTTTTAAAGCAAGTAACCTATATGTAGTTATAATTTGTCAGAATTACAAATTATTTCTTTGAATTTATAAGACTATTACATATTTTGGTTTTCTGTCTGTTGGTTGTTAGGAATATTTATGTTTGACGCTAACTAGAAAGAAAAATATATAAAGAAACAAAACACGACCTTCGAGATTAATTGCGTTTCATGTCCGCAACCTGCTGTTGGTTTTATTTACATTCCAGTCCGTATTTCACTAGTCTCCAACATGCAAAGTTTAAATTAAAGCTGTTAAAAGTTCAGTGCATCGTTCCGGGCAACGCCAGTGGGAAAGTTTCTCGTAGTCTGAGAGCATTCGGCAGAAGAACAGACAGGCACGACGACATCTACAGAAGAAGAACTTGGAACTTTGGAACAGGATACCATAAGTAGCCTGGAGGTTCAACTTGTTTCGGTTTACCTTACATTTCAAAGAAAAATAAACAGGAAGTGTGAATTCCAATGTATTTTTTTAAACGACTCCTATTCAGTTACAAAAACCAACATACAAAGGAGGACAATGAGATAAAACTATAATTACATTAATTCAGGCATAATAATGAAATGTAAAGTTCGAAATAGTAATATTGCAACAACAATATATAGTAAAACTAAAATTTTGATGACATTAAAATTGTATATTAGCAATTGAAATGAAATGAATTTATAATGTAAATTCATTTAATTCGATGTTACGCACTGTAACATATCAACTATTTTTTAAGAGGTTATAGATAAATAAATAAATAAATTTTAAAGTCTACCCCCCTTAATTGTATAACTGATTTTTAGTGGGAGACATAAAACCAAAGTGACCAAGTCAACCCTGTAGGCCTCGACGCAATCGATGAGTGAGCGATAAGTATAACCAACCAAAGATCAATATTTTCAATAGAAAATATACCAATCAGTAGTATGGACAGTGCGAACACCCGCGGATCAACGCCAGAATCAACAAGGCCGATTCAAAACAACTTTGAATTTATTATGTGCTTCGTTGCTAGGACGGCTCCAAAGTCACCGTTTACAAACTCCTAAGACAAGAACTGATGGACCTTAGTCCAAATCAGAAGTTAAAAAACTTCTGACTTTGGCGGGAATCGAACCCTGGACCTTCTGCATTGGGAGCACATACTCTAACAACAAGACCAACGAGCCACACAAACAACAAATAACAAAAAATGCAACCTGGCTATGTTCGAATATGTTGTGACATTATTAGAGCCGAATAAACCAACGTATTATTTCTGATATATTTCGGCTTTAACTTCGTCTCGATTAGCCAAGTTGCATAATTATAAGACGTTAAGCAATATCCAATCAATCAATCAACACGATTTTATAATTATCCAAGAGATGTGTTTTTGCTAAATAAATTACTACCCACGTATTCCAAATTTTTCGCCGTGAAAAAATGTGAACTTAAAGTTCAAGTGTACATAGTATAAATACATTGTGGTTTATGCGGTATCTAAATCAAAAACAAAATGCAAACGTCTCGTTTCATTATTATTACATCCAACTTGTTTCTTACTTGATAAGTGGGTAAAATGTCGCATCGTGTTATTTCGGCGTGACCCAAATCTTTCTCACGATCTCCTGGTATTATTTTTACAATGTTGGGAACCTTGCGATAACAGTTGAACAATTCTTGCATTAAATCAATGTTTTTACAGTGTACATGGATGAGATTTTCTCTAGATGAAAACATGACACGGATTGAGGTTTTCGTGAGAGAAGAGTAGGTTAAATTAATATTGGTTTATTTAAACTATTCAAAGCGTTTGCACATCAGCTTTGTAACGGGCTTTTGGTTTAACGTGTTTTTTACAAGTGAATATGATATAACTTTTAAAGTGCCCATAGACATACGTTAACATTGTGATTCTAATAAGCTCAATTTTTGGGTGAGGCTTTTTTAACTACACAGATCATGTTCAGTAAATAATAATAATTGACAGAAAAAAAAACAAGAAGATAAGTCAAAATAAGTTATGTTTTGACCAATAAAATATCTCCCCAAATTTCTGAAACTAAATTTTGACTAGACCAATATTGACGAAATTCTTTCGTGTAATAGGCAAGTTTATATATTTTGTCAATCAAAATTCAATATTATTACATTTTAGCTTTCATTTAAGTAAGTACTGTAAATTATTTCCGATTCGTTTTATTTTTAATTCGAATTACGAATCAAAACTCAGTTTAATCTATGTTCAACATCATTTACGAACACAAACTTTATAACAGATAAGGATACTCACGTTATACCCTTCTGCTAAAGCCGATGTTCAGTCCCCTGTTACTGTTCATATTTGCTTCAGTTAGAATTTAATTGCTTTAAGGGATATGAACATCACGAAATTATTCCGAGATTGTCATTGTTTGTTAGCTCCGTAGTCTAATTCGCGTCCACCAGAGCGCACTAGTGGTTTCAGAAATTACAAAACAGAGTTTCGTGATTCCGCTGTCTGTCTGTCTGTCCGTCCGGGTGGAATGTGTTCTGTTATTTCCTATTGCCAAAATGGCTTAGGGACATTCCTTCCTTAACACGCTTCACTTGTTTGACCCAGGATTGGTTGACGCGTTTCGCCCTGGTCGAATAGCTTCACTTCACCTGCTCATGAATGTTCTAGTAGATATCTAACATGACTCTGAGGTCAACCTGGAAATATTTTCATACGAATAGTTAAATTTAACTAGTTCCCGGAAACTAGTTACTATTTTAATTAACTTCGCGCCGGGGAAGTTACTATTTCTACATGAGTGAGTATCTAGAAACGTCAAAACTTAAAATTAACCAGGAACTGTAAAACCGATTAACATACCGAGCTTAAAATGAGGTCGCTGCTTCAAGAATGGCATCCAGAAATCTTCCCTCATCAAATAATCAAAATGCACGGGTACGGTATAGCCTAAAATAGGGCGCGAAGCTACGTAATAAACTGATTGTGGAAGAACATTAAACAAAATCTAAGTGTTTATGGTGGAGGTGCCGGGTACGGGAAATGGCTAATTTTAACCCTCTCAGACCCTGTCGTAAACCGAGGACATCAAGTTATCTATTTAAATGCGTGTAAATAATAGGGTTTTACAAACTAACCCATATTTTTTGTGGTGGTGGTGGATGCGGTGATGGTGATCAAAAAATAAATATTTTTTTCCCTTGCCAATGATACGAATGGCACCTTTTTAGAGAAGATTGAAAATAGACATCTGCAAAATACAGCTAAAAACAAGAAAATTCTTGATTGTCCCGGAAGTTTTATATATCTCTAGTATTGTAGGTATTTAAGATATACAAAATCTAAAATATGCCAAAATGATTTGAAAAATCTGGATTTAGGTATGCACCTAAAATTTTCATTTAAACTTAAAATGTGGAATTAATTCAAAATCCAAAATTTCCCCAAATTCCTTCAAAGTCACGATAAAAAATATGAAAAATTAATAAAAATCTTATGAAAAAATGCGATACACGAATTAATTCCTTAAAATTAACTAATTACCACGGAAAAATTAAAGAAGTGAAAAGGTTAAAATTATTGCCCCGCCCACCAAATACATTATTTATTATCCTTGTTGGAGGGCAATGTAAATAATAAATGTATCAATCAGATGCCGTGTTCGGTAACGCATAGATATTTAACACCTATAGTAGGCTAGATCCGCAGTCTCCAATACGTCCAGATGCGAGTGTAGCAAATTCAAGCGCCAATCTGCCACATTCAAGATGGCGATTTGGCGATTTAATTTATGTTTTTTTAATGCAATAAAGTATTTTTGGGTTGTTTGATATTGTTTTAGCTTGTGCAGCATGGGAATGCACAAATAGAAATAAGAAGAAGTTATTACATAAAGGGAATTCAGTAATTATTTGGTGTTAATGGCTAGAATGCTCGCCTGTCAACCTGACGGCAATCTTGAGAACTATTTGGGCCACAAATCGCTCCCATCTACTTAACATGCAAACTGCCATATTCAAGATGGCTTCAAATTGTCACGGAAGTGGATTAATTACTGCGGATCTAGCCTAATATAGGTGCTTATTATCTATGGTGTAACGTGACACACGCACTAGTCGGATGGACAGATGGATAGATAGTAACAAAAGTGGTACTTGAGTGGATTTCCCGCTCCCTAAAAATCAAGTTTCACAGTAAATAGAAACATAGTCATCATATTTTGATTCGATTGAATTAACTTCATGATTATACAATTTAAATATTTTATCAAAAAATGTTGTAATATAACAATTTCAAACTTTGCTAAATAACTGTTCATTATATTTTTGTCTGCATTTTTGTGGTTAATTTGATTAAGTTGCCCTCTTTTGCACATCAGTTTTTTTATAACGGAATGTGATATGCGATAAAAAAAAGTTAATCAAACAAATATTTAAAGGTTATAAGGTGTTTGCTATTCAATAATTAACCGTAGGCTGAAATATATTCATGAGGGACGTTCTGACAGATTTCGTTAAAAAAACGCCGTTATAAGTTTTGAGATCTCGTGAACCCTCCTTCCCTCCCCCCTCCCCCCATCCCACACTCTCAAACCCACAAGAGTACGGATTATGAAGTACTTATATATTTTCATCACATATTTCTCCTCAAAAGTTTGTAACCTTAAGAACGTTTTCCTTTAAAAGATCCAGATATTAAATCTCGGAAATATTGTGAACTAATACTATATCAAAGCTCTCTTCTTGTGCCATAAGGGCACTTGGCCCGAGTAGGTTTCTGATAACCGAAGCGGAAGAACACAATACCCTTGAACCCAAAGACCCTCTCAAGTGAAGGGGGAAAGATAAACCTCTACTACTTATTTCTTTGAAAATGTAAACTCTTTGTAACAATCTCGTGTCGCAATATCGTAGGAGTGTTTTGATGTCTTTAGCAAAGATTGTCTTCTTAAAAAAACTTCCTTTTATAAATGATAAACAAGAAAATGCCAAAAATTTACATAACCGTAACCAAACGATTCGTTATTGTTTATATACATATATCAAATCCTTTGCATTAAAATTACCCACTAAATCGTCCGCTGTCATGCGTAACATTACTTTATCAATGTGAACATAGTATAAATGCAAATGTTTGCCCCCCCCCCCCCCCCGCCCGCTTCAAGTACAGTTATAAAATGATCTTACCCGTTGGTGAATAGGTTTTGAAAATATTATTAAATTGTTGCCATGTTTGCCACACAATAATGTGAATTACTTGTGAATCTAGGTCGCAAAAAATTCCAACGGCGATTTTCAAAAGTGTTTTTCGCAAAGATAAAAATTATGTGTATCCTTAATAAATTTCAAACTGATATTAAAATTTAATTAGAAAATGATGAAACATGCATTCCCTTGAAAGCTTTTCATTAAAATATAATTTTAACTTATTTAATCGTTTATTGTATTGGTTTGCATACCTTCTTATTAACTTTCCCTTTAAAAAAATTCCGTTGCGATTTAATTAAATTGGCATCCTGTTTTTTTTTAAACAAAACTCCCCTTTTATGTGATACATAAAAATCGTACAACGATTTAAGAAACAATTTAATTCTCTTCTTCATTCTTTGAATTTCCATATTTAAAATGCAAATACTAGATTTAGCTTAATGCAATATTGTGCGTGCTTGCAAGAGTCTTGTTCTTAGATTCTGGGGTCATATTTCAATCTTCATGACATACATTTTCTCGAGATCATATACATGGAGTGCTACATCACGAAAAACGTATTTTCATATAATAACGCAAACCAGCATATCCGTAAACATACATTTAAATATTTGTGTGGTATTCCTTTCTATTAATTTTTCCGACAGTCACGTTAGGAAATTTTGCAATTTAGGTTACACGTGCTATAGACAGAACAAATATTTTTTAAACGTTACAGAATAAAAGTTGTACTAGAAATAGGGGTTTACGATGTTTACCCGTCACATTAATATTTGATTGAAATAGCAATTTGCATAATTCGATTACTGACGCCAAATAAAATACAAAATATTAAATTTGCTCAGTATTTAAAAAATTAACATTAATTAATATTAAAGTTTAAGAATAGTTTAATGACGTCGTTGTCGTGATGATAGTATTGCTTATGGTTATTTTATTGTGAAAATTCCCTACCAGTTTTCAGTTTTGGACAGTATAAAATGTCTAAAACATACAGTTTCATTTATTTTTCATTGATAAAATCAGCAGATTGTTTAATTGGTTAAAAACTGAGGGTTAATCGGTTTAAAACCAGCTTCAAGATTTAACAGCAGTAATAGCTCAAAAATGGAATATTATTTTAAAGCCCTTACGGCTTACGCATTATTTCACTTAATGTGGTAGTAAACAGCTGTATTTAATTAATTCCACCATCTTAAAACATTAAGTAGTTAAAAGCGTCACAATAATTTGCCTCGGCATAAACTTTCCAGGTCATGTCGCATTGCGGTCGGTGATATCGACAAGTAATACCGAACATCAATTTCTCACGAAACATTCGGTAGCCCTATCAGCCTAGAGCCATAGGGCAATCAGGTACATTTGTCTTTTAGCTCTGAATAATCGAAAGCGATCCATGATGTGCGGTATATTGTCCACCAACTTAACTTATAAATGAAGAATATTTCTCTTTTTTTATTGAGATAACAGAATCGTTAATTTTGAGAACAGTCAGGTTTTGGTTACTCTAGCGTATGAATTAAATCTTAAAAAGTGTACACTTATTAGATCTTCTTTAAGATGATTTTTGTTTCTTAACGTCTCTATTGCACTAAGGCTATTCGAGACGATAAATAAATGACTATGGTGGACGATTACAAAACACTAGCCTTACGCGGGATTCAAACCCACATCTTCGTAGAGCCGCACGCTTCGGACCAGCGCCCTAATCGTATGTGCCATCGCGCCAGGCTTTATTACGTTTAAAAGCAATTACCTAAAAGCTTTATCCCTCAACAAAGAATCTAGCAAAGGCGTGACATAAACAACATGTCGATCAAATTGCTGTTTTAACATTACTATTTCAAACTGTGCTAACTACAGGTTATTATTTTGGCTAAATTTATAGTATTATTTTTATTTAGTTGACCTCCATTTTAAATCAGTTTTTATAACTGAATAGGATAGGTGTTTAATAAATAAATATAAAATTATTTAATTTTTCGTGGGAAGCCTGCCCAGGGTGCAATCTTGCCTCTCTTCAGGTGTAGAACAAGGTATATCGGAGATTGGAAGGGATATCCGAGGGCTGTTTAAGAGAACTCAGTCCCTTCCATTCGCCTTAACGACTGAGGAAATCCCCGGAAAATCCCTTCAGTCAGGATTGCCGGTCTCGAAGGGATTTGAACCCGAGACCTCCCGTGTTTACCGGTAAAATAAAAATAAAAACATTTTATTTTTAGGGAAAGATATTAAGGCGAGTTTAGATCACATTCAAATTACTTAACCTCCGGGAAACGAGTGGGGAGTAGCGGGCAAGTTGAGATTTAGTAGACCTTGGAAGGTTTTTAAATCTGAGCTCTTTGGAATAAAGTTCGGTGACAACTAGCGCCACCTGGTTCCCTGGTTCACAGCCCTCTAGACTTTGACCGTCATAAACTCTCACCTCGGACTCGACGTAATTAAGCAGGCAGTGACTCCGACCATAAATTCCGCGGGAATCTCGACCTAGCTTTTTCCGGGGGTATAAAAACGATTGTGAAAAAGATGTGCGACCGATGGAAGCGTAATCTGGGCAGCAGGGATGGACGTGAACGAATGTGGAGGTTTTTACTAGATCCAATGCTCGATCTAACGACACAGACCGGGTGTGTTGACAATACGTAAGAAAGTATTCCATGACCAGGCGGATAGTGCTACTTTATAAAACCTAAACACATTGGCAAAGAAAATCAAGGTTTAAAGGTAAATAATTTATGTAACCAGGAAAACGCTTAAGTCCCGCCGCGTTGTTGGATAAGCGTAATTGGTGCATTGAGCTGCCATGTGTTATGCGGATTTTCTGTTGTTCTGTGAAAAAATCATTACTGGTGAAGATTTTTTTAAATTAAATTAAATTAAATTAAATTAAAAATTAACTTAAATTTTAAATTTGTTTAATTGATCGTAATTTAAAAAAAGAAAAAACCGTAAAATTTCGATTTTCATGAGAAAAATCTTTTCGATTGCGCTCAAATTTCACACTAATATCTTAATTCATGGACTTAAGGTTCTGTGAAAAAATCATAACAATCGGATAAAGCATGTAGGAGTTATAAGTAGAAGAAATGTTTTAAAAATCGAAAAAATCGTAAAATTGCGATTTTAATGAGAAATAATTTTTCGATTGCGCTCAAAAACGTGGCAGTTCTAAGTTCAGAGATTTGGAAGGCCCTCATAAAATTTCATCGCAATTGGAGTACCGGTTTAGCCGAAATCGTGCGGACAAACACACAAAAATACAAAAAAAAAAAAAGAAAAGAAAAAAACATTCCGAATTTTTTTCTCCAGTGTAGTGAAATGGAATCTTCGCTTCGCTCGCTACGCTCATCCAAAAATCCATTTAAAAAAATGATTTAGACCTTAATTTTTAATATTTCATTAGACAAAAAATATAATCGTACCTGCTCGTTTAACCAACTCATCATTTCAAAACCTTATTGAAATAAATATAATTATCTATCTATTTAGCAAATATTGTTTCTCAAACGATTAAAAAACTTGCATAAACAAATTTGCAACAATCCATATTGTTATTTGAATATAAATAGAATTGAAATTGTTTACTATGATTTTCAAAATTTTACTAGCGACTCCATGACAGTTTCAAAGTTTTGATAATGAATATAATAAAACATAATCTTATTCTTATCTTTAATATATAATTTTCTTAAACAAACTCCGTTGTCCCATAACTCCTGACGATGATGTTGTCAGGTATCGAAGTGTCCAGAACACAAAATAATTTCATTCAGTGTCCTTTAAAGAAAAGAATTAAATTTCAATGACTATTACTAAAATATACATTACTAAGATGTAAAAGAATTACATAATGCATTCTTCTTAAAAATAATGAATTGTCCTTCTCCAATAACAAGAGACTAAAATATTTCATAGCACTTATATTATTTTAGAAAACAAAAGACACTTCTTTTTATAACTATTTGAATATGGAATTCCGAGTTGAAAGAGACATCCCACATTTCACCGAATGGCGACGCGGGTTTTTAAAGTTAGGTCACGGAGTGTGGTAAGCCGCTTAGGAAATATGACGAAGTACGTTCTAGCTGTATGATTTAAAGCTGGAAGTGGGAGGTCACATCCGTCTTTGTTTTCCGTGTGAAGATAGGAGCAGAATGTTCGTGCGGCGTCGTGAGTAGGGGGAGAGAGGTGGACTGTTTTACCGACGTGTTTAACCGGGTTTAGCAATATTACGTCGAGAACTTTAAAAATATTTTAATAATTTTTCGTGAGAAGTGCGATTCTATTAGATTGTTATAGATAACTGAATGATGCTATCGTTATAACAAAATCATTTGTTGTGAACATTTACCATTATTGTAAATTCTGGCTTAGCCAATCAAAACCAATATCGTAACGAAATCAAGTATGCAGTAATATATTTTTTACATCCACATGACCGTGAACCGATAATTTAACAAACATTTATATCAATACCTTTAGAATCCTCGTTATCAATCGTTAAGATATCAACCGCAAACAACATAAAAGTATATATGACCTACTCATGCCAACTATCACTGCATACTTGATTTGTAACGACTTTTGTTTTGATTGGCTGCCAGAATTTACAATAATGTTAAATGAGCACAACAAATGATTTTGTTTTAACGATAGCGATCATTCTCGCTATCCATAACGATCTTACAGAATCGCAGTGTCTGACTAGGTATATTGCGGATAGGACAATTGTGAAGGAATGTCATGCTCAACCCCTTGCATTCGCTTTAACGCCTGAGAAAAACCTCGGAAAAACTTCAGTCAGGATTGCCGGTCTCAACGGGATTTGCGCGCTTAACGCTCAAGCCAACGCTAGAAGTATTTTAAAAATATTTCAACGTGTCCCCACTTCCATGCAGAATTGAATAGACTTTAGTTCTTTCTTCACTCAATCATGGATCTATGTGTTTAGGCTCAAAATTGGACTTATGCAGTTTCTCCATTAACGCATTCACCTGTTTTCGACACATTTAGTTCAATCGGAAATCAATCCAGAAATTAAACAAATCCATCTCAGCGGGGTATCGAACCAGGGTCTCCCGATTGCCGGTCAGGTGCTTTACCCCTAAGCTACCGAGACGGTTAACTACATTAAATCTGGATTGTTGTTGGATTACCAATAGAACTAAAATTGTTCTAAATAAATTGAAACAGTACTGCAACGATTCTGCTGCTTTTGATCTGACCAATTAAACATGATTAATAATATCATTATCTAAGTCATGTATGAACAAAAGATTATAAGAATCTGCTACCAATTTTGGGTTTTCAATAACCTTGTTTTTTTTAAATTTAATTTAAAATCACGCAAGATCACATTGTGTTGAAATTGGCGCCTCCACGGATACGATAAGAGACGGTCACGCATTCTGCCGGCCAGGAGGCCTACACTAGAATGGGCGCTTCACGCATTTTCCCTTGTTACCCGCTAGAGGGCCAGGCAGCGCTTTTTTTGCTCGCCTAGAAACAGTTCCATTCTCTCCCCTACAACGTTGTAAAACGTAACGTAATTGTATCACAACTTGTCTTGCTAATAATTAAATCTAACGAGTATTCTTGAACAAGTTTTGAATTTCCCTTTTATGTGTGAAGTAACCCTGCGTATCCACTCAACCTGCTCCACAGGTTAGGGGCCCAGATTAACGGAAAAAAACGTTGGGTTAATGATAAACAAAAGGTAAGTGTTTGGGGAATCACGTATCAGATTTAGGCCTAGGCCTAGCCTACGCGTCGCGAAGGTTCTGGCCCGACGGAATATGATGGCGTCATCTAGCTCGGCCAGAATAAAAACTACTAGACAAGGATAATTACGATACGTGGAAAATACAGATGGAAGCTTTATTGGTTAAAAACGATGCTTGGGCGTACGTGAGGGGGGAAGACAGAAAACCTACAATCAAAAACTGGGGGACGCCGCCGCGGCATCGGTTATAGCTTTGAAGGAGTGGGAAAATAAAGATAGGAAGGTTTAAGTCGGACCTTATTTTGTCAATTAGCCCTTCAGAGCTAAAACAAAAAAAAAGGATGTGTAACATCGAACGAAAGTTTGGGTTAAACTGCAGTCGATATACCAATCAAGGGGGCCCTGCTCGCAAGGCCACACTGTTGAAACAATTAACCTTGCATCGTAGGATGATAGTGAAGACGTGCGCGAACATCTCGGAAGTTCTCGTTTACGATAGACTGAGATGGAATAGAATGAGATGGAAAAAACATTAATCCGGATTTATTGACCATAATGCTCCTGTATAGCTTGCCGCCTAGTTTCGAGAATTTTCGGTGTGAGATAGAATCTGGGGACGAGTAATACCAACACCGGAAGTATTGCGCGTAAAAAATCGTGGAAGAAAATGATGCGCGGAAAAATGACACAAGTATCTCGGACAATAACGCGATGTTCGTTCCTAAACGAAATGTGAAACGGTACGGTAGCTCCAACAAAAATAAAGGTGGTAAAAAACGAAACAGAAATCCAACAAACCCATTTAAATATAAATGTCACCGCTGTCATCAGGTAGGTCACAAAGCCAAGGAATGTGTAAATGAGAAGAAACATGCCGAAATCGCAAAGAAAGCTGAGAATTTAAGCTTGTACGTTTCTTGGGAAAATTTATGCGAGGAAGCATTGAGTTCAACGACCGCGAATTGTGGTGAGAAATGGTGCTTAGATAGGGCTGCAACGTCGCACCTATGCAATGACAGGGACAGGTTCGTTAAAATTGCTGAAAATAGACCGGAAAATTAAATCTCGCCAGCAACACATCGACGGAGACTACGGCAAGGGAATCGTGGCGATCAAAGTGAGTCAACGGACAACAGAAGAATGAAAAGTCTGAAAGACACGTGCACGTTCCTGACTTACGAATAAAATTTGCTGTCAGCGGAAAAATCACTGACTGTGGATTAAAAGTAACATTTGGAAAAGGAATCGGCCAAAGATCATCGATGGAACGGGTAGGACAGTATTGTCAGCTGATCGAGTGAACGGGCTCTACTGTGTGCAAGAGAGGGGAGCAGCAATGTAACATAACCACTGAATCAAAACGCGCTACTGTGGAGAGTTGGCATCGCAGAATGGGACATCTTAAACGTCAAAGATCCCCTGGAAGGCGAACGCAACGGAAACTGGCTGGGTATCGATGTAATCGAACGAGAGAGACTTTCGATTGTGAAACGTCATCCGTGGAAAAATGACCAGAGCCCTTTCCCAAAAATTCGGAGAGAAACAGGGAATTGCTGGAAAAAATTTTAAACTCCCATATTTGTGGTCCGATGCGCGTTGAATCGAACGGAAAGGCAAGATATTTTATCACGTCATCGACGATTGCTCCGCTGGTGGGGAAGTAAAAATTGCTCAAGCAGAAAAGTGAGGCTCTGGATGCATTTAAGGAATTCAAAGCTTTCGTCGAGACACATACTAGTAAGAAAATAATGTATCTTCAATCGGACAATGGCACAGAATACCGAAGTATCGCTTTTGGAAGACTACTTAAAGACAAACGGCATCGGAGTAGGTTAACGGTTACGCACACACCGGAACAGAACGGAGTCGCGGAAAGGAAAAAACCGTACGCTCGTGGAAATGGCGAGGTGCCTACTGATACAATCCGGACTGCCACCGTCGTTTTGGGGCGAAGCAATAAACACGGCAAATTACATCAGAAACAGGTGTCCTTCTAGAAGCATAAGTGGCCAAAACTCCTTTCGAGAAGTGGACTGGAAAAAGCACCGGACGTTAGTAACTTACGTGAATTCGGCTGCGAAGTCTTCACTTTGATCCGGGAACCAGCTGGAGCAAGTTCGACCCACGCTCGAAGAAAGGTGTATTTGTCGGTTATTCGAAGGAGTCGAAAGCATACAGAGTATGGGTACCGGAAGATAAAAAAAATCGACATAACGCGGGGAACGTGAAATTTACTAAGTCAGTAACATTCCATCCGACAAAGGTGTACGAGGTTTTTATGCCGGAAGGAAACCCAAAACTCCCCATTTCGGAAGGTCGTTGAGTTTCCGATCAAAGAGAACGAGTCGAAGAAGAAAACACGCCGGAAGAAGACGCGGCTGAGAATAAACCAAGAAGAGGCCCGTGGCCGACCCGGAAGATTTCAGGGACCGGTCTCAGGGGAAGACCCAAAGAAGTTTCTCCCAAAACGGCCTGTTACGCGGAAGAAGATTTGGAATTTGCCGGTGTAGCCGAAGTTCCATTCCAAGAGGCGATAGATGGTCCGAACAGGGACGAGGGGCCCGTCAAGCCGTAGCATCCGAGCTGAAATCGATTATCAAGAAAGATACGTGGAAGCTGGTGGAACGTCCATCGGATCGCAAGGTAATTGGCAGGTCGAGTAGTCCTGAGAAACAAATACGATCAGGATGGGAACATCGACCGAAGAAAAGCTAGGATAGTCGCTAGGGGCTTCGCACAGCGTCCAGGTGTGGATTTTGACGAGACTTTTGCGCCGGTGGCGCGTATCAGTTCCGTACGTATGATGATGGCTCTAGCTGCACAGCATGGGATGAAGGTAAATCAGTTCGACGTCACGACCGCCGTACCTGAATGGCGTGCTCGAAGAGAAGATTTTACATGGAGGTGCCCAAGCTCACTGAAGAAACACTAGAGGAAATATCTCACACGGAAAACGAAGAACAGCGGAAACTGGAAAGAAAGCAACGGAAATGCTCCACGGAACTAAGGGATGGTAAAAGGTATGTCTCTTAAAATAAGGCGCCTTTACGGTCTGCGTCAGGCCGGACGTCGCTGGCATGCAGCATTGAGCGAACAACTAACGAAAAATTTTGGGTTGAAACAATCTGCTGCGACCCTTGCACATTTTTCTCCGGGGCAAGGAGAAAACATCCCGATCGTCATGGTATACGTGGAGAATGTTTAGTCACATCCCGAAACGAGAAAGTCATTTCCGAAGTTTTGATCATCTGCGAAGGTATTCGAAGTCAAAAATCTTGGAGAAGTGAAATACTGTCTTGGAATAGAATTCGTCAGAGACGTTAAAGGAATATCCATGAACCAGCGAGGATATGTAAACGACATCCTAGAAAAGTTACGGAATGTCGGAGTCGAAGCCCGTATCTACGCCGTTGGACCCTGGCACGAAGCTGAAGAGGAACGAAGAGAAGTCCGAACCAGGGGAAGAGAAACTGCCGTACAGAGAAACTAATAGGGGCACTGATGTATTTGGCTGTTTGCTCTAGACCTGACAATAGCCCACGCGGTCAGCTATCTAAGCCAATACAATTCCTGCTACGACAGAACTCACTGGATCGCGGCGAAACGGGTTCTGCGGTTACTTGAAGGGAACGGCGGATATTGGTCTACGATTCGAGAAATCAGCTGGAAGTTTGGTTGGTTTCGGGGACGCAGATTGGGGGAATGTTCGAACGACAGGAGATCCTATACAGGGTATGCTTTATCCTGAGCGGTTGTCCGATTTCCCGGGAATCAAGAAAGCAGAGAACAGTGGCCCTATCGTCGACTGAGGCTGAGTATATGGCTCTCACCGAAGCCGCTAAGGAAGCCATATTTCCTTCAGCGATTCCTCGTAGAACTCGGTTTTGAGAAATTAGCCGAAGTAAAAATATTCAGCGACAACAATGGGGCACGAAAGTTATCAGGGAAAACCCCATTTACCCCTCGAAGAACGAAGCACATAGTGTGCGCCACACTTCATCAGAGAAGTGTTGGAAAAGGACTTGTGAAGGCGAGTACGGTCGACCGAGGACATGGCAGCTGACGTACTAACAAAGGGACTGCCTGGACCGAAGCACGCGAAATGCCCTTTGGAGCTGGGAAATGCAGAATCTCCGTTCTCATCTCGAGGGGAAGTGTTGAAATTTGGCGCTCTCACGGATACGATAAGAGGGCGGTCACGCATTCTGCCCGGGAGGAGGCCTACACTAAAAGGCGCTTCACGCATTTTCCCTTTTTACCCGCTAGAGGGCAGGCAGCGCTTCTTTTGCTCGCCTAGAAACAGTTCCATTCTCTCTCCTACAACGTTTGTAAAACGTAACGTAATTGTATCACAACTTGTCTTGCTAATAATTAAATCTAACGAGTATTCTTGAACAAGTCTTGAATTCCTTTATGTGTGAAGTAACCCTGCGTATCCACTCAACCTGCTCCACACATTGTGACATAAAAAGTTACAATTTTGACTTGAAAAGACTGCATTGAAACGAACCAAAAGTAGTCTTGTATATCCTTAACCTTAGTAACCTTTTTTCTTTACCTTCCTTTCACTTCTGCCCTTTGGCCGTAAACTCTTCATATCCGTCACAACACCAAACATAGGGTAAACTAATATCTAACATTGAGTGAATCGAGAGACCTCAATATCTGTCTTCTGATTTATATGGGTATGACAAACAAGAGTTCCGCTTGAAACTTTGCAAACTTGAAAGTTCTCTTTATAGAGCAGAGTTTTCTTTCTCTCCGTCGTGGTTTCTATTTTTATTTTCGATATCGAGAAGCTAGCGAACTCGAACTTGGACTGAAGAATTCTGGATATGTAAGGGGAATGTGGGAGATGTTTGAGATTCTCTATATATGCATTCCTTAGAGAGGACTTGTGGGTTCTTTCTATGCCGTGCGGGCAGTTGGTATCGGAGGATGGATTCTAACACTGACTTTCAAATTTATTCAAAGCATAATCGGGGTTATATTCTTTTTCAAAACTATCTAATTTGTCTAAAAGTACGTGTAATACTTTTCGTCTCATTTCTACGTAAAATCTTTTTAGAAGGTAAAAGTTTCAAATAATGGCTAATCATCCACCCTGAACGTGTAATCCTCTTGTAAAATTATTAACTTTTTAGATATGATGGATAAATATGTATTCTTAAAATAATATGGGGGGGTGTGTTTTTGTAAATTATTGTTTATGAACGCATATAAACATTTATAAATACAGGGTACTTAATAGATCTTTTGCTGCAAATTATAAATGGACATACGAAATAACAGAAAATTAAGAGAAAGTGAACACAAATTCATGAGACGTCTTTATGTAGCAGAAAATAACATTAATTACAAAAATGTGACTACGAAATCTTTGGTTACAATCAAATTTAGGATAGATTGCATTGATTCGAAATCATAACTCAACTCAATACTAAACAAATAACTGTTATTGCATCTTGTGACGTTTCATTCTTTTGTTAAATTATCTTACTACTTAAAAAAAAACTATACTTAATAAAAAATGTCTGAGAGAACGGCATATTATTAGTGAAGCTCCCATATAAGTTCCATGCGTTTGTCTTGTCGCGAATCACGTCAAAATCTGAACAAGACCTCCGATGTTCTATGTGTGGTTGGCATTGCCCTTCTATTAAGATAATATAGAATCTTTTTGATGACCTTGGTGGTAAAGGGGAAGTTAATAGCCCCCAGAAGGGTTAGAAATTCTTGAGTGGGCGCCTTCAACATTTTAAATGCGTTAATAAGAGGCGAATCTTTTCTGTGTGGTAGCGTACCCGGCACCTCCACCAAATGTCTATATTATTTAAGTATTCTTCTACTACTATCTGTTTATTAATTAGCTTCGTACCCGTGCTTGTTTTATTATTCTGTGATCGAATTAGAAGATTTGTTGAATTTATCGTATTTTTGAAAATAGGTGAATAATTAACTGAATGCAATAGAGATTGTATTAATAAATAAATAAACATAATTGATTCAGATTTGGTTACGTTATAACTTAAACAGCGATTCAAATGGTATGCAGATTAATAAATAATACACTTGACATTGTTCCACTCAAAAGAAAACAAACATAATTATTTATTAATAATTTCAATTGGATATTTCAAATCACTATACTTTGTAATCTATGGCGAATCACCAATTTGATTAACACGAACGCACTCGAATTTAAAACCTGCTTCGAGCTACAAATAAGTAGAGATCACTCCAGCGTTTTATTATTTTATTGACACCTATTTTGATTGAGTAAATTTTTCATATGTTTTGAGTTTAAATTTTACCCTTTTTCTTTTATTATTTAATTGCGTACGAATTGTAACTTTATTTATTTTCATTATCGATTAGAATAATTTTGATGTTGATTTGAATTTGATAATGTCGGCTTTATTGTGTTATACAATAGGTATTTTACATATAGTATTGCATTTTTTGGGTACATTTTAATTGTTTATTATTTTTTAGAGATATCACACAATTCTGTGTTTAAGGGCAGTGCTCGCCGTGATATTCCTAATGATTGTAATGAAATCATTAAATGACTAGTAAATCTATTTCCAAATCCTCCCAGTTTCATTGCATCGGATGCACTTGGTTTTAATGAACCCCCCTGAGCCTATCGCCCTCCAATCACCGGATCCATACTGACCACAGTAAACACAACATTAAACGCTAAATGCTCCCATTAGTGCCATACCGTCAAGCTTTATTGCCATAACATTGCATTGTATTTAATAAACTGCAGAGCTAGTTCACAAATACAGCTCACATTGGAACGTTAATATATCGTGGATTTCTCGTTTTGGTGAGTTGTTATTGCAATCATTGGTTGAATACTGAATACTTTGGTTGATTCGCCAGCGAATGTAGATCAAAGTGTTTTTGTATTTATTTTGTGATTGCCAGTAGTTTGTATAAAACGTTTTTTATTTATTATGAAGCAATTATATTTATCTTTTTGGTGTTTATGCTTTGAAATGTGAGGCTATTACGAGTTACGCTGGGCAACATCTAAAGTTATAGAAGGGGTAAACTACGTTCCGACAATCATTCTTTATTTGGCAGCTGGGATCCAGAGTACCAATCAATACTAAAGGACATGTTTATTGAAAGGCATAATATAGAAAATATATTACAAAAGTATGAAATTAATGGATATGAAAATTGTTGTGAAGATTCCATACTCATCGTATTCACAAAAAAAAGCTGCACGAAATCGCATTCTTAGTTATCAGTAAAGAGTTATGAATCACTCTTAAGAAATGAAGAACGAGATTTTTCCATAAAAAACGCACGATGTTTGCATCAATTAACGAAATCATAAAAAAAAAAATACAATAATTAAGATTTTCATATTAAAATAATTTGTTATTCTTTTGAACCCCCACCCCACCCCACTCCATCCCCCACCCCTCCTACGCGCAATTGCAAGTGTAAATCTTCGATCTATCTTAGATGCTCTTTCTGTCATTCATTCTTATAGTGTAATAACATGTTGAAAAGTTAAATTTTAGAATGCAAATATTAATTAATAATGAATAAATAAATAAATAGATGAAGTGACTTTTAATATCGTCTTGAAATGTATTCATTAAACTAAAGTAGTTATATATTATAGTGACATTTCAACATTAAATTTTGTCTACTCATCACTAAAAAGAGAAGAAGAAAGTTATCTGCAGACTCCTTTGTGGCCTAACTACGTCCAAACTAATTTCCCAGACGACAAGAATGTTGTGCTAATGACGACAACAGGCGCAAATTCTCCGAAACTCGACGCGAACGAAAACTTCCCAAGAGAAGAATCCAACTCGAAACTATTTCCCCGCCGTAACTTTGGCATCGTCCTCCATACCCCCCCCCCCACACTTCCCCTCCAACCGTCATCTGAGTCTCCATATGTAAAATGTCCACATTATCCAACAGAGTTTACAAAGTACGTCAACCTTAATGCATTATTCATCATCACAGCGAAATTTATTCAAATCAAAAAGGGGGCGCGTTTACGATGGCATTAAAGGCTAAGTATTTATTTACAGCCTATCATCCATCATTGGAGATGTCATCTCTTTGTCATTTCAGCTAATGGGGTATTTTCTATCTCCCTTACGCTTCATATCTTTCCATGTTCTCTTTCATTAAAGTTGATCCACTTCGTTCTTTAATACTCTGACGATGTGCGTGTATAATTCCAACTAATGCTCCATTTAGACGGTTCAATGTTTTGTTCGCGTTTCTTTCCTCAACTGCAACGAAAGAAAAAGATAATCAAAACATGCAATATTGTAAAACAATCACGAGCAGGGAACCCCAAAGTACGGAGGAAAAGTACAAAATCAATATTGTGGAAGAAAGACACAAACACAAGAATTAAGTTAATCGAGTTTGGTGGAGGTGCCGGGTCAGAAAAAACAATTCTTCAATGACGTTAACCTGACCAATAATTAATATTCTGTATATTATTCTGCCAACAAAAACACATTGTAATCGAAGGTCATGTTCGGTTTTCATTTTGAGACGTGACTCGCGTACAGACCGACGTACGAACCAACGGACAGAAATATACTACATCATAATATAGAATAACTTTACTATGGAATCCTGTTATTGATTATCTTACATCCTTCACCAACCTATATAAACCGTTATATTTTACGACTTTTAAGCCAGAATGTACTGGTAAGCTTTCCTTAATGTTTATATATATTATACATTTAGCAAAGATTAATAAACATGAAGATTGTTTCTGAGAGTTGTGTAGAAGTGTTATTGTTTTTCTTCTTTTCACCAATAACAAATGAATAAAACATTCAAAAATATTTTACTAAAAAACATATTATGTTCACTTTATTTATTATTTATTTTAACTTTATGTTCAATCGAATTTGCCATTTGACATTTCATACTAATTCGAAGAATATTCCAAGGAAACGGGTTGTTTACTTCAAAAGCATTGTTGAATGGAAAGAATGAATGTAAATGTAGAGACTTGTAAGGACTCCTCCCACGGATTCGCCTTTGTTGTAACCAGTAAACATGTTGTCGTGAAATTAACACCATCTTTTTATGGAAGTATATATTTGCATAAAAATCATTTTCCCAGAATACGAAGGCGTATAATAATTCAAGAAGCTATTTAAATTGTGTGCGTTGCTTTGAACAGTAAACTTTCAAACAAATGATTTTATACTAGGAAAACGCTTAAGTCCCGCCGCGTTGTTGGATGAGCGTAATTGGGCATTGAGCTGCCATGTGTTATGCGGATTACTGTTGTTCTGTAAAAAAATAATTACTAAGTTGAAGATATTTTTAAAATTAAATAAATTTTAATAAAAAATTTAATTTAATTTAATAAAAAAATTAACTTAATTTTAATTTTTTTAAATTAATCGTAATTTTAAAAAAGGAAAAATCGTAATATTGAAATTTCATAAGAAATAATTATTCGATTGCGCACAAATTTTAAGAATATTTTAATTCAAAAATAAGGTTTGTAAAAAATCATTACAATCGGAAAAAGCATGTAGGGGTTAAAAGTGGAAAAATTTTTAAAAAATTAAAAAAAGTCGTAAAATTGCGTTTTTGTAAAAAAATATTTTTTTGATAACGCTAAAATTTTTACACGAATAATAAATTTCAAAAAAATTAAGGTTCTGTGAAAAAATGTTTCAATCGGACAAAGCATGAGGTGTTGAAGTCGAAGAAATTTTTAAAAAATGAAAAAAAAAATCGAAAAAATTGCGATTTATGGTTTTTTTTTTTCGTTTTAAGCTCAAAACGTGCAGTCTAAGTTCAGAGTTTTCGAAGACTCCAAAAAAATTCATCGCAATCGGAGTTTTTGGTTTAGCCGGAATCGTGCTAACAAAAGACAAAAATACAAAAAAAAAAAAAAAAAAAAAAACTTTCCGGATTTTTTTCCAGGTAGTGAAATGGAATTTTCCTTCGCTCGCTACGCTCGCTAGCCACCAACTGGGAAGCTTCGCAAACGCTTTTTCAGGCACGTTGTTGGATAAGCGTAATTTTTAAAAAAGGTGAAATAAGCTTTTCATGAGAAAAAATTTTTTTCGATTATCCCAAATTACACGAATATATAAATTCATGAAGTTAGGGTTTTTGAAAAAACATACAATCGGATAAATTCATTTTGGTGTTAAAGCGAAGAAATTTTAAAAATAAAAAAACCCCGTAAAATTGCGATTTTCATGAGAAATAAGTTCGATACGATAAAATTTCACATGAATAATCAATTCATTAAAATTAAGGTTCTGTGAAAAAATCATTAAAATCGGCAAGCATGTAGGTTTTATAAATCGAAGAAATTTTTTAAAATCGAAAAAAAATCGTAAAAATTGCATTTTCATGAGAAAGATTTCCGATTCGCTCAAAAACGTGGCAGTTCTAAGTTCAGAGATTTTGAAGGCCCTCCATAAAATTCATCGCAACAAGGTATCGTTTAGCCGGAATCATGTTAACAGACAGACAAAATAACAAAAAGAAAGAAAAAAAGAAAAAAAACATTCCGGATTTTTTTCTCCCGTGTAGTGAAATGGAATCTTAGCTTCGGTCGCTTCGCTCGCTACGCTCATCCAACCAGGAATGTTAACCCTTTAAAATATCCACATACATTTTTCCACCTAAAATGAAAAATCATGTTAAGTACATTAACTATTGATCACAGCATATCCTCGAAATTAAACACAGTTTTGTGATTCATAGAATAACATTCCATCGTTTAAAAAATGCTTCAAAGTTTGATAACTGAAAACAGTAATTGTTTCCATTAATTTTAATATAACGTCTCTTTTGTTTTAATTTATAATTATTTATTTAAAGTCTATCCAGTTCATTTAAAAACTGATTTGCCAAAAATGTCAATAAATAAAAACACACAATATAAAAAATACTAGATCTCTTCAATGCACACAATAAGAGATGTTTTGTCCATCAGTATTATAAGCCCCTTTTTTATTTAGTGAATTTTCAGCCATTTTTGTGGACTTTATCCTAAACGATACAATATATGTAATACAACTCAGTGCTCTTTTATCAACAACATCCAATAACGTTCCAACAATCGACACTCCAACACAAACCGCTCAAATAACAACAATTACTTTGTATGCTCTTCCCTTTGTATCGCCTTTCGTTTTAAGCACTTTGAAGTTGACTAAAAAACTCCATTGGATCCGTTTACCTTTACCATTTACACCCCCCCCCCCCCCCCCCCCCCCCTCCCCTCCACTGACGTTAACAAGTAGAATTGAAACCATCACTAAGTGGTCTCTGAAAAATCAATCAGTCTCCATGAATGCTTACGTTTTATATAGCCTTGTGTTTCCTTTGTACATATCCAGTAATTTACACCCTTGTTTTTTTCAGTGATTCATTACAACGTTGCCTTTGTGAGGTTATGGATATGAACGAAATAGGTCAAAGATGAAACAATGGCAATGTTGGAGTGAGGATGTGTGAGGGAGGTTTTGATTGTCATGGGACGTAAAAAACAAAGGGTTGAGGTGAAAATTTTGGACATGTGGCGAATCCCAATGGTCACTTTTTCGCGTAGGGTTTCGGAAAAGTTTATATCGTTGGCTTTGATCAAATGTTATATTTGTGTGTTGATGCTTGGCCTTTGCTTTGAAGTTCTTCAGTTTATTTATCTCCTGTTTAGAACTTTAAAAAATATATTAATTAATTGAAACATGTTTCCATTGGATATTTTGAATCAATAAACACAGTCGTTATGTGTGTGTGGCACGTTGGTCTTGTAGCTCCTAGTCTTGTGGTTAGCGTCTCTGCTTCCAATGTAGAAGGTCTGGGGTTCGATTCCCGTTAAAGACAGAATTTCTTAACTTCTGATTTGGACTTCCCTCAGTTCTTGTCTTAGGAATTTGTAAACGGTGACTTTGGAGCCGTCCTAGCAACGAGGCACATATTAAATTTAAAGTTGTTCTGAATCGGCCTTGTTGGTTCTGGCGTTGATCCACGGGTGTTCGTACTGTCCTACCACTGATACATTTTTTTATATATATATTTATTTATTTATTTATTTATTTATTTATTTATTATTTACTGCTATATTTCCTATTAAAAAATATCGACGTTTGGTTGGTTATCGCTCACTCGTCGATTGCGTCGGGACCTACAGGGTTGGTTTGGTCGCTTTGGTTTACTGTCCCCCACTGAAAATCAGTTATTCATATGACTGAGTGGGGAGACTCTAAATACGTATGTATTTGTTTATTTTGTTTGATTTATTACTACTTAAGTTTTCTATCATCACAATATACTCGTAAATGGGACAAGCCAATATTAATAAATGTGTCGTTCGTTTGCTTTGTAGCTAGCGTCTTCGCTTCCTATGCAGAAGGTTTAGGATTCGATTCCCGCTATAGTCTGAATCGTTTTAACTTCTGATGTGAACTTGAGCCTTTGAGCTTGTCGAATTTGTAAACGGTGACTTTGGTGCCGTCTTGCAAACGTGATTCATAATAAATTTTAAGGTTGTTCAGAATCAGACTTGTTTATTCTGACGCTGTCTGCGAGTGAATCGTGTCCAGCTTGATTGATCGGTGTTTCCTACTTAAATATGCCGGTCTCTAGTTGGTCATTGTTCGCTCGTTGATGGTGTCTGCGCCTACAGGGTTGGCTTGGTCGGGTTGAAATTTTATGTCCCCCACTGAAAATCAGTTCGTAACTGCATGAGAGGGTAGACTCTAAATACGAATGTATTTATTTATTTTATTTTTGTACACATAGACAAGGATACGTTTATTTACTGGACTGGTTGATCTGGAAAACATAGTTATTTTATTATTATATGATCAATATTATGCATATTACAATACAAAAAATACATAATACTACATGAATAGAATACCATGCTATATTTGTAGAACCGTTAGTCAATATATTCATTCATCATCTTAACCTTGTAATGACCTAACGGTTCAGGCGCCCTTAAACCAAATAATCATTACTGCCAATAATTAGAAATCTGAAGAAGGTGATGGAACAATACATATACCTACTATGTCTAATTTCTTGTCACCTTTCTGAATATATTAATATTATAATAAGACCAGAAAAATAAATAATAAACATGTATCAATAAAGTTTCTGCCAGGTGCCTAGCTAAGTTATATGTAGAGTTATTCTACTTTAAAACGTATCCATTCAATTATAACTTCCCGATTGTGCAATGTCACATTTTTCAATAGCTCATTCCCTAAAACACGTATCTTTTTTAAATGGACACTTTAAATTTATTTTTACGGATGCTTAGAAGATTCGTGTGACGAATTTTAAACATTAAAGCTAAAATTAAAGTTCCGAAGCTAGGCTTACTTCAATTACTTGGTAGTGAATAGTAAAACGGACTTCGGTAAAATTTACTCTTTTACTTTTGATTAACGTGTCCATATTATAAACTATTTGCATTATTTATTTATTTAAATTCACGTTTTTGCTATGGGGTACTGCTTCGAACAAGTTCTCCAACTTTTCTTTCTATACTGAAGCTAAGTGCAAAAATTAGCAACTTTACATAGTCGCTAAATGAAACTTAAGTTCACACAAAAAACTACGATATAAAGTAGTTCTATAGAAGTCTTTTTCAGCCAGTTTCCTTTTTCACTCAATTTCATGAAAGGACGTACTTATCTTTGATCATTAACCAATAAACCCTTTCAGAATTCTCTTCTGTTACGATATTAATTTAAGGTTTGTTCCCCTTTAAGAGATCTTGGTGGCATCTCCATCGTCTGTTGTCGCGAGACCCCTCTTTCCGACCAACTTCTTTGAGGCGGATATCTGGGGAGCTACCGAGCCGGGTAGAAAGGAAAGTTTGATAATTGTTAAAGATCTCTTTGTCTGCGGCTGTGGCGCAATCTCACCGGGGCGTAAGGAATTCAAAAGAAGCCCGTCTAAAACACGGCTGGATTCTGTGGGGGGTTCCCTTATTGAATATCGAATTTACCGTTGAGTTTTAACAAAGGGGTCTCTTGGAAAAGCCTGTGATGAGTTCTTTAAGATGGTATTTAGAAGATCTTGACAGTTTATTATTTCTTAAAGACTTGTTAGTTATAAATCTTGAGTGTAATATAGAAGACTTGAATCACCCAGAGAATGCGCTAGTAGTATTTCCAACATGGCCGAATAAGGAATATTGTCGTTGTGTAAAAAATATAAAACAACAATAGCAATTGCAAGAATACTAATATACATGCTGAGATTATTACAACCGTTAGCTTTAATGTTTTTTTTTTTTTTTTACTTTTACATGTCCCTTTATAACAGAAAATAACTTAAATTTACGCAATATTTCGGGTATTTTTAATACCCTTATGGTATCATTTTAAAAAGTCCGACTCCTAATCAAGGTCGATATATCACAACAAAAATTCCAACACAATTGTTATATGGCTTCGATGCCAGGTTATTGACAAAACCCCTGCCAAATAGCCATTAGAAGGGTACATACTGAAATATTGCATAAATTTGATTTATTTTCTGTTATAAAATAACATGTAAAAGTCTAGAATTTTATTTCTGCAAGAATACTTTTACGATGATTTTCTGTTCTGTTACACTCTAGATCCAACTTGGCAAACTTCATATAAGGTAGTGCATTCGTAGCGGCCATGTTTGACTAAGTAGTTGTCCGTCTGTTTGTTTGCCTGTTTGTTTGCATGTATGTACGCCCACGCTTCCGTGCGTAATATAATCACCTGTGTTTTCTGAGTGGTTAGTAAATACAGATCGTGTGTTCGTTTTGTTATCATTATAAACATCAATATTGCCAAACCAACAACTACAATATCGCCGAAATGTAGGGAATCATGTAAACAATAATTGTTTCACGTCATGTCAATGCAATGCAATGGTTACTTTTATAAATTATCAAGAAACATTTATTTTACAATTGGTTATGGAACAGGTGCGTTGTCTTCACAACTTTGTCTACAATTTATTTCAACCGCTCGGATTTTGAATTTGTAATTAATTTGTTATTTTCATTTAATTATTAATTATTGATTGGTCTCCTTTATTAATCAGTGTTCTTTAACTTAAACAGAATAGACGTTAAATAAATAAATAAATAAAATTTGATTTGGACGTCAAGCTGTTCCTTTTTTGTATTTAACACCAATGCGACGAGGAAAATCATAGGCTGGGCAAGAACCGTATATTTACACACTTGAATTGGGTTTATATGCATTATCATTCTAGCGATTAAGGAGTATATAAAGAAACTGACACTTGTCAGAACGGTGTCTGCAGGAGATAATACAATGACACATGATGTGTGTTTGCAACTTAACTTGTTCCGAAGCAAGTTTACAGATTTTGGTGGTTTAGAAGGGGGAATTTTGGCCAGTCAGCAGTAACAATTTTAATTGGGGCGTTCTGAATGTTTACAATTCACTACGATGACGCTTACATCAGCAAGTTTGCTACTGAAACATCCCAGTATGTTAGTCAATGTAAAAAAATAAGCACGATAAGGATTAAGTATTAAAAATATTGTTTTTTGGACATTACATTGTTCTTTTCCATATTTTGTTGTTATTTTTCGACTATTTCAATTTTGTTTGTATTTTATTTTATTTTATATTGTTGTTAGATTTACTTTCTTCAAACTTAATTTTTTTAAACCTACGAAGAAAGGTCGAAATATCATAACAAAAAAAAAAGTGTTATCTCAAAAAAAATATTACCTGTCTACAAGTTTCTTTTATATATACTTAGGTTTACGTGTTGAATAACATTTTCACTTTGAGGTGTTAATTTTTCCCGTCCACGCAACGCTACGTCTGTAGTAATTCCCACTTATCTACGATGTAGGTGCCTGGCTGCGGTTTTATTGATGTAGTACGGCTACTGGTGGCGCTGACGGTGGCAAAACTCCGCACTTATGCTTTTCTGAATAATGTACACCACTCTAAAAGTTTTGCCGCACTAATGGTGGAGGATCCGATGTGGAGATAATTCTGGATGGGTCTCGAGTGTGGAAGACGTATCTTGGCGTACTATACTATGTTATATACTTTTATTAGGCACATTTATATATACGGTGAAAAATGCACAAACCAGGAAAAAATTAAATCAAATTGATAAAACAAATTGCAAATTGTGTCAAAATATAAATCACAAATATCCTAGTCAAAGTCGGCAAAAATCGGACTCTCCGCTAATCCTATTTTTGCCGACTTAGATAAAGTTATTTTTCATTTATTTTTTGACGCAATGCGATTTGTTTCATCGTTGTACTATTTTTTTCCGGGTCAAACCATATATATCTGTGCCTAAATGGTGATGTAAGAGAATTGTGTGGTTTATAGATATACTTGCTTGAGAAATTCAAATACCCTGTTGCTTAACTTATTATGATTAAATAGGCAACTTCGCAAACGTTTTTGTATTCACGTTGATAGATGAGTGTATTTGGATCTACCTCCCACAATCGAGAAATAATAGTAAAAGTGTAATTTTTTCAGAAATATTTCTTAGATTGATCCCAAACTCACAGACTGTCTAAGTTGAGAGTTTAAAGGTTCCTTCACGTTTTCTTAAGGATCTGAGTAGTCGTTGCGGTTAAGAGCGAAAAAGCACACATAAAAGTGTACGAAAAATAATTTTAAAATCGTGAAAGTACGTTTTCTTCGGAGATTACTTCGATTTTAACAAAAGCTTCGCAGGTCTAAGTTCAGAGATTTTGAAGGTTCCCTGAAAATTTAACAAAATCGGCGTTATATGGCAGCCGGCGTGGTTAACCAGCTTTCTCTCATAATGCTCAGCGAACAACAAAGATGGCGCTTATTATTCAAATCATCAAGGGAGCCTAGGTTCTATTTTCTAGACTCTCTAGAAGCATCAATTCACATCACTGATTATATTATTATTATACGCCTTCTCAGCGTTTCACTCCCTATCGCATCAAGAAGGCTTTGTAACTTCCAACAACCAATCAGGGGGCTTTAAATTACTTCCCATCTCATACCACTTGGTTTATTATGTCAAGTTTAACAGTTGAATGAAAACACCGAAAACTTAGCGCGTTCAATTTCGTACTTTACTCAAGACCCTCTTACCAAATTTGCGAATGTCCTTAACAATAATTTTTTCCCTGTTTGCTCGAAATGCGATTTCTCTCCTCCATTTGCAATGCTAATTGATTTCCGTCTAAAGGCGATTACGAGCCCTCAAACTAGTTAACATCCCCCTCCATTCAAACTGACTGAGGCGCAATGAACAAACTGATGGTTGATACAGTCTCACAAACATATCAGTTTCTCTCGTGACACCCGGACTGAAAGATTGTTTAGCACAGTGAACTTTTTAAACTTTTACACCGTAGAATACACGAATTCATGAACTGTTTCATCTTCCCACCAGCCGCATTGATGTGCTAACGTATTCCTGTTTAATTAGGTTGCAGTCTACCTTACAATCTTTTTCCATTGTATACGCCTATTTATTTATATTTTTATTTATTATAATGCATATTACTACAGAGTACAAATACTTCACAAGTGCAAATCATAACATAATGGACCGACAACATGCTATATACATTAAAATATACTATAAACATTCACAAAATAATAAATGCATGAACAATGAAAATTAATAATAAGAGATATTCTTGAAAGAAAATAAATGAAAAATTTGTATTAAAGAAGAGTCTAATGGAAATAAGCTAGTGACTAAATTATAATGTAAATATCTTTAAGCTTGATCGAGTGATCACAGATTTAAATTTAACAATATTTTGAGAGCAGATATCAATGTCTGTTCCTTCATGAGGTTTCAACATATTAAATGAATGCTGTAATCTGTTGATGTATGAATTTGTTATGAAAGTTAAGATGACTTAGGGTTGGTTTGAAAGTTTGAGAAAGACGTGTATGTTTGGAAGGTATATGAAAATTTAATTTTCTAAGAATTGAAGTACTGTTTGTCAAATTATTTACAATTTTGTAAAGGTATACCATGTCTGAATAGTTCCTTCGGTTTTCTAATGTCATTAGGTTAGCATCTTTAAAAAATTTGCAAAATAGTAATATTCATCACTTTCAAAGTCAATTAAAAGAAATTACTGAGAATCAACTTCACTAATGTCTTCATGCAGTCACATGTACATACAATTTATATTTACAGTTTACACTTTACACTCTCACTTACATAATCATACACTCAAACATACATACGACACCACTCACATACATGTACATACTTGATTTACTGTCCTCCACTGAAAATCAGTTACATAACCGAGTGGGTAGACTCTAAATACAATTTATTTATTTATTTATTTATTTATTTATAATTGTAATGTTTGGTAAATTGCACTTGTGGGACATTGTGTCTTGCTGTAATGTGGCCACAAATAAACAAACAATTCATATTTTCAGAAACCACTTTTATATTTTAGTATTTACGAACTCTTATTTTCTTAATATTTTATTAACTTGTCTTGGGGCAACAGCACATACTGCAGAGACCAATTAACGGTTTATTATCCAACGCTATCAGTTGAGAGGTATCTAATCGTCACTGTCAAGTTTTCCTCGAGATATGAAATAAAATTAATAAACCCTATTGAGACTTGGAAAGTATGAACATTTATAAAACAAGATTAAATCCAAAAACAAAACTGTGACGAATTTCTATGTATAACATTATAACGAACGGAACGGACACATTATTCAATATAAATTCCACGTTTCAAACAAAGCCAGCGTGTTTTTTAGAAAAAGTATTTTCGAAAGTTATACCTAAAAGTTTGTTGTTATAAAAGTAAAAGATAATATGCCCGTTCAATTTATTCGCTGAATTTAATATCGGTTCGCCTGGTTTGTGGGAAACTTTTAGCCAGTGTAAAACTCTGTTGTAAAATGCGCGTAGGGAAAATGTGACGCATTTCGCGGTAAAGTTTCGTTTCGGGAGAAATTTGTCTCGTGTTGTTTTTGAAGAGATTTCACTACACCTCAATTTAAAATTTAACTCGTGTATCTATTGACGGCACCATTTTATCTATAGAATTTGTCTAAGTATGCTTTGTCAATATTCTTTCTAATAATATTTAATACAATATTCTACCTAGGGGATTATTTCCCGACTAGCCAAATCGAGAAATTCTTTTTAATGATTCGTTTGTACTGCCTACTTGTTTTATATATCATAATACTACATAATAGATTAATGTAACACACATAACAAAAACTTGTAGAAATACAGCCAAACCTTACACACTCAAAAGAAATGAGATCTTAAAAAAGGGCCAAGCTCATCTGCCCTTCCACATTTGCGCATTCTTAATTCATAAACGTACAGTGTCCCATAACAGCATCCTAGAAAAGCTTGGCAAAATAGAATTTGCGATTATTAATTTAAACGTAATAGTTCAACCAAGTTCTTTTTTCTAATTAATTTAAACGTTATAACATGCAAATTTTATTTTTCCAAGCTTTTCGAGGATGCTGTTAGGGGACACTGTACGTTTATGAATTAAGAATGCGCAAATGTGGAAGGGCAGATGAGCTTGGCCCTTTTTTAAGATCTCATTTCTTTTGAGTGTGTAAGGTTTGGCTGTATTTCTACAAGTTTTTGTTATGTGTGTGATCTCATTACTTTTTCAAGTTCCATTGTAAAATTATTTGTTGAAATATAATAATTTTATCAAAGTTGATTTAATTTCTATGGTATTAGCAATAACAATAGACAATAGGATGTAAAATATCTAGACCCGGATTCATGTTCATCCTGGTATAGGTGATATAACTATGGTATAACGACGGTAAAAGGACTGGACCCCAATTCTTGAGTTCGTGGGAGATGAGTTGAAAACGCAATTTGAAAACGAAGTCGTTTTCATTTTCGAAGAAATTGGTATTCTTGAACGGTATCGTAGAAAACGTCATTAAGTTGAAAGAGTATTGCTGTTATTCACGTGGGGTACGGTTCACGAAATCCAGACACTTTAAAAAGATTTGCGTACCAAAGAGCTCGAAAACGTTCTATATTTATTCTAGATGGCAGTGCCTTCATAAACGCGGGTCAATCGAAAGACGAGTTGCATGAAATGATTTGATTGTTGCAATTATGTAAACAAACAGATGAGCACGCTAATATTCGACACCTCGCTTTGACATTGTGTGTAGCAGCAAGCTGACTTTGATCATGACTATAAATATGGCTAAAAAGAAAAGAATATGTGTATTATTTCCGAACATTTTTGTAAATCCTAGGTGGACAATCATACTATTGGTTATCTGAATTAGGCTTTTAGTAATCAAAACTAGTTATTTGTGCGGGAAGTTTGTCAGAACAATTGGTTGTGCTGGTCTAGGGTTGGCTAGGCTTGTCAAACATGTAATGTAAGTATTTATTTATCTAGTCCTTTAGCCTAATGGAACTTTAGACCTACACTGTTGTATTATAAATAATTTTCTACATCTGGGCCTAGGCCAGGGACGGTTCCTGATTTGTTTTATGAGAGTATAATGACACCTTTTCTCGTTCCACACAAAGAAGAAAAATTTTTAATGTCCGCCATTTGTTTACGTATCGCACTTTCCCGCCTAACTCTGCTTGTACCGTCAACAAGTGTCAAGTAACTATGGTTACTTGTTGATTGTATGCCAAGTGTTTAAGGCTTATTTTAAAACCTTTATTTGGAAGCCTTCCAACAAACTTTTTCAACTTTTTTTTTCAAAAGGAACTATATTTCTATAACCTTAATGTCCATGTAAAATATGAACATTGTAGTCCCACCCGTCTGGTCAGAATCGCGGGCCGACGTATTAGATGTTAGCAGTAGTAGGCAGTAGTAGGCAGTAGTAGGCAGTAGCTAACATCCTTAAAGTGATTTTGAGCATGTTTCAAGCCATTTTTTCACCAAGAAGGAATAATCGTACCCCAATAAAATTTGGCATGTGTTGTCAGGTACCTAAATCCCCTCGATTGTGATAGTTTTCAAGTTCACATCACGTTACATGACGGCTGGGTAACACCTCGAAATCACCCCAACTCTGCTTGGTGTATAAGGTGCTTGAGTGTGTAGCGCACCGCGGCTTGGCTGCGGCGCCCTAACGGGCACCTAGATTCTGTAGGTTTCTTTCAGTTAACGTCATCATTATTTCATGAATATATTAGTAAAAATATACTTTAACTCACTTTAAGAATTCTTTGATGATAAACAAGTAAAACAATCCGTGGTTTCAAAGAAATGAGTGAAAAGTAGTGTTATTTTGGTTAATGTAATAATTCCTCGTGGACGATTTTCAGTTTTACAGAGTTAACAATAAAAAAACCAATAGTCAATGCAAAATACAATTTAACTGAATATATAATTGCTTTTCATCATTGTGTCATATAATTTAGACTTGATCAATCTTTCTAACTAATTGAATACTGGAGACATACTTTTATTTTATGTTTTGAATTTATCTTTACATTTTGACACCGGACTAGATTGAGTCAATATTCCCTAACGAGCCTGTACCGTATCTTCTTAGAATGCGAATTAAGTTAAATAATTAATTGATCTTGGAGGTAGGCTTTATGCTAATCGAGTTAGACACTGCGTCTCTGTGTCCTATAGAAGGCCAAGGTTTGGGAGACGAGGTATCTAGAATGCTGTGAACTGAAACGTTCGAAATACGGTTTGATATTCGCAATTGGCAACCGCTACCATCAAAATGAGTGATCGGCCATTTTGATGCCAATTCGAGATGTTAGTTGAGTGTAAAAACAAAATGGCGATGGGCGTGACGTGGTCGAGTGACGTCACAATACGGTTGACAAACCGGAAACGGAAGTAGTTTCGTTACTTGAAATGTAACCCTCTTGTAGACTTTAACGAACCAAATAGTAAAACACAAGTTTGCTCTTAGTAACATAAATATGGAAATTGTATCTATAAAGGTAAAACATCATCTACAAACAAACATTAAAATTAAAACGTTATCTACTTTCTTATCTTACGAAATCATAACTTTACTTTCTTTTCCATCAAATTAATTTTGCAACTATTGTGGAAGAGTAAAATTAGTTGATAACTTCATTCATTTTGTGACCTTTTCTGTAAAATAAATATTCTTCTAAAAATTGGCATTCGCTAACAAATTAATTTAAAAACTATCAATTTAGCACAATCTGTAAAATGTAACATATTAATCGATGTTATTGAAAAATGAAAATGTCTACAAAAGCCTTTTAATAAGGGACTGCGATTGTTTATGCAATGTTTTTACGCGATACTCAATTTGTTCACCATTATTGATGGTAAATTAAATAATTTATATACTTAATCATTTTTATTAATTAAAGTTACAAGTACAATAAAAAGCATTTTACGTGCCATTATCGTTGGAAATGAGTTTGTGATAATTATTTTTTATTTTTTATTTTTAATAATATGTAAAGCACCTTTATACAGAAATAACACACAATTCACAAAAATTGTAACGCAATGGGCCGAACATTGCAAAAATAATAATCTATACAATCCACATCTTGTTCTTCTGTATCAACCCCAGTACAATATCACCTGCCAACTATCCCGATGACATCTGCTTAAGCCCCTAGGGTGTAATACCTCGTATCTGTTCTGGAAACAGATGATCCACATCCCCCACAATTCCATGCAATTAACAGCCAGATATGTCAGTGTAATTGCGCCACGTGGTTAGCTAAATGCGGCAATGTCCAGTGGTAGGACATCTCGTTAAATTGTCAATTGATCAGTCGATTGTATTGGCGTGTACAGCCATGGGGAAATTTATGCATCAGCGCGTATGTTTTTGGCGAGTTAACAATATTGGAGATTTTGTTAGTATCGTTTTTGAAATTGTACGCGCTTGTTATAAATGGTTGGTTCGTTGTTGTGTGACGGGCATGTTTGATTGGTTCACTTTAGCAAGCGTTGACAGAATCATTTTCAGTTAGATATTTTCAAAATTGACATCTGTTAATAGAGTCTGTTTTATATCAAGTTGCCATTTCCGCCGAAAATTAATGCATCACAGTCTTTTGAACACTGTAACCAAAAACTACCAAGTAGCAAGTAAACTATAAAATTTAAACATAGATAAATTATCTCTCTATTAGTGATTTATTATGTTTTGACAAGAAAAATAATTTTTTATCATTTGTCTTGTTTAAAAAAAGTTGAGTAATCAATTTACTGAATGACGCTCAATGCTGGCAATGTTGGGCGTAAGGCATTTATAAAAACATATGGACATTCTTACAGCAATCTTCACACCCTACACATATTTAACTGAAAGTAACCTTTCTAGATTTCGGTCGTAAGAAAAGTAATTACAAGTTTTTAGCAATGGTCTATTCTTTGATTTTTATAGACCTGTGTACGCTGATTGAAAATTAAAAAAACACATTGAACTATAAAATTGTTCAGTAACTTTAAAATTGAAATATTTCGGATCTCCTACTCAAGAAGAAGGTGTTGTAAACTCCAAAATATTGCCATTTTAAAGTCACAGAGCCATTTTATAGTTCAATGTGTAGTTTTATTAATATGAACACATATAATACCAGTAATACGCAACAAAGACGGCAACCCCGCCACCCCCCACGTGACACAACGGCATCACTGTGTCGTCACATCGTTCGCGGCTTACAGCGCATCAATATGTAAAACATCGGCCGTCAGCGCTCCTGGTGGTGACAGGCCGACATGCACCGCTGACGTCGTGGCCAGCTGTTGCATTTTTAACTAGGTCCCGACAACCGTACCGTCGGTTGGAGCGGGTGCGGTTTTGTTATCGGAATTGTTTTTTCCGGGAATTTGTTTTTGACATCGATGCGTGACATGTATATCAATGGGAATGAATTACTGTACTGGCTTTTTGTTTGGATTTAGATTAAAACCCTGGAATTATATACAATACAATATTGCTCTTTTTGTGCGACTTGTATATTATATATTATTAAAGTAAGTATTTATTATTTAATAAAATAAAACGAAAGAAGGGACAAACTTAAGTGACCCAAAGATCAATTAATCCATAGATCAACTTTTCCAAACAAATATGACATTAAATTTCCAACTTGTCCAAAACCCAGGTGTATGAATTGTCATTTTATATTTTATAGTAGAAATGAATTAGTTTGACCGAGGTGCTACAGTAAAATAGGGCCGCCATGTTTTCCCACGGCCTGTTAGATGACGTCAGCGAGTGATAGCTCTGTGAATATAGCGACGCCGGAACGAACCGAATATTCACGAGCGAGGTCGATAACGGTAGGTATATTCCAGACCGCTTGATTTAAACTTGAACGCGGGTGTTCAACAGTGGCTACATATTATCAATTAAGTGAAGGGAGAACTGAAACCGATACTGACAGTCTGTAATATTTCATTTTTATAAGAACATGACGTGAATGCAGTTTATAATGCATTACATTTAAACGTTTGACCGTATTAACGTATTAATATAATGCTTATAGACTGTATTACCGTATGTTGCACCGTTAACCGTCAAAGGCAATATCGTAAACAAACATCAAACGGACTTGAATATGTTGGCGTAAATAGATACTAATAATAACTGAACGTTGTTTCGGAAGTGTATTCTTTTCATGTCGGTTTTATAAACTAGTTTAATTTGTATTTTCTTTGACTGATGTCGGTCTCGAATGGCTTTTGCTAGAGCGTCGACACACTTGGTTACAGTTAGCTGAGGTTGAATGAGTAGACTCAAAATACGGATACACGTGTTTCGTAACCATTATCTGTTGCCACTTCCAACTCCGCGTTTGGCCGGCATTGAAGATAGGCCTCTCCATCTTCATCTCTCCTGTCACCAGTATTCCCTTTCCACCACATCTTGTCTCATCCTTGCTGTTCCACATATTTTCTCTCACTATCCTGCCATCGTTGTCGTGGTCTGACCCTTTGGTCTTCTTCTTGGAATTTTCTATTCCATCATCCTTCTCGGTAATATCGCTATTTCCAACACGTTCATCTTCCACGCATTCGTCAATGTTGAATGTTATTCTTAAAATATTGTGTGCGTGTGGATCCAATTCGCTCTAATTCATAAAAACATGTGTTTAGTTATTTCTATTCATCGGATCTTCTTGTAATCACACATATTCTATTGTTTAAATAATTGACAGTAGTATGTATAATTTTGAGGTCATTAGGAATTGACTTAAATGCTTTCAATTTGCAACTATCCAAGTGAAATTTATGGTAATGTTTGTTGTCAATCTTGTGTGAACTATTCGTGGTATCTCTGTATAGGGGTATTTGTCATACATGTTGTTGGTATTAATTACATTTTATGAAATGAACGATGCTTAGACTGCAGAAGGAGGGGGTGAGTGAGTGAGTGAAAGAGAGAGAGAGAGAGACAGAGACAGAGAGTGTGTGAGAGTCAGCGAGTGAGCCTGGTGTAGACTGGGTGGGGAAGGGGGAAGGGGGGACGCGATCATGTGGCTAGGACATACGAGCTATCTCTGCAGAGTTATTACATATTATGTACAGTAATTTATACCCTCAATGTAATGCGCGGACATGATTAGAGCTAATAGGAATAATAATGGACTATGGTCGCTCTAATACAGAGTGCATGTCGGCTTTATTGCGGGTTGTTAATCTAATAACATGTACTCACAAGCGCACTCGTAAGTCATATTCAAGAGATAGGAGCAGAAGACAAGAATAGTTATAAATTATGAACGTACATATATTAATACTACAAATTTTAATTTAAAGACAAAGTGGAATTGTATCGAAAGAAGCGTTTTGAATTGCATTAACAGCAACGATTGTACTGAAACAAAATGAGGGATGTCAGTAGCAGAGCGAAGTAATAAATACCAATGCAGTGCATGAATAAAGGTACCGGTACCTAAAAATAATAATTACATTTTTGGTGGAGGCGCCGGGTCCACTGTTACAAGATGTATAACGAGAATTCAATGTTGCGTGGCTTATACTCTGATTGTTCATTTTAATTGTTCTTTTAAACACTATTCCGGAAAATCATCATTTTATTTTTGAAATAAAACAAAGATCAACAAACCACCAAACAAAACTGTAAAAATCACTCTTTTTAAATTTGTGTACTTGGTTAATTTATTATAAATTACTGTTTGACCAGGGTGTATTCGAGAATCAAATAGTTATTTATTTTTTAATACGTATATATAATTATATATTTTAATGTGAATATTTGCGTCGTAAGTATCCACGTTTAATTTATAAAGATTAACCGAAAACCATTAAAATGTGATGGACCGGCACCTCCACCAAAATTGAAAAATAAATTCAAACCAAGGGTACAAATTCTGTTTTTTTGCAACCGATATGACACCCTCAATAGTTATTGACTGCTCTTGACCGGAGTAAAAATTCTGAAATTTAATTGAAATTGAAATATATTTCTGTCAATGTTGTGATGGTAAATGCACATTATTATTCGCGGTTTGTCATTATTACTATGCACGTGTATTTTGCAATGCGATGACATTTTGATCCGTAATTTCGAAAGAAACAGTTGAGATGTGTGTTTTCGAATGTTATTTAGTGTTGCTAGAACTACTATCGTTATTTTTGTTTTCTGTTAACTGTCTTCTTGTGTTTGGTTGTCTGTACCAAATGAACATGTTCCCAACAAAACATGTAACCTTTGAAGCAGAACTTGAATCAGGTCAGACGTGGCTACTTTTCCGTGATCTGTTCATTTGCTTGCACCGTCTGCACTGCCAGGGGGCTTACACATGACTGACAGACCTCTCTGTGTTAGTTTCTTGCACTCGTTTAGTTTTGCGCTGCAACGGACGACTCTCGACTGCCAATAAACCAATAACGTACTTGCTCGTAGAGCTTTTTATCTTTTATTATTCCGAAGAGAGATGATAAAATTTAATGATTTCTTGTTAGTAGTTTAACTTAACAATAGTGTGTGCGACTCGACGAAGTTCAAAATCACAATGAAATAACCACGAGTACCTATGCCGTGATTCTAGACGAAATGTGCGTTTCTACTTTTTAGTCAACCTACTTAACTTTTAATTGCTTTTCTCCCTCGTCTATCACCACCCATCTTCTCGAATAACAATATTACAATAATAGAGACGTTAAGCAACAAAAAATCATCATTATCGTGTGCTTAGTTATTTGGATATAGTCAAAAGTGTTTAATGTGCGTATTGCATTAACATGGCATAAACAGCCGTTTTGAAAGATTTGATAAATAAGTATAAAACAAACAATATCTACGTGGCCCTATCAATCCTTCAGAGAATGCATTGCCTTACTTTATGTACCCACGTATCCCCGAAGCTGATCTTCTACACAGACTTTGATATGTCGGTATCCAATATACATAGACGTTTGAACTCTAGCGCCCCAAGCATCAAGTACAGGAACTAATAGTCCTCCATTGTCTGAAGCCGACGTATCTCGATCCTCTTCAAAGTACATTTATAACAGACAAGGGAGGAATACTTCTTAGGGTGACTTACTTTGTTATGACCTAGCATTGATGGAGAATGTTGACCTGTTTTATACGATCTTCGTAGAGTCCATTGTTGACTCTAAAAGCTGGAATTCGTCCATGTGGAAAGTTAATAAATAAAGTTTTATGATCGATGGAACCGAACGCGTTGAAATAAAGGAAGTTTTGGAAAATTTACAACAATGTCTGCGCCGTTGTGTGATGCGAGGAGTAAGCGTTGCACGTCAACCATCTACGTTAAATTGCTTTTATAAGTGGAATATATTAAACAAAAAGTATTTCATAAACGTACAAAATACTACAACATACAAATTCTACTAAACATTCAAAGTTGTTTAACAGTAAACAACAACAATATAAAGTTACTTACAACAATAACGACATATCATAGCTGTTAAAGAAGTGGTATTTACATAGTGATTTATTGTTTGGTGAATATTAAACCTATTATAATAAGTTTTGCAAGAAATTATAATGTAATTTAGTAATAAGTTAATGATAAAAATAACAGTTTTTTTATTTATGTATGAACTTGAAGATAAGTCACATAACACTGTTATTTGTATTGTTTAAGTGTGGTTGGATTCAAGTTATGCATGGTAAGATCCATGTTTTATTGGGGAAGTGTTCTGTTACTTAAAAGAAAGCAAAGAAAAGTGTAAACCAAACAAAACTTACAAAGTTAGGAACATTCCAAAACAACCATATTAACGGTTTCTTGTGAAATCTCGAATGTAAATGTGGTCAAAACCCAAACTTTAACAACTAAAAATCATGGCATGCGTAGAAATAATGATAAACCTTAAATAAGTATGTAAAATTACTCCCATGTCTAATTATGTTTAAAAATTAGGACGCCAGTCAATAACTGAATAGATTATGTCATATTGGCAAAAAGCGGCACATTTTGATTGTTCTAAATTATTTCTCAGGTTTGGTGGAGGTGCCGGTCCCAAGTGTTAAATATATTTTAAGCGTTTTGTGTTATCATAAAAAATGTAACATGAACGATATTTTGAACCGAAAACTGTAGCTCAAGCGTAATGCGCTAGACTCTGATTCAGGACGTCACTGGTTCGAATCTCCTCACCGACAATCCTGAATGAAAGTTTTCAACAAGGTTTTCTTTAGACGTTAATGCGAATGCAAGGGATTGAGTCCTCTTTGACATCCCTCGGACATCCACGTACCTAGTTCACCTGAAGAGGGGCATACATTGCACCCTGGGCCGGTTACCACGAGAAATTTGAAAAATATATATTGTGATGAATATAACCCGGGACCATGGTTGGCTGTCCGGGCTACTTCTCTTACCAACTCAGCTAAGAAGACAACAGACTACATTCTGTTTAGTTCTTGTACATTTTAAATTTCTGTCTATAGTACAGAGTGGCAGTAGTGTAGTAGTGTCATAACAGCGTCATAGTCGCCTACTATAAAACTAAGGTTAAACATGATAAATATAAAAATATATATTTTCAAGTTTAAAACAAATTTATTCGCGTAAAAGAAACTCACGCTTTGATTGACCTCTGTCTCTTTGATTCTTTGATACGTGCTATTATATTATGAGTAGAAACCTTTAACATTTTTCACAAGGCTCCTTCTCTAGAATAGTTGATCCCGGATTTTAAGCGAGAGACAATCCTTAGCAGAGATAAAAGATGCCTCTGAAGTGGCGCCATCTTTATTTGACAGGGCGCCTTGTTAACGTGTCTTCGTTAGCGGAACTGAGCGCAAGCCAAGAACTCTAGAAGGCTGTGGTTTCGTTTTCGTCGATACGACAGGTTGACTGGTATTGCCTCTAGTGACGCGATTGTGTCGGCCTACTGCAGCGTGTATAGTCCTTGGCGCTTAAATTGGTGGTGTCTTTGTGTGGGCTTACTGTAGCGTGTATAGTCCCTGCCACGAAAACCTGTCATATGATTTTCTGTTTGTTTTATGGAATATAACTTTTTATTTGTTGTATTTTTGTTGTTGTTGTTGTTGTTGTTGTTGTTGTTTGTTTTTTTGGAGGTAGAGAACGTTTAAAGTTCAGTTAGATTTCATGATTTTAAACTTTTGTTACAATGTTAATTTTACTTTTGAACAGCCAGTAGCATTGTGACGCACGTCTGTTGTAGTTATTTAACCAATCGAACCCAATCTATCCATCCCAATCTATTGAGATCTACAATGCACCAACAATCCAGATGTTATGAATTTAACCGTCTCGGTAGCTTAGGGGCAAAACACCCGACCGGCATTTGGGAGATCGGGGTTACATACCCCGCTCAGATAGATTTTGTAATTTCTGGATTGATTTCCATATAAACAATTTATAAACTAAAACTTTCTATATACTCAACCTTTTTTATTTGTGTCCTTATCTCTGCTCTTCAGCGACCATTTTAACAACTCACTGTTTTTTATAAGCTGAACAAAGTTAAATAGGTCGTTAAAGTAGTTTTAAAACAAATTAAGAAATTTCCATTTTGAAATGCAGTTTTATTCCATGTTGTATTTCCTCGTAATGCACTTAACCAAACTATGACTATATAATTTTCAATCGTCGATGTTTTAAACGCCATCCTTAATCATAAAAATCCAAGAAAGTTGGTCGAAAAGTTAACTGGAACTTGAATATAATACCAAAATTTGTGCTTTGAATTTCATGGGCGGGACATAACCACACTGACTATTATATTAAAAACTTTGGACATAAGGACACATTGTGCCACGACCAAAATATAATTTTGACCAATGCTTCCACCCCCAAAAAAAAGTGTTTTTCTAAAATAATATTTGGTGTACGATTTTATTTGTGTGGCTGTACAATATGTACAATTTGCAGTACCGGGGTGTGAAAGATGTACTATAGAATTGACATCTATTTTATAGAGTAAATATTTTATAACTGAAAAGGGTCGATGTTAAATAATTAAATACTCCGAAAAAGTGACCCCATTAACTAACCGTTTCTCCCATTGTATTGTACTCCGTTTGAAATCCAAACTCCAGCCCGAAAGCATTATACAAATGCAAACAAGCATCCAACTGTTGTTATATCTCCCCATTGTTAAACGATGTCATTAGTGGTGTTTGTGTTTGTTTTGTTGGCACCAACTAACGCTCGTGTTTTGTTTGTTTGTTGCAGGTGAGTTTGTGTTGGATAATCCTCATCCTGTCGATCAGTGATTGGTTATTGATTGACCTATCGGATTGTTCGTCCCACGAGCCAGCTGTTTGTGAGTGTAAAGTTACGATGTTTTAACAGTGTTGATAAATAAATAAATAAATTTTTATTTAGAGTCTGCCCACTCAGTTATATAACTGATTTTCAGTGGGGACTTTAAATCAAAGCAACCAAGCCAACCCTGCAGGCCCCGACGCAATCGACGAGTGAGCGATAACCAACCAAAGATCGATATTTTTAATAGGAAATATAGCAATCAGTGGTATGGACAGTGCGAACACCCGCGAATCAACGCCAGAATCAACAAGGCCGATTCAGAACAACTCTGAAATTTATTATGTGCTTCGTTGCTAGGACGGCTCCAAAGTCACCGTTTACAAACTCCTAAGACAAGAATTGATGGACTTAAGTCCAAACCAGAAGTTAAAAAACTTCTGACTTTGGCGGGAATCGAACCCTGGACCTTCTGCATTGGAAGCAGATACGCTAACCACAAGACCAACGAGCCACACAACAAGACCAACGAGCCACACAGCTTTTGGTGGTTTTGTGCAAAAAGTTATAAAATAAATATAACGCATTGAAGGTAACACCAAAAAACAAAGTTTAATAACAATGCGTGAACACACATGAAAAAAAGTGCAAATTTAACATTATAGTAAAATTTGACGCTTGGTTAAGTTTTAACTCTTTTTATCATAATATAATGATCCCCCGCGTATGCAAATAAATACATTAATTTAAACCGATGTTGTTAAATTCTGCATTTTTAGAAGAACAATTGGAAAACCTTCCCCTCTTCAGGTGTCGAACTAGATATTTTGAATTCTGGATTATTTTAAAATGAATGTACACGGTTTATAAAAGGGATCAATCCCTTTCATTCGCATTGTTTACTGAAGAGAAATCCCCAGAAAAAACTTTTAGTGTGGATTTTCGGTGGTGGATATTAAATCCGGCACCGTGATGCAAAAAATCAGTTTTTAACTTAATGGGATTGACGTTAAGTAAATAAATAAAAAAAATAAAAATAAAATCACACATGAATCTCATACGTGTACGTCAACATAATCTAGTCCTTTTTGTCATTTTCAAGCGACTCGATATGAAAATTTTCCATAATGTCTCCAGCAATCATTCTAAAACGCCTCATCTTACATTCTTCAGCTCCATCCACTCAAATCTCTGAACACTTTTCCATATCGGTAATTACCTTAACACTTGAATGAATTCTCAGTAAGTGAGGTTTAAATTCCCAGCTCTTTGAAGTGTGTGCGGAGGCTGATGATTCCAAAGAGCTTAGCATTACCTCAAAAAAGAATACTCTTCGTGAGGCAAAGAGCTCTAACTAAAAGCTCTTACAATTAGTCGACACAAGGGCCGAAGGAAATGAAGTTACCGGGGTCTTTGGTGTCGTTAAGTGAACTTAAGTGCCCCCCCCCTCCCCCACTCTAGAGTACCCCACCCCCACCCCCACCCCCACCCCCTCCCTAAACCACCCACCACGTACTGACTTACCATATAGACGATGTGAAAACTGTCTGATACTAATGAAGGTTTAGCCTTTACCTGTGTATTATCCAGCATTAATTAAAATAATGAAAGAACTTTTAATTGTGGTTTTTGTACTAAATTAAATGGGGTGGATTCAAATTCTATGTATTATTATTTTTAGATACTTGAAAATAGCATTTTCATTTTGTATTTATAGCGCTTTCATTTGAAAATATGCATTTTAAAACAGAAATGTAATGTTTAATGGGGAGATTCGTCCCCATTTAAAAATGGGTGAATATAATGTGAATACTCTAACAAACACCGGGAATATTCATTGCAATCATGTTTTGTACTTTTCCCTAAACGCCACCCAGAGAACGCGCCGTATTTGCATGGCATAAGGTACGAAATGAATAAATTTACCTTGGAAAACAAGTGTAATGAAAGCCTAAATTCAAAACAACGTAAAGCCCTTTCTCTATAAACTACGACTTTTGCGCATGAAATGGTTTTAATAAAACTCCCATCCACACTGACATAAACAATACTCTTTTCTGATTGCCAGACTTTATACATATAGAGGGAAATGTAAATACGACCCAAACCACGACCCCCCCCCCAACCCCCTTGCGAATAGACGTCACGCGCATGGAAAACTTTCTGTAACACAAACCCGCGACGGAAATGGAATCACACGAGAAACTAAACTAAACACAATAACAGAGGGGGAAAGAGAGTCGCAGAAGAAAGAAAGAATACTGATAATACAGTTTGTGATTCCGGGAAATTCAATTTTCATTCCTTTTGGAAAGAATTCTTTGTCTCCTCGCCCCCCCCCCTCTCTTTTCTTGTCCTCTCTTACTCTTTGACCCTCTGTGTATCTTGGATTTGACGTGGTTCAAGAGTTAAGGGTCTCAAAGTATTGTTAGGTGGAAATAGAGAAAGGCTAACCTCAAGGGCTGTCCATGGATTAACAAGAATTCGTGGCAATGGCACTTTCATTATACAAAATATTTTTTTCGCTTTCTAATGCAAAACATATTATATCGTAATATTGCAATGAGAAGACAGTTTAGTCAAACGTGAGACAATATGAAGTATTTAATTTTAATTTCAAATTCTATCAAAAACACAGGCTAAGCTGCTCAGGAAGAATAGTTAAACGTGTTTACACAACACATTGAATCTAGGTGTGCGCTATATAGTCCTGATTACTGAATTAGAGTCAAGTCAGAGTATTAAAAAAAGCTCGGCTGTTGAGTATCATTCGAATTCAAATACGTCCTTTTTATTTCACTAATTACTCTTTGACTATACTTACTCACAATATGCACAACAATTAATTTTACTTTTTGATGTTAGTCAGTATGTTCTAGTATGATCAATTGATTCAATTACTGATATTAAAGAGCATCATGATATCTATATATCATAATGTAATTATTTTACAGTAAAAATATTTCTAAAAATGTAAACACTAGGAAAACGCTAAAGTCCCGCCGCGTTGATGGATGAGCTTTTTAAAATTTTTAGTTTGCGTGGGATATCTTTACTTTTGCAAGTGCTTTGTTTTGCTGCCTACGCATTGTAGGTGAATGTTGTCAAGTTTCTTTTGTTTCTTGTCAATTGGTATTATTTACCGTAAAAAACTTGTATTAAAAGCTTTATTTCTATGGATTCTGGCTAACTTTTTCAACTTTTTCTTTCAAAAGGTACTACATCACCATAACCTTAATGTCCATGTATAATATGAACGTTGTAGCCCCACCCGTTTGATCAGAATTGGCCCAAATGGCACGAAAATATCGCACAAAAAATCAAAAAACTTATATTAAAAGCTTTATTTCTATAGATTCTGGCTAACTTTTTCAACTTTTTCTTTTAAAAAGCAATACATCACCATTACCTTAATGTCCATGTGAAATATGAACATTGTAGCCCCACCCGTTTGGTCAGAATCGGCCCAAATGTCACGAAAATATCGCACTAAAAATCGAAAAAAATCGTAAAAGTACGATATTCATGAGAAATATTTCTTCGATTGTACCCAAAAACGTAGCAAGTCTAAGTTCAGAGATTTCGAAGGTCCTGTCAAATTTTCATCAAGATCGCTTTTGCCGTTTGCCCGGTAGAGAGCGAACAAACAGACAAAAATACAAACAAAAAAAAAACAAAAAAACAAAAAAACAAAAAAACAAAAAAACAAAAAAAAAAACACCCGAGCTAAATTTTTTGGGGGGTCGGTGAAATTGAAGTCTTCGCTTCGCTCATCCAATTAAATGTATCAAAAGAATGGTCATATTATTAAGGCATAAAAGAGTAGCAAGGTACAGCACCGAAAATGCAAAACGGTTTTTACGTTTTCACAATCGAGTTTAATGACTCGGCACCTCAACATCCAATTGAGAAATAAAACTGCATCATGTTGACGAATCAGGACAGATTTACTTTAGTCTACCTGGCACCCCAACCAAAATAATGATAATTTTTGTTAATTGGATTCGTTGTCAAATTCATACTCTTTCCAGAATGTTTACTCTTTATCCACGAAAAATAAAGAATAAATTTACACAAACAGAAATAGATACCACGAACAAAAAATTAAACACCTAAAAAATACGTAACACGTTTCACAACGCCCAGAGAACCTTTTTAATTAATTTAAAATTGATGTATATTTACGGAATACAATATCGATGTTGTCGGCGCCTACAGGGTTGGCTTGGTCTGCTTTAAATGCAATGTCCAATACTGAAAATCAATTACGTGACTGAGTGGGTAGATCTAAATACGAATTTATTTGAATATATTTTTATTTATAATGGATTAGATATACGATGAAACAATCAAGCTACGAAACAAAATACACTTAAAATCTCTTCTTCTCCAATTACGATCAACTTGCGTTTACGTCACCATTAAATCATGTTTAAATTAAGTTGTGTTTGCAGCATTCGATTACGCTCCGAACTTGAAGGTAAAAGGAGAAACTTTATTTCCAAAATACAGTTCTAAATTGTTTTACCACCGTGCAACGTAGATTTATAACATTTTCCTTGTCTTCTATAGTTAAACACATGAAACAGAGGCTCGTGCTGTCGTCATATTGAACGACCATGGCAGATACAACGTGGGAAATGTAATACTAACGCCTTTCCCTAGGGGGTATGTTGGCAAACACATAGAATGTCGTATCTCTTAAAGTCTGAAGTAATATTGAATACAAAATGCGATGAACGAAAAAGAAAATTTAATTATGTATTTGAATTGGAAATTTTCAGTAGGAGTGTTACTGAAATGGGATCTACACATGGACCTCTCGATGGAGGAAATGTAATAATAACGTAAGGTGAAAGTTTAGTTGTAGATTGAAGAGAACATGGATGTATACGATTTTCAGTGGCCTTAAAATGTATGATAAAAAATAATATATTATAATGAGTACAATAGTGAAATTGTCTGGCTTTGGCGATGAAGTTTTGTTAAAATGGGCGTAGAACTTTGTAAGTATTTTGTCCCAAACTAGTCTAACAATAGTTTAAACCAAGTTTAGACTTAGTCAAACTACATAGCCTACATATTTTTTACCTTGAGAATTTAATATGTTGTAGAGTGCAATGTATGCCCCTCTTCAGGTGAACTCTAGGTATATGTTGCGGATAGGACAATTGTGAAGGGATGTCCGAGAGCTGATTAAGAGGACTCTATCCCTTGAATTTGCATTCACGACTGAGGGAAACCTTTGAAAAAACTACAGTCAGGATTTTTTGTCACGACGGGATTCGAACCCGGGACCTCCCGAATCAGAGTCAAGCGCTCAGCGCTCGAGCCAACACTGGCGGAGGCTTTATAGTCTACAACACATTAAATACAACTTATATTCATCTTTATTTTGCTGAACGTAAGATGTAGTTCAAGAGGAATTCTTTTAGAATGAACTTTATCACTTACAACGAGTAATTAGTGTCCCATACTTCATCGTTATAGTCTCTTTATTGTAGCGGATTTTGTTGTGTGAAACTTAGCACAAACCTCGTTAGCGCTAAGTTCCCAGTCCTGTCACTGGTGAACGTTTTCCTTGGTTGAAACTTTAATTTCTTTTGTTACCAACTGTATAACAATATTCAGAAGCGAGTGTTGTATTTTACTAGGTAATTATTCATATATTAAAATGTATCTGAGAAGGTTTTGTTTATTGTTTTGTGTAGTCCACTGACATGTACATTGAACATAAATGGGATATAATAACATATTAACAAGTTGTTCACAAACACATTATACAAAATATGAATAACAAATGCATTAAGAAAGCAATTAAGCTGGAAAACATTTTTTTTCATAAAACTTTAATGATTTAGAATTATATTTTTCGTTGAGATAGTAATAGGCTAAAGTAGCCTATACGGCATACTATAGCCTTTAAGTGAAGAGAAAAAAGCGGAAAGACTTACAAATGTACGTTATCAAAATGTTTTTCCAAACAAAAAAATAATTCAAACAAGTTTTATAAATTCCATTATCTAAAATTCGTCCTAAATTGAGCATCAAACACTATTGTGGTACACATTTTATTGTATTGTATTTCCATTGTTAACAACAATAATTGTGTCCTACATTCGAAATGAAAATACCGATAGTAATATTTTTTCTTGTTTACGTCATGCTGTGGCCTATATTCAAGGTATAACAGCGTCCGATTCCGTTTGTCATATTTCATCACACACTTCCACACTCACTCACAAAGCATTGCTTCCGTTAAATATTGTTCTATTTGTATCGTATTGTACTTCCCGCTGCGTCCTTTATTCAAAGTTTTATAGCGTTGGATTGCAGTTATTTCATAAACGTCCATTAATCTTTTTGAATCGTATTTCAATCCCGTTCTCAGTCACGTAACTGATTTTCAGAGAAAGACATTAAATAAGAAGCAGACCAAACCAACCCTGTAGGCACCACGAGCGAAAAATGACCACCGTGAGACCGTATTTTTAAATTGGAAGGACACAATTCCCCCCACTGGCGGCGTCAGAGTGAACAATGGTTCCTGGGAACAACGGTAGAATCTTTAAGGGGCCTCGTTGCTAGGACGGATCCAAAATCACCGTTTTCACATTTCTAAACCAATATGGACTAAAGTCCATTTAATATCATAACACATTCTATTATAAACGTATGTGCATTATTAAAATCTTTAAAGTTTACATAAAATTAATTATAAAGTATTTTCTTTTTTAAAACCCTAATATGGTATATTGGAATTCCTCATTATATTATTCTTAGTAAGTCATACATCATACTTCATCCTTCATTTTTTCATAATCTGTAACCAATTTTACTTCTTGTTTAATGTCATTTGTATAAAAGTAAATCAATTTAAATTTTTGTTATTCTGTGTCTTAAGGCAACCTCAATGTAAAGGCAGAGCTTTGTTTAAAATAAAATAAAGTTGTTCTGCTATTGTTGTTTTAGGGCACACAACAGAAAAGTTATTAGTTATTGATCTCATCATCAATAATATATATAAAATATTTTATCATTATTTTATATAATGAAAGTCCATTGCGAGCTAAAATAAAAATTCCCGGACACCCCTGTTTTCGTCGGGAGACTCGATAAAGGAATCCTTCTTTCAGGCAATTTGGGCAATCCGATATGATGCCTCTCGGAAAGCAACTTTGAGTCGACGACAATGCCTCGGACGTTGTCGTCGCTAGATGAAGAAACTAATAGCGACGGACGCGCTCTCGGGGGACAACGTCAAAAGCCGGAACTAACGAAGTCTCCGACCAATTGGAGTGAATGGAACTTTTTCAAACTGACCAATGGGAACGTCGTATATAATGGACGCATTCTGATTGAAGGGGGCTATGTGGAAATGTGTCGTTAAAAGTATTCAATGGATTTTGTTTTGTTGGGAACTTGTTGATTTAGCAACGTTGGACCTTGGGGAGTTGTTGGTTTCATTGTTTGGCAATCGACTTCTCTCATTAGTACACTCTAAATGGCGGTTTAGTCGTAGTGAAGGGTTCTATGGACGTTTTTATGGTGTTTTAACAGTCGAATAGAATACCATTGGCAGTGATTTTGAAAGGCTAACATGAATAATTTACATACTAGACCGCTAAAGTACTTTTCTTTTAAGAAACCGAGTGCAACTCACAGTGTCAAAGCTCCTGAGCACTGCAGGAGTGTGGAGTTTATAGGGTAACCGGTCAAACAACGCAACAACGACGATCTTCGTATACATTTGGGTTGACCACCTTGGGCTAACTCTTTTATTCTTCTACCGGAAAAGCTGAGTTATTTTATTTGTTTAACTTCTATCTTGTATTCAGTTAAAAAAACTGATTTACAAAGGTGGACAACTAAACAAATCTTAATCTTTTTTTAATTTCTGAATAGTAGTAAATAATAACAATTACACATACATGAGTGTTTCCCGACTAACCAAATCGAGAAATAAATCAATCTAATTACATAGATGCAAACACATCAATGAACTACAAATAAGTAAATATTTGAAATAGTAATATTACAAAAAAAATGCATTAAATCGCAACATTTTTCTACTTGTTTACTACACTGTGGTTGAAGAAAGAAAACAAGCAGGTTGCAAGGTTATCTATGTTGGTGGAGGTGCCGGGTTCATAATTTTTCCCTTTTTAATAATACACTAAAATGACCGTTTAAAAAAAAACTTGTAACTGTGATTTTACACGAATTTTTCAATTCTATATCCAGAAATTTGCGAAACTTGGCGTTTTGTTTTTTTTTTTTTAATCAGCTTTAACCTGCTTCTTTTTTGTTCCACATAGATATTAGAGCATCGTGCCAATCTAAAATGGCCCTTTATAACATTGTAAACTGTGCACAAATATACACTCAAACACGCAAAATATGTATTCCAAAATCACACCCATTCTTGGTAATCAGCATAATTTGACCGAACCACTTGCCAAAATTACAAAACAAAATATAGAGGACTTACAAAAGAGGCTGTAGAGTACGCCAATAATCGTCATTTTTGGATCAAAATCCTCCAAGGTCACGGAGCATAAAGAGCGTCCCCATGTTATTTCTTATATGGGAGTTTTTTGCCGATAGGACCTAGCTCGAAAAATACTTAGTTTAACAATTTTTTTCGGGTCATGGTGGACGCAATAATTGTTCTGCTAATTTCTAAATTCATAACTAGTTATCCTGAATGAAATATATTTTTTCAGGTGTGCGGGTGAATACTCATTTAAGGGGCAGGGGGCAGGACCATCCTTAATCAAAAGGGGGACTATCAACGGAGATGATTGTTGGATGAAGTTTAATTTGTGCATCCTTGTTCCACAATCCGTTAATTGATTAGCTTCGCTCCCTATTTTTAGCATTAACATACCCGCACTTTTATTTACGAATCGGCCATTGAAAATAAAGTTTAATCCGAAATTATTTTGCAGGGTATGTAAATTAACTTTATGATCCAAGCAACGCTCATTTAAAAAAAAACAAAAGAACGTTGCGTGTTATCATGGTATTTTTAATTAACCAGGAGACAAAGAAACCTTACTCGAATTTAAAACTCTCGCTAAATCCAACCCAGTTCAAGTTAGAACTGAGGCTCGCAACAAAGTTAGCAACTTTATTCGCGAAATCTCGTAACAGAACGAAACTAACTTATGTATTACGTTAATGAGGAAACGTAGTGAACGCAATTCTGGCCTTGATGATATCGTTTCTATGTAGATAATGTAATTACCTACCCCTCACGGCGCAAACGTGTAGGGGGGGGGGGGTGCATTCATTTCCGGAGGGGGAGTAGTAGGTTGCTCTGGAAAACATTTTGGCTAAGACCTTTATAGGGAATTAGGCTCTTGAAAACAATATCCTTGGGCGCTGTTAAAAATCCATCCTAAACGATTCGAACTAAATATCGGTAAATCGTATCTAAGTGCGCAGCTCATGCAATACGCACGAAACTTTAATAGGGTGTTGTTTACAAAGATTTCTTGAGTCAATAAAGTTGGATACTAAAAGTCATATTAATAGTATTTGAACATTCCAATCCTCTTTTCATGTAGCAAGTTACTTGATGAGGACTTTAAATCGTTATTGGTTATTATTATTAATTAATATTTTGCATTCATTTTTTCCATATCATTTAACAGACTTAACATGCCATTTTATAAAAGAAAATATTTGAATGCAATAGCAACAGAAAGAGCATTTGCCCCGTAGTACTTTCGTACCTGTTACCCTTGGTACACAAAATCGCCACATTACAAAAGACGTCGTATCATGTTAAAATTATACATTTCAAATAAACACAACGAAATATTAATGAATCACATTAAAAACACTTCCACATCAACGATTAATTATTAGATAGGTAGGATTAGTTTTCATCGAAAAAATGTTAAATTTTTGCAATGTTGTATTGTTTTTAAACCAATAACGTTAAAAAAAAAAGTAAGACCTAATAATATTTGTAAACATGTGTTATGTTATGTAACAAAGTGTTATAAACATTTTTATATAAAATAAACCATTCTTTTCATTGGGTTAATGATGGTGTTATTCTCAACACTAAATTAATTTTCTTGTAATGAATGTATAGAGTACATAATATAAATAAGAGACTTAACGCTTGAGGATAATGGTTGTCCGTTTTGTGCTGCACATAATTCGTAAGTCGTCTATTAGTACAATAGCATAACGTTTAATATACATCGTTTTACTTGGATTAAGAAAATATGAGTGCGTTAAAGTTAATTAAAACGGTGGGATATTGTACGCAAATTTGCTATAAATGTATGTTAGGCAGTAATAATAAATTAACAAAGTATCCGAATATCAAGTATATTATGGAGATATAACGAATCTTACAAATCTATTGATTTATATAGAAATGCGCGTACTGCAATGCATAGATTGATTCTTTAATAATTTATACGTAAAATATGATAATGTGGTTTATTTACTATTTACAAACAAAATATTATAGCTTTATTTCCCCCCTGTGCTAGCCTCGGCGTATCCATCATATTGCCCAAGCCACCTCGAATCATTATCACATTTCAACCCATCTGCTATTATCAACATACATAACACAATATTTACACAGTTCAATATTTACCTATACTCTCCATATTCAACCTATCAGTCGCTCTATGTGATTTATACCTTCCAATTAACGTTCTGTGTCAATATAAAATAGATTGCTATTAAATAATTCAAATTAAACTGTTCTTTGATGAGGTTGCTTCATTCAAGTGGAGCATGAATGCTTTGTTTGGTTATTCACATAGATGGAGATCGTTGCAATATGTTTAATTAATTACATTCCGTAATTAAAGAACTGATTGAGATAGAACAAACATGGAATTTTATCTGTATCGTTTGTGAACTCTCTTGTTTAATTTAGTGTGATATTAACGATCAACAATATTGCTATGTTTAATTAATTAGTTTGTCAACAACTCTACACATTTTCATTATTGGACTCTTTTTTTGTATCTATATTTGAGCTATACATGGAAAGTTTAAACAACTTATTTATTTATTTTAAAAACGTGACGGTGAGGTGGGCTTGGTCCACTGTAATTTAAATCCTCCTACTAAAAATGTATTATTTAAGTTTGAGAGTTGTAAGTATGAATTTTTTGAATAATGAACAATTCAAAACGATTCCCAATTTATGGATTATTTCCGACTAAAGACTTTTTTTTTACATTAAAAAAACTGTGAATGTATTTTTCTTCCCGTTGTTTCAATAAATTAAACTTCTTTATTTAAAAAAAGTAAATAAATAAAGGGTTATCAACTATTCTCAAAAAATATTGCATAACATTTATTCTGAAGCTCTGTTAAAAGTGATTAGGGAACGATGATACTTCCACGTGCTTTTGTGCTACATTTTTACACATAACATTATTCACATAATTCATACACATAAAAATGGACTAAAACAAAACTGTGAAATATTTCTTGCACAATAGTCATACTAAATTTGAATGATCCAAATGAGGAATAGCTTTTAAAACATACAGTGCGGACGAGCGGAGCTAACTTTTTTCCAAGGGTGTGGCAACTGAAACTTGAAAGTAGATTATTACAGTTTTATTTTGTTTTATAAACATGGTTTTCATAAACTTTTCCACTAATTAAAACTAAAACTTTTTGTTAATCGAAAGCGTGATATCATGTTGGCACAACTGTTGCAAGCTTTTACTCCGTACCCAGAAAATATATCTCTAAAGCTTACACGGGCAAAACATGTTTTTGTAAACACATTATCTAAATGAAGACAAATTTGTTCATGTTAAGGTTAAAATGCGAGTAGAGAAGTTAATTTAGAAACTTATTTTATAGTTTTTCATAAGATGTGAGTTCACACTTAAAAACGTCGTCATCATCATACCTCGGAGATCTACTTTTTGAAGTTCTTATTTTTAATCACATTTACTAATTAAACTTGACAAGTTCATTATATAAGTTGTATTCCTGAATTTCCTCTCTAGGTTTTCAAGTTGGCATACAAATTTTCACTTTTTATTTTATTTCGTGAAAAACGTTTGACAAAATGCTTTCAACAAAATCTTCAATGTAAGATAAGATTATAAGTTCGGACTACTTATACAAGGAAGATTATTTTAGAATATTGTCTTTTTGTCATATATGTATTTTATTAATTTGCAAAGGTAACCAATCAAATAATGGCAACGTTAAGGTGCGTTTACTGTTCGGCGTTGCTTGCGAGGGTCAAAGTTTGCCTGTAGAGCATAGATACTAGTGTTTACATTACCGCGAGCCTGCAACAACAAACAACAAACAAAATATATAACAAAGTACGATCCAACTGGCCGTAATGTACTACAAAGTACGATCCAACTGGCCGTAATGTACTACAAAGTACGTTCCAACTGGCCGTAATGGGAGATTTCCTTGTCGCGAAGGCAAAAAAGATGAACTTTGTTTATATGTTTCTTGGAAGGCCTCGCGCCATCGCGCCTTCGCTTGAAAATCAGACGCTGTTTGGTCAACGCGCCTTCACTTCGCGAGCAACGCCGAACTGTAAACGCACCTTAAAATGTTCTTAACGAAGAAAAGTATTTTTCTGCTGGAACTTACTGAGCAGGTGAGGTTAGGATATGATATTATTTGTTGGACTTAACATTAGGTATACTTATTAACTGTAAACCTCACGCTTAACCATTTTCAGCAAGCTAGGCGCTCATTGAAAAGTATTTTTTTCGTTCTTATGTCAAGTTGGTACAACGTTTTAATCCACATGTATTTCATAAAACAGTGTAATGTGCATTGATTCAAAACACTAAGTAGATACATAAATCTTAAACTAGAGTAAATAAACTTTTAAAAAAGGCATTGAAAATTTAACGCAATATTTTAATCAATTCCATGTAATGATAATATGCTTCAAACAAACCGTGAATAAAAAATTAATTAGCTAGTTCTGCGATGCAATAATTTCATTTATAACGACGTAGGTTGGGAAGTTTACACTACGGCTTAGGATTGACGTATTATTCCAGCGCACGTACAAACTCTCAAGTCACTTTCAAGCGAGACCGTGTTCAGTCGCGATTAATCAATGTATCATCGTTCTCCGGGGCTATCAAGAGGCGGAAGTCCCGGTTCAATTGGCCTCTTCTTAGAGACGGCGGGAATCCTACGCGTGAGCGTGAGGGGGGAGGGGTGGAAGTAGGGGAGGACGGCGGGAATCCTACGCGTGAGCGGGAGGGGCGGAGGGGTAGAAGGAGGGGAGTATGGCGGGAATCCTACGCGTGAGCGGGAGGGGTGGAGGGGTGGAAGGAGGGGAGGATGGCGGGATAGGGGTGTGAGTAAGCGTCGAGAGTTGGAGGAAGGAGTGAGGGGGCGAAGGATGACAATTTCGAGATTTTTCATACTATGACCTTTTTGCCATCACCATTTTTAGTTTCCTTTGGATATTTTATAATATATAACTTTTATTTTTTAAACAAAACAAAATTATGTTGTACAGATACAATTACCACAAGGACACAGAATAAAAATAACATCAATTGATCAACATTTAAAAATGAGGTTTCAATTTTAAATACAAATACAAGAAATGAGTAATAATAATAATAATAATAATAATAATAATAATAATAATAATAATAATAATATAATAAAATAATAATAATAATATCAATATAAAATAATAATAATAATAATATAATATCTAATAATATATAATTTATAACAATTAAAAAATTACATGTTTAGGTCATAAAGGTGATTCCTAAGAATATAAAGGGAACCTTCCACTATCGAAACGTCTTGTATGAGTGTTTTGCCTAATTAAAATTGATTAAAATTGGTTAGTTCCTAATAATATGCAAAATTTATAACAACTAAAAAAAATAACATCTTCATATCTAAAGGTGTGGGAGTGGAATGATATTACCTTGACGAGAGTGACAGTGGCGTTATAGGGAGGAAGGAGATGAGGAAAGACATTGTACTATTTCAAACAATAAGATAGGCAAACATCATATCTAAGATAATTCAAAGACGAATCAAGCATAATTTATCGCCAATCGTAAACAAAACTTAAATGATAATGCGTGTTGACCTTCAGAAGAGTGGGTGAGGTAAGCGTTAATAGAGCCAGGGAGGGGAGGGGTCGTATGAAGAGCGCGAGAGAGGTAAGGGGGGAGGGATTCCCCGGAAAGAGAGAAAGGGGAGGGGAGGAGTCATGATGAATCCGTGGAAACTTTCACAGGGTAGAGCAGTTGAATTATGTATCGGAAGTGACCGAATCTGCTATAGAGTGACTCGAAAATATCGTCCGTATTTTATTATTTATTTTTATTTATTTATTTAAATAAGAGTCTAGTACAGCACAAGTACCATTTTACATAGTCAATCCTAATATAATATAAAAATAAAGTAAACATTAAAATTACATTAATATACCTACAAATTAACAAATAATTATATGGTGATGAACAATAAACAAATATATCAAAATTATAAGTGCATCAAAACATAAGAGTAAATAATATTTATGTAAAAATATTAACATGAATGTGTTTATAAAAGAATAGAGGGAGAAATGCTTATGACATTTAACTGCAGTCCAATCACGGATTGATTTTTAAAAGAATTAAAATCAGAGAATATGTCAAACTTTGGTAAATTAGGTAAATTATTAGAAAGTGAAGGTAAACGAAAGGTGATAGATCTGCGGATAATAGAAAGTCTAGGTCTAGCAACATGGAAAAGGTGCGTAAGCCTAGTAAATGAATTTGTGGAGTAGGTTATTAAACTCTTATTAATCAAAGGAAGTACGAGCGTACTTTCTCTCATAGCTAAAAAATGTGCGATTTTAAGATTTTATTTCAAAGAGATCTAGTCACAAATACGAATTTATCCACATTCTTCAATAATTAACTACATTAGCTGTTCTCCCACTATGAAAAACAATTTAATGGTTATCATATTATTAACTGTTCGTTTTCAATTTGAATTTGGTATATGTGTTTTTAGTTTTTACGTCGTTGCCTAATATCGTGCATCAGATTAAGAAACGAGTAAACGTATTTTTCGGTTTCAATGCAGCTTCTAATGTAACTTTATTTTTCAAAGAAAATTGTGCCTTTTTCAACACGGTTATCTCTCAAACACATAATTTTGTTTTTTTATATTTTTTTACACTGATGCGTTACAGGTTGCTAGAAAAGCAGTAACAATTCATTTACACGAGCAATTACATAATTTTCATTACACATTTTACATTTTAAAAATCACGTATACGACATAAGTAGTGATATGTATACCGTTTGGATTGGATTGTAATATAAGAAATAATATAAATAAATTATAAATATTTCCACTTGATGTATGTATTTATTTTAAGAATAAATATGTGTTGGCACTATTCGTATTCGTGAATTTATTTCTGGGGTTGTTTACGGTATACCTTATTTCTGGAATAGCATTTTTATCTTCAAGGGTTGGTATTCCGTGATGGTCGATTTTCAATCGGCCGCAGACCACTCTCGATCTCTTGAATTATTCTAGATCAACAAAGAAAATAACTTTCCTTTTCCAAAACTTATGATGAAATTAAATCCGAAAATTTATCATCGAATTTCGAAAAGCGGCTTGTCTTTCAAAGTTTTCCGCGTCCGGACGTGGTTTGAATCCGGAAACAGGACCCAAGTTTAGTGGGGTTTTGTTTTCGTAAAGAAAACACATTGCTCTTAAATACGATGTCGGCTACAATAACACTACATTTCTGAGCCGACTTAGTGGTTTTGTTATTCGAAACGGATCCTTGTCGTCTATTTTGTGTAGTGAGTTCCTCTCAGTAACCACTCAATTTAACGTTTCGTTATTAAGAGTACTTGACACATTCGCTTTAAACAAATTCTTCTTTGTTCTACTAACTGACACCATTAGAATAGCACATCGCTCACAAATAACACTTATTTAATAAGTCGGTCTGATACTAACGTCGGTAATCCTGACTTAGGTTATCCAAGGTTATCCTCGGCCATAAATGAGTATTGGACTAAGTCATTCCAACATCCCTTTGAAATTCGTATCCAACTTTCCATATGAGGAGCAAATATTCAATAAGCAACTTGTCCAAAAGAGATTGTACAAAACTACGAATTTTGTTTCTGCAACCAAATAATGTTGTCCTCATTTTCAAATCAGTTTTAATAACTGAATACGATAGACGTTAAATAAATTAATAAATAAATAAATATGTTCCTTTATTATTTAGACGTATATTATTTTGGCCTAAAATGGCGAAGTTCAATCATTTAAAATCGTTATTCCACCGACCCAGCGAATTATAGATCTTTTTAATCACAGCAGGATCGAGATAAATACCACAAGTGCAATATAATATATTGAAGATACACACATAAAACACTTTTAAAAAAAGAAAGGAAAAAACTAATGTATAAGCGGGATGAGGAAACATTGTAATAAATAATAATAAATATAATAAATTGCAATAATAGGAAAATATTCTTTGCATCAGCAGATAGAAACAGAGGAGTTATTACACATATACTTCAAAATAAAGATAAGCAGAACTAGGTTATGAAGTATGAAACATAAAATCATACAAATGTAGGTGAAAAACAAAGAAACGTCTTGAAATTTAAATAAATAAATAAAATAAACAGTAAAATTAATGCAGAGAAGTTATTAATTTTTCATTGCAAATGGGCATCTGTGTTTCTGTTGAGACATTAATAACTAAAATCCTGATATCTTTGAGGATCTGGTGAGCTGAGCTTATACCGCTTTGTTGTGAAGTCCTCGTCCGTCCGTCCCCCCCCCCCATCTTCATCTATTATTCCCTATGCTGGGAAACGTAGTGTTTGTTGCTGGTGTTAGGAATCCGCAATTTGGCTTTGGCTTTTAAGCATAATTAATTATTTAAGACTGCTCAAGACAGTTGATTTAAGAAAAACAATCGACGAGGCCGAGCGGAAACTGGCGTTGTTGTAATCTAACTTGTTGTTGAGATTGGAGAAAGAGACAGTCTCTGCTGATTTTCGTTTTAAAATGACAAAAAGTGCTGTTCTATTCAAGGCCCTAGCACTCCATAGCGGCAGTTCACGGAAACTTATTGCTAATAGACGGCCGCCATTTTATAGGCATTTACATGTGTTTCCTTATGTCTGTTAAATCAGCTGTGCGCCCTAGCCTTCACAATAACCGTATAGGCCTTACTCGATTTGGGTATTTGCATCAGCTATACAAGTAATCTAGACCTCTTTGTATCATTGAAATATTGTGTAAACTTCATTTTTAGTGAACAAATCTGTATTATTCGACCAAATATCAATCTATTTTGTAACTTTTCGAGGTTAGATTAGCCAAATATAAAACTCGTATTTTAGAGACTTACTGGGAAAATACTCGGTAAACACAGTTGTAAAATGATACTTTTTGTCATTATAAAATACTATGTGTGAAGATGAACTCACAACATGACCTAATAATGTTTAAATAGGCCAAACAAAAGGCGACTTTTAACAAGGTTAAGAATTTTTTTTACATTTTGCATTGCCCACACAATGGCCGCCGGCCGGACGCAAATTAGCAATAGGTACACAGAAGCGCCCATGCGTCATCTAGACCTACTATATACTATTCCAACATCTTTGGTATGGTATGTTTGTAGTCCAAACTGCAGAGTTCTCCAGATCGTATATTTTCAATTATCTATTTGTTTTATCCTAGAGAAGTTTATTTTTAATTGCGATTTTAATTTCTGGCCTGACTGAGATTGGGAGAAAGTTCTGTTTAGGTATCATTAGAGATTTTACTTTATAAAGTTTGATCATAAACTTGAACGCATGAATGGTGTCTGCTTTTGAGTGGAATCAGGCAATTCAACATTATAAATTTACTTACTAGGCCGCTTCGTTAACGCTTTTTCCAGACGCGTTGATGGATGAGCTTTTGAAAAAATCGTAAAAGTACGATTTCTATGAGAAATATTTCTTCAAATGTCTCTAAAATCACACCTCATATAATTTCAGTGATTTTAAACGTTCCCATGAAGTTTCATCAAGATCGTAGTAGCCGTTTGCCAAATATCACGAAAATATCTCATTAAAAATCGAAACAAATCGTAAAAGTACGTTAATCATAAGAAATATTTGATCGATTGTACCCAAAAACGTGGCAAGTCTAAATTCAGAGATTTTGAAGGTGCCCTCAAATTTTTATCAATATCGCATATGCCGTTTGTCTGGTAGAGCGCGAACAAACTGGAAAAAAAACACCCGAACCAAATTTGTTTGGGGGTAAGTAAAATTGAATTCTTCACTTCGCTCATCCAATGAAATAAATGGAAACATGTTTTCTCAACAAGATAAAGCTAGTAGAATACGTATTTTCAAATAAGCAATGCAATTTTGAACGTGCACTGAACGTTTAATGCATTAAACTTTAATAAATTGACTTCCAGGGGCAAAATTGAATTAATTTTAGTTCGGGATAATGGGAGGATAAAGGGAATTCGTTCAGGCACATTTCTCTTTGCTACGCTAAATGACACCACAGTTGTTACGAAAGAGGAAATAAAGGTTATTATAGTCACACTTTTTAAATGCTAGATGCCATGCATGCTAGATTAGCGGTTTAAAAAGCATGTTTACAATTTTGGATTGGTTGTAAAGTGAAAAACGACCAATTTCTTGAATCTGTTATGCCCAATTAACTATACATATTGATTATCTACTACTGGTAGAATGTCCATTATCTATTGTTGATTTGACAAATATACTCAGTTCCATAGACGTTGGACTTTTGTTGCTTTTTGCACAATGCTGAATGTGCCCCATCCCCTATTTATACACCTTTTAAATACAAATCCATTTCTTAATCAATTCTAATTACTATTTTAATTGACATATTAGAAAAGGTGAAGACTCTGAAACAGTTATCTCCTTGCGTTCATTCCGTTACTGTAAACTTTCAAGTCATTAAACTAAAACACCCTTCAACGTTTTCCTGTCTTCTGCATTGTTTGTCGTTTAACGCAGTTTTCCGCCTCTTGCTCTGGGTAAGTTTTGGAAAGTTCGGCAGTGTTTGTGGCAGAACTCAGGATTGATGTGGGTGGGGGGGGGTGGCGGGGGGGTGGAAGGGTGGGGGTGGGGGTTGCTTGCCCCAAATAGTTGCCACAGCTTCGCGTAGATTTCGAGTGAAATGAGCTCGTTGGATGGCGTGGGAGGAACGGTTGGGGGGGGGGCGCATTTCACATTCAAGACTTTGTTCGTCACTTGTTGCCAACGAAACAATTCGCGTAATGAAGTGGAACGTGACTGATTGTTCCGGTGTTTATTTGTCTTAGGTTGTCACCACTGAACGACAACGCAATTGTATAAGATTCGAATCTCGTTAGATATAGTGGGCAATTTATTTTATTTTGTTAAGTTTACGGTTTCATTCGCATAAAAGCTGTCTAGATTTGAATGATAAATGTTCTTTGTAATAAAATGTAATTTAAGTTAAACTTATACCACAGTATTGTTTGCATTTCCATTGGTTTTTGGGCGTTGTTTACTTAAGAAGAACTATTGAAACACAACAACAAACATTCAAAGTCAATCGTTGTATTTTTTGATGAAACGAAACATAGACGATTACAGGCATAATATAATTAATGCCTAATCTATTTTCTAGACGGAACTGTATGTAGGTCGTAAAACCGTACAATGTTATTGGGGGCTTGGGACGTATACAATCCAATAAATAAATAAATATATATATATATATATATATATATATATATATATAATATATATATATATATATATATATTTTTAAATTTAAATTTAGAGTCTACCCACTCAGTTATATAACTGATTTTCAGTGGGGGACTTTAAATCAAAGCGACCAAACCAACCCTGTAGGCCCCGACGCAATCGACGAGTGAGCGATAACCAACCAAAGATCGATATTTTTAATAGGAAATATAGTAATCAGTGGTATGGACAGTGCGAACACCCGCGGATCAACGCCAGAATCAACAAGGCCGATTCAGAACAAATCTGAATTTATATTATGTGCTTCGTTTTAGTCACCGTTTACAAACTCCTAAGACAAGAACTGATGGACTTAAGTCCAAATCAGAAGTAAAAAAACTTATTTGAGCGGGAACCGAACCCTGGACCTTCTGCATTGGAAGCAGATACGCTAACCACAAGACCAACGAGCCACAAAATAAATACAACAAAATAGCTGAAAATCTTCGTTTACCCAGCAAAACTAATATCGTAAAGAAAGACAAGAACTTTCCTGATGTCTGTAACAATAAATACACTGCTTTTCGTGCACAGTAATAAGATCTGTACTCTCCAAAACTCGTTCGACTTTGAAAGTATAGAACACCGAAGAAGTTTTCTATTCAGTTACTTGTTGCTCCTCTTTCTTGATTGTTTTTTTTTCTATTTTCCCGCAATTCTTTTTCCTTTTCCTTCAAGACAATTGGCTATACTGTTTATTTTCTGTTCTTTCCTATTTTCTTTGAAGTTTTACATCTTTATTAAAACCTCATATTTCTTTCCGTTTTCATCTAAAAACCGATTTTGATTATTGTTCAGTAATTCTACCCAGTGTACAATATTAAATTCTCATCGTACTTTTGTGTCCTTGTAAATGTCGCATAACTTCGTAGTAATGGACTTTGAAACGGTTATTTCCTCGTAGAGTATACTTACAAATTCTCTACTATCTTCCCAGCTCTGTGCTTTCTTTTGTTCAGACACATAAACCTTGGGCTAAGGTAGAGATACTTACTTGTTATATATCTCGCCTTTCTTAAATCTCAGATTTAAAACTTTAATGCGGAGGCTACAAGTAAACGAATATACACTAAATCCATGTTTGCGTCTGGCCATGCTATACCCTCGACTGTGAAATAAACAACGAAGCTTTATCTCGTCTATGAGATAGAGCTGTTTTAGATTGCAATATTACAGTTTTGGATCTTGTTTCCTACAAGTTTCAAGAAAATATTTGTATTTATTAAATTCTACTTTTATAAACAACAATAAGATAAATGTTGATAGTACTAATACAACTTAGGTCTGTGTACCCAGATAGTCACAAAACGCAAGTTTGATATCATAATAATTTATTTAATGCTTAAAAAGAAAGACGTGTTGAGGTCTTTAGGGTCGAATTGTTTTTTTTTTTAAAAGACGCTAGTAACTGACAGCTATTGTAAGTACATTGGAAGATTTTCATAAGTGGTCACCATTTATAATGGAAAATGTTTTTCAAAAATGTAAAAAAAATCTAATGAGAGTGAAGTGTGTGCATAAACTTCCATATCGGCTGACAGACGACATTTAACTGAAAAGGGTTAAAGTCTACCTATTTTCTTATATACATTATTTTCAATGTGGCAGTTTAACTTCAAATCCGATCGAGCCAAGCATAATAGTTTACCTACATAAAACATTCTCATTCCTTATTTTTCCACTCCATATCGCTCAAATTAATTCCAAACAACTCATTCCAATCTCTCTTCTGTCTACTTCTCCCTCTCTATAGACAAGTTTTGGTTCACCACCCTCAACTAAAATGTGATTCAACCACTACACGATTTTCTGAAAAAATTCAAACGCAATTTCCACCCACCAGTTTCGCACAAAATCTGTCGCGTTTGTTGAAGTGAATTTCCACGACTATTGTAGGAATATTTCCCTATACCTTCAGAGAGTAAATTACTATTTTGGCTAAAGTTTACATTCGTATGCGGAGCAGTTCATGATGGTTAACCAATAGGGGACGCCAGTTGGTTTCAGGGACTCCCGCTGAGGTTTCAATTATTTTCTAGGAAATCTGTGACTGCGCCACTATAAACGGGTTCCATTAAGTTCGAGGTCGGGGTGGGAGTCGACAGAAGTTGATCGAGCTTGTCAGATATTTTGAGTTATGGGTTCAACTCATTACAAACGTTAATTTAAAGTTGAAAATCCTTAAGAGAAGAGATAAAAAAATTTAAACAGTTTGTCTTTCGCTAATTTATATAAAATAAAATAAAAACGCCCGCTCTAAATTTTATATGGTTTCAACTGTTATGATGTATTATTTATTAATAATTGTAATTAAAATATATCATCAATTAAATGAAATTGTAAAGAAAATTTCATTGCAAATTCAATTGTAACTGTAAGAGAATCCAAGGACAGTGAAGTAAATCCCATTTTTGCGTGTGCTAATTTACAGTCAGTCAGTCATCTTCTCTAAAACCGCTTTTCCATGTGGTTTGTTAGAAGCTTTCTCGGTTCTACATACCCTTGGCTGTTTTTTTTTTTTTTTTTTTTTTTCGGGTAGGCCGACGTCTCTGACACGAAACGTTGGTGTTACAATGTTAATTAGTTTTATCGACTTCACTTTCCCTGTCTACCCGAAAAGGTAGACAAAAATACTTTTACATAGTTCATCACATACAAATTAGATCTGCACTACAGCATATTACTCAATCATCCGTACACACAAAACACACAAAACCCAAAAAATAAGTTTGTAAAAGTGGGGTAAATTAGAGGGGTAAAAAGGGGGGGATACGTATTCGTGTCAAAAAAAACGTGTAACAATGCATCAGTTCTTTTATGCACTTTACCAAAACCCCCCGTTACCATTGCAAAAGTAGAGAAACCCTTTTCCATAAAGGGAGGGGCCCACCCGGGGACCCCACCAACGCCCCCTTTTCCCTGTTTCAAAACCCTTTTGAGAACACTTTACCCTAGGGTAGGCCCCCGGGGACCCCCACCAAAAAGCCCGTTACCATGTGCAACCGTAGAAAACACTTTTCCATAAAGGGGAGGCCTCCCGGGACCCCCACCAAACGCCCCGGGACCATGTTTCAAAACCGGGAGAAAAACACTTTACCATAGGGTAGGCCCCCCGGCACCGCCACCAACCCCCGTTACCATTTTGGGAACCGTAGGAAACACTTTTCCCTTTGGGTTTGGCCCCCCGGGACCCCCCCACCCAAAGGGCCCCTTTCCTGTCAACCGTAGAGAAAAACTTTTCCCTAGGGAGGCCCCAAACCCCGGGGACCGCCACCAAAAAGCCCCGTTACCATGTGCAACCCCTTTGAGAACACTTTAAACCTAGGGGAGGCCTCCCGGCACCGCCACCAACGCCCCGTTACCAGTGCAAAATGTAGAGAACACTTTACCATAGGGTAGGGTCCCGGCACCCCCACCCAAAGCCCCGTTTCCATGTGCAACCGGGAGGAGAAAACTTTACCCTAGGGTAGGCCTACCCGGCACCGCCACCAAAAACCCCCTTACCATGTGAAAAAGAGAGAACACTTTACCTTTGGGAGGCCCCGGCCCCCCCACCCCAAAAACCCCCTTCCATGTGCAACCGTAAAAGAAAAAACTTTACCATAGGGTAGGCCTACCCGGCACCGCCCCCAACGCCCCGTTACCATGTGCAACCGGAAAAGAACACTTTACCCCTAAAGGGGAGGCCCACCCCGGGAAACCCCCACCAAAGCCCCGTTACCCCTGTGCAAAAACCCTAGAGAAAAACTTTACCATTTTGGGGAGGGCCCACCCCGGGACCGGCCCCCCAACGCCCCGGGTTTCCATGTGCCCAAACCCTAGAGGAACACTTTAACCCCAAAAGGGGAGGCCCCGGCCCCCCGCCCCCAACGCCCCCCTTACCATGTTTCAAAACCCCTAAAAGAACACTTTACCATAGGGGAGGCCTTCCCCGGGACCGCCCCCAACGCCCCGTTCCCCTGTGCAACCCCTAGAGAACACTTTTTCCATAGGGTAGGCCAAACCCCGGCCCCCGCCACCAACCCCCCCTTACCATGTGCAAAACCCTTTGAGGGAAAACTTTACCCTAGGGTAGGCCTTTCCCCGGCACCCCCCAACGCCCCGTTACCATGGCAAACCGTAGAGAAAAACTTTACCATTTGGGTAGGCCTCCCGCCCCCTCCACCCAAGCCCCGTTAAACCCGGGGCAAAACCCTAGAGAACAAATTTACCTAGGGTAGGGCCCCCCCGGCCCCGCCACCAACGCCCCCCTTTCCATGTGCAAAAACCCTAGAGAAACACTTTAACCATAGGGTAGGGCCCCCCGGCCCCCGCCCCCAACGCCCCGTTTCCATGTTTAAAAACCCTAGAGAAAAACTTTACCATAGGGGGAGGCCTACCGGCACCCCCACCCAAAGCCCCGTTACCATGTTTCAACCGTTTGAGAACACTTTACCTAGGGTAGGCCTAAACCCGGGACCCCCACCAACGGGCCCCCTTACCATGTTTTCAACCGTAGAGAAACCCCTTTACCATAGGGTAGGCCCCCCGGCACCTCCCCCACCCCCCCGTTACCATGGGGGCAAACCCTAGAGAAAAACTTTACCCAAAAAGGGGAGGGCCCCCCGGGGGAAACCCCCACCAACCCCCCCGTTACCATGTGCAACCGAGAGAACACTTTACCATAGGGAGGGCCCCCCGGCCCCCGCCACCAAACCCCCCCCGTTACCCTGTCGCCCAAAGTTTGAGAAACCAAACTTACCATAGGGAGGCCTTCCCCGGGACCGCCCCCAACGCCCCGTTACCAAAGTGGGAAAACCCTTTTGAGAACCCCTTTTCCCCTAGGGTAGGCCTACCCCCGGGACCGCCAAACCCAAAGCCCCCTTACAGTGGGAACCGTTTGAGGGGAAAACTTTACCCTAGGGTAGGCCCCCCGCACCCCCACCAAAGCCCCGTTACCATGTGCAAAACCCTAGAGAACACTTTTCCTAGGGTAGGCTCCCGGCCCCCGCCCCAACGCCCCGTTTCCAGTGCAACCCTAGAGAAAAACTTTACCATAGGGTAGGGCCCCCCGGCACCGCCACCCAAGCCCCCTTACCAGGGGCAACCGTAGAGAACCCCTTTACCATAGGGGAGGCCTCCCGGCAACCCCCACCCAAAGCCCGTTACCATGTGGGAACCGTAGAGAACACTTTACCCTAGGGTAGGCCCCGGGCCCCCCCACCAACGCCCCGTTACCATGTTCAACCCCTTTGGAACACTTTTTCCATAGGGGAGGCCTCCCGGCCCCCGCCAAACCCAAACCCCCGTTAACCCTGTGCAACCGTAGAGAACGCCTTTTCCAAGGGGAGGCCCCTACCCGGGAACCCCCACCCCCCCCCCCGTTACCAGTGCAACCGGGAGAAACACTTTACCATAGGGTAGGCCCCCCGGCACCGGGCCCCCAACGCCCCCCTTCCAGGGGCAACCGTAGAGAACGCTTTACCCTAGGGTAGGCCACCCGGCACCGCCACCAACGCCCGTTACCAAAAGTGCAACCGTTTGGGGGAAAAGTTTACCATAGGGTAGGCCTTTCCGGGCCCGCCACCAACGCCCCGTTACCCCTGTGAAACCCTTTTTGAGAACACTTTTCCATAGGGGAGGCCTTTTTCCCGGCCCCCGCCACCAAAGCCCCGTTACCATGTGCCAAACCCTAGAGAAAAACTTTACCCTAGGGTAGGGGCCCCCCGGCACCCCCAAACGGGCCCCCCTTTTCCATGGGGAAAACCCTAGAGAACACTTTTCCATAGGGTAGGCCTCCCCGGGACCGCCACCAAAACCCCCCCCTTACCATGGCAAAACCCTAAGAACACTTTACCATAGGGTAGGCCTCCCCGGCCCCCGCCACCAAAACCCCCGTTACCCCCCTGGCAAACCCTAGAGGGAAAAAAATTTACCATAGGGTAGGCCTTCCCCCAAACACCGCCCCCCAACCCCGTTTCCATTTTGCAACCGTAGAGAACAAATTTTACCAAGGGTAGGCCTCCCGGCACCGCCACCAACCCCCCGTTACCATGGCAACCGAAAAGAAAAACTTTACCTAGGGGGAGGCCTCCCCGGCCCCGCCACCAAAAGCCCCCTTACCCTGTGCAACCGTAGGGGAAAAACTTTACCATTTGGGTAGGCCTCCCGGGGACCGCCACCAACGCCCCCCTTTTTCCATTTCAAAACCCTTAGAGAAAAACTTTACCCTAGGGGAGGCCCCCGGCACCCCCCAACCAAAAAGCCCCGTTTTCCCCCGGCAACCGAGAGAACACTTTAAACCCTAGGGTAGGCCTCCCGGGACCGCCACCAACGCCCCCTTACCATGTGCCCAACCCAGAGAAAAAAACCCTTTTTCCTAGGGTAGGCCTTTTCCCCCGGGACCCCCACCCAAAGCCCCCCGTTACCAAGGCAACCGAGAGAAAACCTTTTTCCCAATTTGGGGGAGGCCCCCCGGGACCCCACCCAAGCCCCGTTACCATGTGCAACCGTAAAAGGGAAAACTTTTTCCAAAAGGGGAGGGCCCACCCCGGGAACCCCCACCAAAAAAAAACCCCCGTTTCCCTGTCAACCGTTAAAAGAACGCTTTTTCCATAGGGTAGGCCTTTCCCCGGGACCGCCCCCCAACGCCCCGTTTAACCCGGTTTCAACCGTAGAGAACACCTTTTCCATTTGGGTAGGGCCCACCCGGGACCGCCACCCCAAAGCCCCCCTTTCCCTGTGCAACCGTAGAGAAAAGCTTTACCATAGGGTAGGGGCCCCCCGGAAACCCCCAAACCAAAGCCCCCCTTTCCATGTGCAACCCTAGGGGAAAAAACTTTTCCCTAGGGGAGGCCCCCCGGCACCGCCACCAACGCCCCGTTAACCCTGTGAACCCTTAAAAGAACACTTTAAAATAGGGGAGGCCTACCCGGCCCCCGCCACCAAAAGCCCCGTTACCATGTGCAAACCCTAGAGAAAAACTTTCCATTTGGGTAGGCCCCCCCCCACCCCACCAAAGCCCCCTTACCATGTGCAACCGTAGAGAAACAACCTTTTCCATAGGGTAGGCCCCCGGCACCCCCCACCAAAAGCCCCGTTACCAAAGGGCAACCGTAAAAAAAACACTTTACCCTTAAAGGGAGGCCCCCGGCACCGCCACCAAAAGCCCCCCCCTTACCATGTGCAAACCCCTAGAGAACACTTTAAACCCTAGGGTAGGCCTACCCCCCACCGCCACCCAAAAACCCCGTTACCAAGTGCAACCGTTTGAGAAAAAACTTTTCCAAGGGTAGGCCCCCCCGGCACCGCCACCAACGCCCCGTTACATGGGGCAAACCCTAGAGAACCCCTTTCCCTGGGAGGCCCCCCGGCACCCCCAAACCCAAAACGCCCCGTTACCAAAGTGCAACCCTAGAGAAAACTTTACCATAGGGTAGGCTCCCGGGACCGCACCAAAAAACCCCCGTTTTCCATTGGAAAACCCTTTGAGAAAAAACTTTAAACCTTTGGGTAGGCCCTCCCCGGGACCGCCCCCAACGCCCCCGTTACCAAAGTGCAAAAAATTTGAGAACACTTTTTCCATAGGGTAGGGCCCCCCGGCACCCCCACCAACGCCCCGTTTCCATGTGCAACCCCTTTTTAGAACCCCTTTTCCATAGGGTTTGGCCCCCCGGCCCCCGCCCCCAACCCCCCGGGAAACCCTGTGCAAAAACCCTTTGAGAACACTTTTTTCCATAGGGTAGGCCCCCCGGGGACCGCCACCAACGCCCCCCTTTTTCCATGTGCAAAACCCTTTGAGAACACTTTACCTAGGTAGGGGCCCACCCGGCACCGCCAAAAAACGCCCCCTTACCATGTGCAACCCTAGAGAACACTTTACCATAGGGGAGGCCCCCCGGCACTTCCACCAACCCCCCGTTACCATGGCAAAAACCCTAGAGGGAAAACTTTTCCAAGGGTAGGCCCCCCCGGCACCCCACCAAGCCCCGGGGACATGTGAAAACCCTAGAGAACACTTTTTCCATAGGGTAGGCCTCCCCGGGAAACCCCCCCACCAACCCCGTTACCATGGCAACCGTAGAAAAAAACACTTTACCATAGGGTGGCCTCCCGGCACTTTTCCCCCAACGCCCCGTTACCATGTGCAAAAACCCTAGAGAACACTTTTCCATAGGGGGAGGCCTCCCGGCACTTCCACCAAAAGCCCCCTTACCATGTGCAACCGTAGAGAACACTTTAACCCTAGGGTAGGCCTCCCGGCACCGCCACCAACGCCCCGTTTTACCATGTGCAAAAAGTAGAGAAACACTTTACCAAAAGGGGAGGCCTCCCCCCCACCTCCCCCCAACGCCCCCTTACCATGTGCAACCGTAGAAAAACACTTTTCCATAGGGTTTTTGGGCCCCCCCCCCCCGGCCCCCGCCCCCAAACGGGCCCCCCTTTCCATGTGCAACCCTAGAGAACAATTTACCATAGGGTAGGGCCCCCCGGCACTTCCACCCAAAGCCCCGTTACCCTGTGCAACCGTGGGGGAACACTTTACCATAGGGTAGGCCTTTCCCCGGGACCTCCCCCAACGCCCCGTTACCATGTGCAACCGTAGAGAAAAACTTTTCCCAAAGGGGAGGCCTCCCCGGCCCCCGCCAAAAAAAGCCCCCTTACCATGTGCCCAAACCCTAGAGAACACTTTTCCCTTTGGGTAGGCCTACCCCGGGACTTCCCCCAACGCCCCGTTCCAGTGCAAAACCCTTTGAGAAAAACTTTTCCCTAGGGTTTGGCCCCCCGGGAACCCCCACCAAAGCCCCCGTTACAGTGCAACCGTAGAGAACACTTTACCCTAGGGTAGGCCTCCCCCGGGACCCCCCCACCAACCCCCCCTTTTCCATGTTTCAACCGTAGAGAAAAAACTTTACCATAGGGAGGCCTCCCGGACCGCCACCAAACCCCGTTACCATGTTTTCCCAAACCCTTAGAACACTTTACCCCTAGGGGGAGGCCTCCCCGGGACCTCCACAACGCCCCGGTTTCCATGTGCAACCCCTTTGAGAAAAAATTACCATAGGGGGGAGGCCCCCCCGGGGCCCCCCCCCCAACGCCCCGTTTCCCCTGGCAAACCCTTTTGAGAACACTTTTCCAAAAGTGGTTGGGGCCCCCCGGCCCGCCAACCCCCCCCCGCCCCCTTACCCTGGGCAACCGTTAGAGAACACTTTTCCCAAAAGGGTAGGCCCCCCGGCACCGCCACCAACGCCACGTTACCATGTGCAACCGTAGAGAAAACCTTTACCATAGGGGAGGCCTTCCCCGGGACCGCCCCCAACGCCCCCTTTCCATGTGAACCGTTTGAGAACACTTTTCCCAAGGGAGGCCTTTCCCCGGGACCCCCACCCAAAGCCCGTTCCCTGGGGCAAAACCCTAAGGGGAAAAAACTTTTCCATAGGGTAGGCCTCCCGGCACCGCCACCAAAGCCCCCGTTACCATGTGCAACCGGAGGGGGAAAAAACTTTACCATAGGGTAGGGCCCCCCCCCGGGACCGCCCCCAACGCCCCGTTTTCCATGTGGGAACCGTTTGAGGAAAAACCCCTTTTCCATAGGGTAGGCTCCCCGGCCCCCGCCAAACCCAAAGCCCCCCTTAAAAATTGGAAACCCTTAGAGAAAAACTTTTCCCTAGGGTAGGCCTCCGGCACTTCCACCAAAAGCCCCGTTAACCCCTGTGAAACCCTAAGAACACTTAAAACCCTAGGGTAGGGCCCCCCGGCACCGCCACCAACGCCCCCCTTACCATGGCAAACCCTTTGAGAAAAAAACTTTTCCCTAGGGTAGGCCTCCCCTTGGGACCGCCACCAACCCCCCCTTTCCATGGTGCAACCGTAAGAACAAATTTACCATAGGGTTTGGCCTCCCGGGGACCGCCCCCAAAAGCCCCCTTTCCTGTGCAAAACCGGGAAAAAGAACAAATTTACCATAGGGTAGGCCTCCCGGGACCGCCACCCAAAGCCCCGTTACCCGGGGCAAAAGGGAGGGGAACACTTTTCCATAGGGAGGCCTACCCCGGCCCCCGCCCCCCCAACGGGCCCCCTTACCATGTGCAACCGTAAAAGGGGAAAAAACTTTAACCCTAGGGTAGGCCCCCCCCGGCCCCCGCCCAACGCCCCCTACCATGTGCAACCGTAGAGAACACTTTTTTCCATAGGGTAGGCCTCCCGGCACCCCACCAAACGCCCCCTTACAATGTGCAACCGTAGAGAACACTTTTCCCCTGGGTAGGCCCCCCGGGGACCGCCACCAACGCCCCGTTACCATGTTTCCCAAACCCTTTGGAACACTTTACCCCTAGGGTAGGGCCCCACCCCCCACCGGGCCCCCAACGCCCCGTTACCATGTGCAACCGTTTGAGAAAACCCTTTTTCCCTAGGGTAGGCCTACCCGGGGAAACCCCCACCAACGCCCGGGTTTCCTGTGCAACCGTAAAAGAACACTTTACCCCTAGGGGGAGGCCTCCCCCGGCCCCCGGCCCCCCAACGCCCGTTACCAAAGTGCAACCGTAGAGGGAAAACTTTTCCATAGGGGTAGGCCTCCCGGCCCCCCCACCAACGCCCCCCTTAAAATGTGCAACCGTTTGAGAAAACTTTTCCATAGGGTGGCCCCCCGGCACCGCCCCCAAAAGCCCCGTTTCCATGTGCAACCGTAGGAAAAACTTTACCCTAGGGTAGGCCCACCCGGCACCCCCAAACCCAAAGCCCCCTTACCATGTGCAACCCTTTGAGAACACCTTTTTCCTTTGGGGAGGCCCCCGGCACCGCCACCAACGCCCCGTTTCCATGTGCAAAACCCTGAAAAAACTTTACCATGGGGAGGCCTCCCGGCACCCCCACCAAAGCCCCCTTACCATGTGCAACCGGGAGAGAAAGCTTTACCATAGGGTAGGCCCCCCGGGACCGCCACCAACGCCCCGTTACCAGGGGCAAACCGAGAGAAAAGCTTTTCCATAGGGGGGCCTCCGGCACCGCCACCAACGGGCCCCTTTTCCTTTTTGCAACCGTTTGAGAAAAAACTTTACCATAGGGTAGGCCTACCCCGGGACCGCCACCAACGCCCCCTTACCATGTGGGAACCGTAGAGAAAAACCTTTTCCCTAGGGTAGGCCTCCCCCCACCCCCCAAACGGCCCCGTTACCATGTGCAACCGTAGAGAAAACTTTACCATAAATGTTTGGGCCCCCCGGCAACCCCCCCCAAAAGCCCCCTTTCCCCGTTGGGAACCGTTTGAGAAAAATTTACCCTAGGGTAGGTACCCCGGGACCCCCACCAAACGCCCCTTTTCCATGTGCAACCGAGAGAACGCTTTACCATAGGGTAGGCCTCCCCGGCCCCCCCACCCAAAGCCCCGTTACCAGTGCAACCGTGGGGGAAAACTTTACCATAGGGTAGGCCTCCCCGGGACCGCCACCAAAAGCCCCGGGTTTCCATGTGCCCAAAATAGAAACCCCTTTTCCATAGGGTAGGGGCCCCCCGGCAGCCCACCAAAAGCCCCGGGACCATGTTTCAACCGTAGAAAAACACTTTTCCATAGGGTAGGCCCCCCGGGCCCCCGCCACCAACGCCCCCATTACCATTTTGAAAACCCTTGAGAACCCCTTTACCCTAGGGTAAGGGCCCCCCGGCACCGCCCCCAAAGCCCCGGTTTTCCATGTGCAACCGTAGAGAACCCCTTTACCATAGGGTAGGCCTCCCCGGGACCGCCACCAACGGGGCCCCCTTACCCGTGAAAACCCTAGAGAACACTTTACCAAAAGGGTAGGCCCAACCCCGGGACCGCCACCAAAAGCCCCGTTTTCCATTTTGGCCCCCAAACCCAAAAGAACACTTTTTCCAAAAGGGGAGGCCTTCCCCCCCCACCTCCACCAAACGCCCCGTTAAACCCTTTTGGGAAACCCTAGAGAACACCCTTTTCCATAGGTAGGCCTACCCCGGGACCGCCACCAACGCCCCCTTTTACCATGTGCAACCGTAGAGAACCACTTTACCATAAAGGGGAGGCCAAAACCCCGGGACCCCCACCAACCCCCCCGTTACCATGTGCAAAAACCCTAAAAGAACGCTTTCCATAGGGTAGGCCTCCCGGGCACCGCCCCCCAACGCCCCGGTTTCCCCGTGCCCAAAAAAAAAAAACCCTTTGAGAACCCTTTTCCAAGGGTTAGGCCACCCGGCACCGCCACCAAAAGCCCCTTACCATGTGGGAACCGTAGGGAAAAACGCTTTTCCATAGGGTAGGCCTCCGCCAACCGCCACCAACGCCCCGTTACCATTTTGCAACCGGGAGAAAAAATTTACCATAGGGTTTGGCCACCCGGGGACCGCCACCAAAAGCCCCTTACCATGTGCAACCGAGAGAACACTTTTTCCCTAGGGTAGGCCCCCCGGAAACCGCCACCCAAAAGGGCCCCCTTTCCATGTGCAAACCCTAGAGAACAAATTTACCATAGGGTTTGCCTTTCCCGGCAAACCCCCACCAACGCCCCGTTCCATGTGAAACCGTTTGAGAAACACTTTTCCATAGGGTAGGCCTCCCGGCACCGCCACCAAAAGCCCCCTTACCATGGGGCAACCGTAGAGAACAAATTTACCTAAAGGGTAGGGGTCCCGGGACTTCCACCAAACCCCCCCCTTCCCCTTGCAACCGTTGAGAAAAATTTATCATAGGGTAGGCCCCCCCGGCCCCCGCCACCAAGCCCCCCTTACCCCTGTGCAACCGTAGAGAATACTTTTCATAGGGTAGGCCTCCCCCCACCGCCACCAAGCCCGTTACCATGTGCCAAAACCGGGAGAGAACACTTTAACCCCTAGGGTAGGCCTCCCCGGGACCGCCACCAACCCCCGTTACCATGGGAACCGTAGAGGGGCCCCTTTTCCATAGGGTAGGCCCCCCCGGGCACCGCCACCCAAAGCCCCCCTTACCCTGTGCAAACCCTAGAGGAAAACCTTACCATAGGGGTTTGGCCTCCCGGGACCCCCCACCCAAAGCCCCGTTACCATGTGCAACCGTAGAGGAAAAACTTTTTCCATGGGTAGGCCTCCCGGCCCCGCCACCCCAAAGCCGTTACCATGGGGCAAACCGGGGAGAGGGAAAACCCTTTTCCCAAAAGGGTTTGGCCTCCCCCCCCCGGGGCCCCCACCAACGCCCCGTTACCAGGGGCAAAAACCCAGAGAAAAAATTTACCATAGGGTAGGCCCCCCGGGGACCCCCCACCAAACCCCCCCGGTTAAAAAAATTTTGCAAACCCTTTGGGGGGAAAAACTTTACCAAAAGGGGTTAGGCCTCCCGGGGACCGCCACCAAAAAGCCCCCCTTTCCAGTGGGCAAACCGGGAGAGAAAAACCCCTTTAAACCCTAGGGGAAGGCCCCCCGGCCCCGCCACCAAAAGCCCCGTTACCAGGGCAACCGTTTAGAAACACTTTACCATAGGGGGAGGCCTCCCCGGCCCGCACCCAACCCCCCCCGTTACCATGGGGAACCGTTAAAAGAACACTTTTCCATAGGGTAGGGGCCCCCCGGCACCGCCACCAACGCCCCCGTTACCATTTTGCAACCGTAGGAAAAACCCCTTTACCAAAAGTGTAGGGGCCCCCGGCAAACCCCCACCAACCCCCGTTACCATTGCAACCCGTAGAGAACACTTTTTCCATAGGGTAGGCCTCCCCCGGACCGCCACCAAAAGCCCCGTTTCCCCTGTGCAACCGTAGGGGGAAAACTTTACCCCTAGGGTAGGCCTCCCCCGGGACCGCCACCAACCCCCCCTTACCCTGTGCAAACCGAGAGGAAAAAACCCTTTTCCAAAAGGGTAGGGCCCCCCGCACCGCCCCCCAACCCCCCCGTTACCATGGGGCAAAACCCTAGAGAACACTTTTACCCTAGGGTAGGCCCCCCCCGGCCCCCGCCACCAACGCCCCTTTCCATGTGGGAACCGTAAAAAGAACACTTTTCCATAGGGTTTGGCCTCCCGGACCGCCACCAACGGGGCCCCGTTTTCCAGGGGCAACCGGGAGAGAACACTTTACCATTTGGGTAGGCCCACCCGGGACCGCCAAAAACGGCCCCCCTTACCATGTGCAAAACCCTAGGGGAACACTTACCATAGGGTAGGCCCCCCCCGGCACCCCCCAAACCCAAAGGCCCGTTTTCCCGTGCAACCCTTTAGAAAAACTTTACCCTAGGGTAGGCCCCCCGGCAAACCCACCCCAACCCCCCCCTTCCATTTTGCAACCGGAGGAGAAACTTTTTCCCTTTGGGGTAGGCCCCCCCGGCACCCGACCAAAGCCCCCTTACCATGTGCAACCTTAGAGGAAAAACTTTTTCCATAGGGTGGCCTTTCCCCCCCCGGCCCCCAAACCCCCCGTTTCCATGTGCAAAAAAGTTAAGGGGAACACTTTACCATAGGGTTTGGCCTCCCCGGGAAACCCCCACCAACGCCCCTTTTCCATTTTGCAAAACCCTAGAGAACACTTTACCATAGGGTAGGCCCCCCCGGCACCGCCCCCAACGCCCCCCTTTCCATGTGCAACCGTAGAGAACACCCTTTTCCATTTGGGTAGGCCTCCCGGCACCGCCCCCAACGCCCCCCCTTACCAGTGCAAAAAATAGAGAACACTTTACCATAGGGGTAGGCCTCCCCGGGAACCCCCACCAACGCCCCGTTACCCCTGTTTCAACCGTAGAGCAAAATTTACCAAAAGGGTAGGCCTCCCCGGGCCCCCCACCAACGCCCCCCTTACCATGGGGCAAAACCCTAGGGGAACACTTAAACCCTAGGGGTTTGGCCTCCCGGCACCCCCCAAAGCCCCGGTTTCCAAAGTGCAACCGTAGAGAAAAACTTTTACCATAGGGTTTGGCCTCCCGGGACCGCCACCAACGCCCCCTTTTCCCTGGGGGGCAACGTAAAAGAACACCTTTTCCATTTGGGAGGGCCCCCCGGGACCGCCCCCCAAACCCCCCCCGTTTCCCTGTGCAAAACCCTAGAGAACCCCTTTTCCCTAGGGTAGGCCTCCCCGGCCCCCGCCACCAAAAGCCCCCCGTTAACCCTGTGCAACCGTAGAGAACACTTTACATAGGGTAGGGGCCCACCCGGCACCCCCACAACGCCCCCTTACCGTGCAACGTTTAGAAACACTTACCATTTGGGAGGCCCCCCCGGGGACTTCCACCAAAAGCCCCCGTTTTCCAGTGCAACCGTTGGAAACACTTTTCCCTAGGGGTAGGCCTCCCCGGGACCGCCACCCCAAAAACCCCCCTTACCATGTGCAACCGTTGAGAACACTTTACCATAGGGTAGGCCTCCCGGCACCGCCACCAACGCCCCGTTACCATGTGCAACCGTAGAGAACACTTTACCATAGGGTAGGCCTCCCGGCACCGCCACCAAAAATTAAACAAATTACTGCAAATTTTGAAGAAAGAAGACCATTTCTTCGGTATTTAAAGAAAAAAATTTAAAAAACATTTAGGGCCTACATCCCTAAAAACTTCTACGTTTTAATTCTACGCGTATTGATGTTTAAAAAAATCGACAGAGTCCAAATATTGATATCAAAAATATTCCCACATTTCTATATCGTATCGCAATATCGATGTTTCCCAGTCCACCCTGGCCCACTGAGGTAAATGCATAGTCATTAACGTATTACTCTCCTACGCTTTGTAATAACACTTAACATATGATCATGAACTAATGATTAGAATTCTCATCGACCACTAAATCTGCGTTTATTTAATCGAAACACAACCTATTTTTTGTGTTTGCTCTCCTCAACTCCCAATAATATAATATCTCATCGACCCCCATTCTCCTGTTTATAATCCATCATAAATATCTTATTGTTTCCTTATTCTTATCCCAATCATTATTCATAGTTCACTCCACCCCGCTTCAAAGTATAGTCATTCCGAAGTAGGTTCGTTATGATGATAACGTCGTCGAAAGGTAAATTGTAACCAGTCAACAAGACCCTTTTTAAATCACAGATCGATAATTACAATACAACAGTCTTAATTCCATTTCTTAAATACAGTGTAAATTGCCTAGACACTTCTCATGCATGGGTATGTGGAAAATTGTTAAATAACACATTACATACCACAAACAAAATTAAACAATTAAAACTATATTACTATAATTTTGTTCTAAACAGAAAACAAAATCAGCTACTATTTGCAAGTAGAGGTTCCGTCAATGCCGCCAGCATTGTCAAACGATTAAACATATATTTTTTATGTGTATTATGCGAAAACTAATTTGCTGTCTAATGTCATTCGCAATTCAACCTTGTACACACTACCACTCACTCACAGGCGCGCGCACTTCGAATCATAGATACACTCATTACACTCACAAAGTGATGATGGCAAATCCCCATAATATATCAATTATATTGCACAACCATGTAGGTCAGTTTTTACAACTAAATCGAATACACCTTATATAAAAATAAAATAAAATAAGTGTAATTTAAATCTCAATAACATTACAAAACTACTTGGTATGGCTAATAATTTAACACTTGAAGTCTCTCATTTCCTATTTATGTTTGCATAATAATGCATAAGTTTCCCCCTATTTGCATTTGAATTGAGATTGCTACAACACTTAACAATTGAGCATTCAACGATTCACTAATTGGTTTTGAAATTATATTTCGAGTGTGTTGTGATTTTGAATTGCAGTTTGTTTGGATGTGTGGTCCTTCAACTCCCTCCCCCCCCCCTCAAACTACCAGGTCGACGCCGTTAAATTAAATCTACCCTTCCTAGGTAGAATAACACAGTAATTATCCGTCTATGGTGGTGGCAAAATTGGAAATTGTGTTTTTCAATTAGTTTTAATGGGATGTGCCCTGATTGCAAATCGCTTCTTTGAGGCGGAGGTTTTTGAACGAAGTGCTTTGGAAAATATTGGAAATCTATAAAATGGAAAACTGAGGGCCTACTTCGTATAATGTGCTCGCGGACATTGCCTCTGAACGCCGAAACTGGAACAATACTTGCCTGCAGGATTTAGTAAAGCGGATATATTGATGGCATTTGTGTAGTCAATACTAAATAAATAATAAATAAATTCGTATTTAGAGTCTATTCACTCAGTCATATAACTGATTTTCAGTGAGGGACATTAAACCAAAGCGACCCCTGTACGCCCCGACGCAATCGACAAGTGAGCGATATTTATAAGATCGATATTTTTAATAGGAAATATAACAATCAGTGGTATGGACAGTGCGAACACCCACGGATCAACGTCAGAATCAAAAAGGCCAATTCAGAACAACTTTAAATTTATTATGTGCCTCGTTGCTAGGACGTCTTTAAAGTCACCGTTTACTAATTCCTAAGACAAGAAATGATGGACTTAGGTCCAAATCAGAAGTTTAAAACTTCTGCCTAGAGCGGGAATCGAACCCTGGACTTCTGCATTAAAGTAGAGCCACACACTTCAGTTCTTGTATGCAAAACGCGTTAGACTTGATTCAGGACATCACGAGTTCAAATTTCTATAACGGCAATCCCAAATTAAAGTTTTTCCGAGGTTTTCTTTAAATTTTGCATTTCTCGTAGGATACCTGCCCAGGGGGCAATTCATGCCCCTCTTTAAGTGTCTAACTAGGTATTTTATTAATACAATATTGTGGAGGGATGTCCGATGGTTGTTTAAGAGGACCTAGGATTGCCAGTTGCGGGATTCGAACCCATGATCTCCCAAATTAGAGTCTCGCGCTTTACGCTTGAGCCAACACTAGAGATTTCTTGAGTTATAAAGGCGAATGAGTTTGCACACTTGTTATACTATGATGTCGTAGTTGTCATAGCTATCACACACACATACGATTAGGACGGTGGTCCAAACCGTAAGGCTCTTCTAAGACGTGGGTTCGAATCCCGCATAGGGCTAAGGCCTGGGTTTTATATTAATCGTCCATCCTCATATTTCACTACTCATCGTCTCTATGAGATATTAGGAAAAAAATCATTTTTGTATTGTCTATCCTATTCAGTTAAAAAACTGATTTACAAAGGACAACTAAATAAATCTAATTACATAATATATGTGTTATTAATATTTTATTTTATTTAATATGTTAATATTGTTGTCTGCATATTATGCAGACACAACAATGATACATCTAAATAACGTGTAACCTACTTTTGACAGAATGTAATTTGATTATTTGTGCAAATGCCAACATTTGTACTATTTGTGACTCGACATGTTCAATGTTCTGTCGAAACAGCTGTTAGCAATCCCTAATGCCATAAATTGAGATCACAATTAATACATGCACGTCAAATTATGCATTGTTCCAATTTCGTCCCTGATTCGAAACAGAAATGATATTTGAATTATTAGTTCGCAAGCTGTCGCAGCGTTGTCTAGATTCGAGAACCTCTACAATGTATGAAAAACGAGAGATCTATGGTTATATTGTAAGTAGGTACCCTGCTGACTCAGAAAAGCAGGAAACATCCCCCTTGTTATTTTATTTGTTGATGTTCTGAGTTGTTTTTCTCTACCTCAAGTGTTTTGCATGCTCTAGTTTAATTCTAACTTACAGTGACAAAGTGGATATGGAAACATGTAAACTAAAAGTTGCTAGTATGGAGATATTAAATTAATTTTGCCGAGCTCTATGATGTATTTTCAACGAACAAAATTGGAATTTGTTCGATATCAAAGTTTTTTTGGATCAAAGTATTCAATATACGTTGCTACTCCCTGTTTGGTGTTGGTTATTTACATAAACAACGTTAGGTTATCTAAAAATGCAACAAAATGTATTGCAAATAACAACAAAACAAAATTACACATTAAAGTGCGATAATTTAGTAAATGAATAAAAACTTTATATGTAGATAATATCGAATGACAAATTGTTCGCAACCATTCGAAAGTTACGTCAACAAAATGAAAATTGTTTTGAATATGAAAAATTTCACCTAGGGGAATGTTTCACGAATTATAAAGCAAGTCATCATACCAATCAAAAACAAAGATCAATACATTTGTTGATGCATCTGAAATTTGTTGTGTTACAAAATTGGGGAGCGGTTAAGCCACGGTCGTTTAGCCGGTTCTCACTCGAACACCGAAGTTAAGCGACCTTCGGGCGTGGTCAGGGGTAGAGTGGGTGACGCTCTGTCTCGAGAACGTTACGTGTTAAGCAGACGGGTTCGGAGTTAGTGTACGCTTCGTCGTCCTCGAATCTGCTCGGTAAGTCCGGTAGTGGGAACTATATGACTGTCAAGGTTACACCGTCCTTTCGGATGGGGCGTTAAGCCGTTGGTTCCCTTGGAACTTTTCGAAATGAGTAGGCTACGTGCCGGTACCGGGTTTCCCCTCCTCCCTTCTTCATCATCATGCATCGTTGTTAATCATCAGATGTTATTCACGTCACTGTAAAATGGCATAATTTGCTGTATGCGGCCAATTCATTAATAAAAAAACAAAACATTTTCAATATTAATACATTAGTTTTTTTTTAATAAAAACGTTATTATTTCCTATCCTCTAAACAACCCTTTTGTAACAGCCCTTAAACATTCCTGTCACAACTACCCCATCTCTGAAATACCTAGTTTGACACGTGAAGACAGGCAAGCATTGCACTCTGGGCAGGAAGACCACGAGAAAATAAACTTTCGTGTTTCCTACTTTCAGTACCTTCACATTTCTTGTAAGAAAATTCCTGCTCGACAATGTTTTTGCTTTTCAGTTGTACACGCTCATTTAATAATTCAAATATAAAATTGGTGAAACAATATAGATTGATCAAATCATTTCATTTTTGATACCAATAACATAAAATTTTATATTAAGAACTTGGTAATAACAATATACATTTATTAAAGTCATAACGTTAAATCAACGTTCACAAACCACTCTTATCTCTAACTAAACGACACAATTGCTTTTATAGCATTCGGCAAATTCAATCTTTCATCTCTTATAACTACGGTGAGGTACTTGAAATATGACTAATCTTATCGCATTACAAAATCTTTTCATTGCACAAGCAAACTACTATAATAATTTCGAGTTAAACTGCTTTTGTAATCAGATCTTTTTATCGCTTTTGTATAATGTTACCCGGTTGTAAAGTTACAGATAAGTCGAGTTGAAATAGTAGCTTTTATCATACGAAGACGCGGTTTTGTAAGGGACATTGTTGGGAAAATACATAAAATCTGGGTACAGTCTTGTGGAAAATTTTGGCAGTTTCGTAGTCAAAATCTTCATTAAAGGGGTTGTATGAATCAAATCAATCAGAAAACAACATAGAATTCTATGTGTTAAAGATTTGTTTATAATTTATACTGAGGCGATTTAAATTGGCAATCGTACTAACTTGCCTATACGTTATCATGGTATTTTTCATACGCACTTTTTATTGTATTTTGGTATTGCATGTATTGCATGTATTGGTATTGCACACAATAACTATTGAAACGAATTGTATTCTTGTTTTGCCGTTAAAAAAATGTATATAAAACGCATATGAATGCAAATTAGAAAGTAACTACCAAAATCACTTTTTGACTAAAAAATCGTGTTTAAAATATTGAATTGAAAATATGTTTGATGATGTGATTTTTTTTTTAAATGCCTCTTCATTTTATTTTTGAAAATTTTATGCGAGTAAAACTATGTACACAATTGCATGACAATAATTATGTGCATTAATTAAACGATTTTCTTTATTTAAACGGTTTGAAGAAACTTGAAAAGAATTAATGTGCCACTTGCTTAGAAAAAATATAATTTGACAGAAACTTACAAATAAATAGTTAAGTAAAATATTTTGTGATACTCTCTTCTGTGCAACATTAAAATCGAACACATGTTCCCCCAAAACCGACCGACTTCCATACAACATATGTTTCAGACCGCCTTGTACTTCTTCTTAAAACATCGACCACCGTCACCCGCGTTAACTTGGTGAATCCTACATGTTTTTGTAACGCGGTCGTCTTCGTCGTTTTCGTCGTCGTCTTCGTTGCGACCCTTCCTAAACTTCTTTCGTAAAGAAAAACCCGCCTGGCAAACAACTTGGTAAAATTGGAATTTAATGAACCACTCGCACATTTCCCCCACCCTTTTCTCCTCTCCCTTCCCCTCTCACCCGTGATTGATTAGTATAGAAATAGTATCGGCGTTCGTAATTGGTTTTACCGTTGACATGATTTCGTTTAGAGAAAGTCTACGCATATTTTCGGTGATGTTAAACTACCTTTGTTTCGGAAGCCTAACGAGTTTTCTTCAATTAAAAAGAATGTTTCTAAAGGGAGGAGGGGGGGGGGTCTCGATCTTTCTTGCCGTTTCCTCTTGAGGATAGAGACGGAATGATGAGCCTGGTACTTTCACGACAGTTCTCTAACACCCCCCCCCCCCCCCAAACCCCTCCACCACTCTTCGTCATACCCTTAAGGGAACATAATTAAGTAAACATATCCCCGAGGTGGCTTGTTAATTTGATCACTCTTGAAAATAAACAAAAATCGTCGTGACTTTTTATCACTTTAAGAGGGAGGGATAGTCGCGAAATTAAAACCACGTGAATTAAAGTTTTTTGTGATATCTCGAGAACGTTGCAAGATATCTAAAAACTGATTACAGACAGCTCTGTGGTTTTGTTAGAGCAATATCATGCAAGAAAAAATGTTCAAATATAATAATCGGTGCGGTTTGTGTAAGATATGCATTTAAATTAATTAAATATATCAAATTAAAAACTTAACTACCATCACATTACAATATTTTTCGTACAGTCTATAGTTCTCTCAAAACTACAGAGCTGTTTGCAATCAGTTTTTAGATATTTTGCATCGTTCTCGAGATATCACGAAAAAACTGTAATTTCGCGTGGTTTTAATTTCGCGACTATCCCTCCCTCTTAAGAGTAGGCGGAAGTAGATTCTGCAATGTTAACTGGTTTTCGTAATATCTCGTTTTTTTAGACCAAGGATATTTCGAGTTTTGTCCCTAATAAACTTTGGGGCAATTCTAAAAGCAACCCTGTATTACTTTTTAATTACTAGCTCTACATACCCCAACAAATATTGAATTTTCAAAAACAATATGTGTGTTGTTTGTTTGTTGTTGGTTTAAGATTCGTTTTAAAACTATATTTGCTCCAACGCAAATATCAATTTTGTTTTGAATCGGTTCAATGAAAAAAGAAAAAACGATTTTACAATATGTGGCAGTTTGGGGGGGTGAGTAGCGAGTTTATTTAGAAAACGTTTCGTAAATAACCTTGGTCTACAAGCGGAGATATCTCATACTATTTGACAACGCAGAATCCAGCAGCTGCTTGGTAGTGGTGGGGGGAGAGTGAATACGCGGTAAATGGAATGTCGCCTTTGTGTATGAAAGAAAAATATATTTTACCAACGCAAGCAAAAATTATCTGTGCTAGATCACAGAGTTTCTCCGTGTACAAGATCCACGCTGAGCTAGCATCAAAAGAATTGACAAAGTTGTTATGTTGGGAAAACATTGTCGAGCCACCTGCATTCTTTGGTTGAGACGCAGGACGCACTTCGGGTTTTTATACGATTTTCAAATTTCAATTTTGTTTTGAATCTGTTCAATGAAAAATAAATAAAAAACTATTTTACATTATGTTACAGTTTGAAGGGATGAGTAGCGAGTTTATTTAGATAACGTTTCGTAAATAACCTTGGTCTACAAGCGGAGATATTACTATACTTCTTGACAACGCAGAATCCACTACCGCAGGCTCTGAAACAACATAATTAAGTAAACATATCCCTGAGCTGAGTTGTTAATTAGCTCACTCTTGATGAAAAGAAAGCAAAAGAAACTCGTCGTGACTTCCATCACTTTTAAGGTCTCCTCAACACTTGAGTAACTTACCTTCGCGCAAACATTTCACACCTACTATTCACTCTTTTGTTTCTCAATATTTTCAACTCCCTGTAAAGTTTATCTCAGTCTTCGTCTGAGTTTTCTGTCCCCAATCTCTCCGTTGTTGTTTTTAACCTTTGGCATTTTTCCTTTTTTAATAAATTGATATAAGAATTGTATTTACAATAGAAGCAGAGTTCTCATTTAATATCGAACACAAAAGAAAAGTAATTTAATTTGTTCATATATCGTTTCCTTTTCAATTATTGTACGTCATGAAAACACGTCGTTATTTTTGTTCATTTTATCCAACAACATGTTGACATAAAATATAATTTTTTTTAACCTTCCTCGGTGTGTAAGTAAAATACTGTAAAATTCTTATATGAATAACACGGCCGATGTAAATTACATTTAAAATTGAATTATGAACTATATTTTACTTTTTTTTTACTTTTACCCCGATCGGGATGGATTTTTGTAATTTCTGGATTATTAATTTTTGTTAACCTGCATACGCATCTTTTTTAAAATACAAAACTTGGTAACGTAACATATCAATAATTATATTGTGATAATGTTACAGCTTACAACTTAGGTAAATCTAGTACCTTTACCGTGTGCTTAAGTTTATTTGTTTTATTTCCCGTGTATTGTGTTATGATCAATACAAGCTGTACCTTTAAGCGTCTTCCCCCGTGGATCTTGTGACTTAAGCTTATGTTAAACGTAACTTTGATACTGAGGATTAAGGTTACTATTGAACATGCTCATAACTGAATAATTGATGTCACAAACCCGTCAACGACTCCTTTATTATGTATTATTTCAAAGCTTGAATGTAACGATTATGTAAGTTACATTATCTAGAATAGGTCCCTGAGCTGCCAACACGATATCACTGACCTGTTCCGTAATCCTTATTATATAGATCCTTCTGAATGTATAGATATTGTTCAAGACAGATTCCGCCTCCTCGTAGTCGAAATTATATTCAGTTAATCTTTAATCATTATAATGCACAATGGCTTTGCTTGGAGCTCATTAAGATCTTTGCTTCTATTCTATATTATAGCTGCTCTCTCCTCCCCTTTAACCCCCTCCCCTCACCCCCTTCCCCTCCCGCGCCCGCCTACCTCCTCACGGTGGCTTACCATACGTCTTAGCCAAACTCATTAGCGTGTGCTTCCAGTATTTTACACTCCATCTCTGTCTTTCTCACTCTCTTCGCGTCTCTCTTGCTCTTTCCCACCTTTCTTGTCTTCCGCGCTTTATCTTTCACCTCCTATCACGTCACTTCACTTCTTTGCGTCGCTTTATACGTCTCTCTCTCTCTTGCTCTCTCTCTCTCCCACGCTTACATTTATTTTCCACTGCTGCCACCTTTCTTGTCTTCCGCGCTTTATCTCTCACTTCCTATCAGCTCACATCACTATTTCACATCTTTTCCTCCTCCTTTCTCTCTCTCTCTCTCCCTCTGTTTCTTTGTACTTGTACACACCTTCACTACCCCCTCTCGTTTTACCCTGAGTAATGTTCTGCTTTGTCAACACTTAACCCGGCTGCCCCTAAAAGCGTGCATAAAGAAAAGTGATTTAATGATTCTCGACGTTCTTTTATCTCTTCTCTTTTGAATCATCTGTATAACCAACCAACCTCCAACGCTACTCCTAACAAATGGTTTCTGAGCTATTCGCCTGCCGAGGAGACGCTAAAGCCCTTATAGCGCTCGCGATTCTTACATGTTTCTGAGCAATTGCTGCAGGCTTCTCCCTAAATTGTTCGTGTGGCTTTTGTCTCGCCTGTTTTTACGTTGATGTTTATTTTTACGTCGTTCCCCAGAATAATTTCACTAATAAATAACCCAGAATTTGTTCTTTCAACATACGATGTCTGTCTCGAATACTGAAACATGAACATTCTAAGATTCTGATGTTAAATCAACGGGATGAAGCGAATAGCTACTGTCAACCAGTGATTTACCATATTGTAATCTATCAACATCAATTACACAAGAAAATATTTTCTTCATGCTGTTCAAAACAAATACTGTAACTTGAACAGCGCAAAAATTAATATTTTAGTAAGAAATATACACAATCTGAAAAAAATTGAGCGTTTTCACTTTCAATTAGCATTGTAATGAAATGAGGTAGAATAGAAGAAACATGTCACTAGTATAAAGAAGAATGAAATAATATAATCATACGTGAATGGAAGAATAAAGTGATATATAATGGTTCGATGTTTGTTAAAAACTCAAACAGGATAAGCCCTACTCCCTTACCCTTGGTGCCAAAAACGTTCTGTCTCATCTGTGGTGATGTTTGGTTTAAATCGGGAAATGTAACTCACAGACAAGCTGTCATAAAAGTGATGCATACATGGACGCGTGTTCGATATTTATTTACCGACTGTATTGACTAGAGCGCTAAGAGCTTAATTCTAATTCTGGAGGTCCCTGGCTTGAATCCCGTCATGACCGGCAACTGAAGTTTTTCCGAAGTTTTCCTCATTCGTTAATGCGAATTCAAGGGATTGGGTCCCCTTAAACAGGCCTCGGATATCCCTTACCTCTGTCCTTGCCGCAACATATCTAGAACACCTGAAGAGGGGCATATATTTCATCTTATAACCACCGACTGTGTTGGCTCGAGCGTAAAGCGCGCGGCTCTAATTCGGGAGGTCCCGGGTTCAAATCCCGTCGAGACCGGCAATCCTGACTGAAGGTTTTATTCGGAGGTTTTCCTCGGTCGTTAATGCGAATGCAAGGGATTGAGTCCTCTTAAATAGCCCTCGGACATCCCTTCACAATTATCCTATCCGCTATATACCTAGTTAGTCACCTGAAGAGGGTCACACCGTTAAATCTGATGTGTATACCCTACAGGGGCACCCTCAATTTTTATCTTATAGCCGGTTTAATTCACATGTTAAAATTTCAAATTCCTGTTTGTAAATTCAGTGAGTTGTATATAACGTAAACCCCTACATCTGTAGTTTCTGCGAGTTAGATACACATCGCATTTCCTTCAGCTTTATTACACTCGACATTTAATTCAAGTTGTCACCGTCAACCTTTTCACACTTCTCACAGCTAATATCATGACACATTCTGTTACACCGCGGAATGTACCTCCCATCTCTACGAATCATATCTACCGAACGATCATGCCTCCGTGAACATTTTAATCTAGAAACTTTAGCTTCAAATATAGAAATTCTTTTTTTTCTAGATTCATCTCTGGTTTACATTTAGACATTCTGAGAAGCTCACAATCTCCACCTGTAGTTGTATAGATCTAACACAAAACAAAGACCTCGTCCCAGATGTTGTAATACTCGATATATTTTTCTTTTATATGGATTCTAAAAACATTTATCCATATTCCTCGTACTATACATCTGGTGTATATGAATAGAAAACAGATAACTTAAAATATATATTGCGTTTGGTTTTGCTCGTTTTTCTTGTGTTGTACTGCAAATGCATTGAAGTACAATCATAAGTCAACATTTTTGTATTCGCTCGCTGTTTTGTATTTTTATATTGCCAGATTCTTTTTGGTTACTTTTTTGAAAGTTGTTTCTAAAGTAAGATGTATTTCCATTCTGAAACGTCCAACGGAAATTGTTACGTTATGCGGTATAATATAAAACAAGAACGAAAGGTAACTTTGCTGTGTAGGCGGGAAAACAATTTTAAGCAACATATTTTATACATGTATGCATGAATGACAGTCGTTATATTCCTACGTGTTATTTGAAATTGTTCTCAAGTTTATTTCTTTTTCGTTATTTTTTTCATTTCAACATTTTTACATTGGGCAAATCGAAAAAATACGGCTGTAAAATATGACATATGCAGGCAGTCGTTTTTATCATATCTCCCTTCTCGTATAACATTTATTTTCTCATACGTGTTGACAGACAGTAACGTAACACCGACATAGCTTAACGTGTCACGTGAGAGGGGGCATAGCACGATACACGAAGTTTCAAACCTTACTTGCAAGGTGTGGAAGAGAATGTTCCTTGGGATAGTAAAAACCTGGAATGTAGGAGTTGTTTGTGTGGGGGGGGGGGGGTCGTGGTATTTTTTTAAAATCTAGATTTAGTTAAATATTATGATAGTTTTACAGAAAAGTTTTACCAAAAGATCAGAAAGTTAATTTGGAATGAGCATTCCCCCCAAAAAATGCAAAATGCTCCTATATAAAATGAACTATCTACCCATTTTAACATATGGTGCTGTAACGTGGCCAATGGGCTGGAAGGAAGAAAGTGCTATACAGGCAGCTGAGATGAAGTTCATACGCAGTGTGGCAGGTGTGACAAAGTTGAACAAGATACGAATTAGTGAAGTAGTATGATAAGGAAGAAAGTAGGAGTAGAGAGCCTAAGTTCAAGATGGGGAAAGGAGCGACTACGATGGTATGGACATGAGAAGAATGGAAAGGAATAGAACCCCAAGACAAGCATTTGAGCTAAAGAATTATAGGAGAAGAGTGGGCAGGATCAAGTATACAGGCAGATGTGGAGGAGAGAGGAGAGGAGTGGGTAGTGGTTGAAGAGAGAGAAAGATGGTGGGAGGACAGGAAAAAGTGGAGAAAGCTGGTGTTACGAAAAGAGAATGAGGAAGAAGATGAGGTACCGAGCTTGGCAAGCCGGTGCTGATTCTGTGATGCCCAAGATTTAGGTGGAAACACCCCTTTACCCAACTAAATGATGTTGGAACAAAGTGTAGTGATATATATTATGATAGATACAGTCTACATATTTTAACAAACATTTGTGAAACGTGTCAGTTGATATAAATACAATGAATACATTCTTATTAACAGTCTAACCCACTAAAACATCATTCACAACTAGTTCTAAGGCGTAAGGCGCAAGGTCTAAGTCGCATGGTGTAAGTCGTAAGAAATGTGAGTCTTTTACAACAGCCTTCGTATTAGACGCTATCTTCTCTTTCTTTTCTCACTCTCACACATACAACTCACTGTTCTGATTGGCTCGTCGTAAGGCCAAGTCGTAAGAATGGGATTTTGTGCAATTCGTTACGACATAAACCTTACGGCAAACTACGAAGGACGTGTTGTAAACGTTCTAATTGAAACACATACTCATTAATACACAATATTACGCCTTAGATCTTGCGCCTTACCCCTTGAACTAGTTGTGAATTATGCTTAAGTCATAGAACTGATGATAAGTGGTGGACTTTTATTTAAAGTGGTCAAAGTTAACCCTTTCGGTGCCAAGGACGTCGATTTGCGACATTTTACAACAGCTAGAGATCGATCGGTATTTGAAATAGTTAATAGCGATTATGTGGTAAAGCACTACTCTCCCGCGAACAACGCCAAAATCAACAAGGCTAATTCAAAACATTTTTTGTTATAAAACAAGCTCCAGAAACACAAACAACCCGTAATTTGAACCCGAAATTTTCCCCTTTGAAAACAGGGACACCAACGTTGGGCCAATGAGCCACACAAACAAATTATTTTATAACACACACGATTTAAAAAAATACAAAATAATTACAAAATAATACAAAACAAATATCTGTTATGTATACATATTGGTAAAAACATGCTTTAAAACAGAAGATTGTTTTTTTTTTTATATCTCCATCACCGTGTTTCCAATCGGAGCTTTTGATTGAAACAGTTCAACATTGCGTTCCTCTATGCTAATATTTGTATTTCTCAATATCATGTCATCCAATGACCTCCAATCTCCATTCACATCTTTGATGTCTTTCTACAAACAACCCTCAATTAAATTCTTCACTCTTTCATCGTACTTCAACATACGTCAACTAAACGATCCCTCGTATTTTATTTTTATCTACGCTTAATTTAAAACAGCGAACCAAAAATACATACGTCGACCAGAGCGCAAACACATTTCATCCTCATACATAGCCAACAAGCTGAATTCAAATGTGTCCGGCTAGTAGTTTCGATGGTAATTTCTAAAACAAAACGAGTTTTTCACTAGCTGCTGTTGGATGTCCTGGTGAAATACATATTCAATGGAGTTACCGTCATACCAGATACAGGACGTATTTATATCCCTATTACTCTGCTGTGCGGTTGACGGTTCGACCGCGTGTAGAGACAGATGTGTAGAATTGTCCCGTATGACCTTGTTAAAAAGCTATCATGTTTTTATTTTTTGAACTAAACTGTTATCAAGATTTGAACACAAAAATGAAGATTGAACACAAGAATAAAGATTCGCGTTCGGTGGTTTCTTCCGGGAAAGTTTTTTTTTATTATATTCCCTGATTTGCTGCTCCTGATTTTTGGCAAACCTCATATTCGTTTGAGTGAGATCGTCTAATAAATCAGTTTTATTCTTTTCGTTTTTCTTTTTAAATGATTTTATTTCCTTTCTTCTTTCTTTTTTTTTTTCCTATTTTTCATTTTTTTCTTTTTCTATTCTTTTCTTTTCCATTCCCCACCCCTTTTTATATTTCATTCACTACATTTAATGCATTTATTATCATTTTTATTTGTTACCAAAATTATTGTGTTTAATGCATTGTTGTAATAATATTACTATTTGGATGAGCGTAGCGAGCGAAGCGAAGATTCCATTTCACTACACTGGAGAAAAAAATCCGGAATGTTTTTTTTTCTTTCTTTTTTTTTTTTGTATTTTTTGTGTGTCTGTTAACACGATTCCGGCTAAACCGATACTCCGATTGTGATGAAATTTTATGGAGGCCTTCGAAATCTCTGAACTTAGAACTTCCACGTTTTTTAGCGCAATCGGAATTTTTTTTTCTCATAAAAAAACGCAATTTTACGATTTTTTTCGAACTTTAAAAAATGTCTTCGACTTATAACTCCTACATGCTTTATCCGATTGTAATGATTTTTTCACAGAACCTTAATTTTATGAATTAAGATATTTGTGTAAAATTTGAGCGTAATCGAAAAAATATTTCTCATGAAAATCAAAATTTTACGAGTTTTTTCTTTTTTTAAACAATTCTTTGACTTATAACACCTACATGCTTTATCCTATTGTAATGATTTTTTCACAGAACCCTTATTGTATGAATCAATAGATAAGTGTTAAATTTGAGCGCAATCGAGAAATTATTTCTTATAAAAATCGCAATTTTACGATTTTTTATTTTTTTAACGCTTACAATTAATTTTAAAAAATTAAAAAATTAAAGTTAATTTTTATTTAATTTAATTTAATTTTTAAAAAATTCAACTTAGTAATGATTTTTCCACAGAACAACAGAAAATCCGCATAACACATGGCAGCTCAATGCACCAATTACGCTCATCCAACAACGCGGCGGGACTTAAGCGTTTTCCTAGTTCAAATATTTACTTAAATGTAGTTTATTATTGTTTCTGCATCTATGTAATTAGACTTATTTAGTTGTCCTCCTTTGTAAATCAGTTTTTATAACTGAATGGGATAGACGTTAAATAAAATAATAAATAATAAATTAATTTTAATATTCGTTTTTGTATTGCTATATTATGATCAAGTATGTATTTTTCAAATCCACAACCGGACTTAGTTATGCACATTATACACAGAACGGCATATACGAATGCAGTAGCCTACATTTTATAATTCAAGTAAGATACAATCTTTTAGTTTTTATATAATTATTGAAATATATTACTTTAAAATTCTATAAAATGTAAGAAACTGAGAAATTAAATACGTGCGAAAAAACTAGCTTTTAAATTCACTAAACGCAACATTGTATGCCCCCTGTGAGGTTACATTCGAACTGTCTTTGTTAGTACGGTTTGTTAGTATGAGTGATGCTTAATAAATAATTGCTTAATTATTACATTTGATAATTTTCGTACTAATTACAAAATGGTATGCTCTTTAAATGCTGTGTATTGTGGTAATGTGTGTGTATCGCTGTTATGGTATGAGAATATTGTCGTTATTTCACGTAGTTTTAAATTCGCGGCTATTCTCCGTGTTATTTTTAATTTTGTTGCCAAGGTAAATAAATACAAAAAAATTACAATTCATCACACGTACACACCCTAAAAAAGTGAAATAGATTTAAATAATATTTTTTAAAAGATCAAGAAAAGAAAACACCCCCGTTCCCCTTCCCCACCAGTTTTCTTTACTAGCGCGCTCTCTGCAGGGGTAAGCCCCTAGCTTCACGAAGTGGCCGGACCTCATCTCCCCCAGACGTCAAACTAATCAGCCTGCTATGATATCGGCTCCGCTGCCCGGGTTATGTGATTAGGACGAGCCGATACAAGGGACGGTTATTGTGATTCTCTCGTGGAAACGACTCAGCTCAGTGGGGATATTGGGAGGGAATCCCCTGATACCTTGCACGTTTAACCTTGACTGTGTATTAATATAACAAACATTTTTACTAGCGCTCTCTGCAGGGGTAAGCCCTAGCTTCACGAAGTGGCCGGACCTCATCTCCCCCAGACGTCAAACTAATCAGCCTGCTATGATATCGGCTCCGCTGCCCGGGTTATGTGATTAGGACGAGCCGATACAAGGGACGATTATTGTGATTGTCTCGTGGAAACGACTCAGCTCAGTGGGGATATTGGGAGGGAATCCCCTGATACCCTGCACGTTTAACCTTGACTGTGTATTAATATAACAAACATTTTTACTAGCGCTCTTTGCAGGGGTAAGCCCTAGCTTCACGAAGTGGCCGGACCTCATCTCCCCCAGACGTCAAACTAATCAGCCTGCTTTGATATCGGCTCCGCTGCCCGGGTTATGTGATTAGGACGAGCCGATACAAGGGACGGTTATTGTGATTGTCTCGTGGAAACGACTCAGCTCAGTGGGGATATTGGGAGGGAATCCCCTGATACCTTGCACGTTTAACCTTGACTGTGTATTAATATAACAAACATTTTTACTAGCGCTCTCTGCAGGGGTAAGCCTCTAGCTTCACGAAGTGGCCGGACCTCATCTCCCCCCGACGTCAAACTAATCAGCCTGCTATGATATCGGCTCCGCTGCCCGGGTTATGTGATTAGGACGAGCCGATACAAGGGACGGTTATTGTGATTGTCTCGTGGAAACGACTCAGCTCAGTTTGGATATTGGGAGGGAATCCCCTGATACCCTGCACGTTTAACCTTGACTGTGTATTAATATAACAAACATTTTTACTAGCGCTCTCTGCAGGGGTAAGCCCTAGCTTCACGAAGTGGCCGGACCTCATCTCCCCCAGACGTCAAACTAATCAGCCTGCTATGATATCGGCTCCGCTGCCCGGGTTATGTGATTAGGACGAGCCGATACAAGGGACGGTTATTGTGATTCTCTCGTGGAAACGACTCAGCTCAGTTGGGATATTGGGAGGGAATCCCCCTGATACCTTGCACGTTTAACCTTGACTGTGTTTTAATATAACAAACATTTTTTTTGGAGTTGCCAATAACATATCTTCGTAGAAAGATTAATATAAGTGATTAAGGATTTTTTTTAAGAACCCATTGTTATTCTGGTTTAAACTTAAGAAAATGGACTACCACCAATATTTAAACCACGCAAAATTAACTTATGTTAGAAATATCTACCAAACGCTTTGCGAAATCTTAAATGGATTTTTTGTTCCACGTGTTTTTTTTAAACTTTAGTCTGTATTTATTTGTCTATTTATTTATTTATTTATTTATTTATTTGTGGCCACATTTTAACAGGACAAATGTCCCACAAGTGCAATTTACCGAACCATAACATAACAATACAATGCATCACGCAACATTGACAAATATTCAAAAATGTATGATCAATTGATCAATACTATTTTCAAGTAAAGTATTAAATAATTTAACTTATTGTGAAATCAAAACCCACAAGTTATATTAAAATTGTAAAAATATTTTATTCGGGATATAACGAAATTAATTCGTATTTCGAAATCACGTTTTCGATATTACTTAAATAAGGTGTTTTATTTGCGGTAAACCTTCCTTTTAACAACATACCTTTGTAGATATTAAGTAAAAATGATTTGCACTGCTTTTTTTGTCTTTTAACTTGACTCCTTATTTTTTCTTTGCAACGCCAAAATAATTATAAGTTTCTGTGTTCTAAGCCACCTCATCTTGCGAAGCCACAAGACTCACAAAGGACCTAGCCGAGCGTCATTGACAACTCACATCATCACCTTAACCTCAAAGATTTTTTTCTCGATTATAATTTCCACTCGTGGCCATAGAAAATACTTACCACGACCAACGCTGCAATTTGCATAGCTTTACTTTCGTTCCTTGACGAACGATGTTTTTCTGAATAGATGCGTTGGAGCCGTGAAGAGGGGGGAGGGGTGGGGGGGAGCAAAAGCGCGCGAAGAAAAGATATAATGACCGGGGGTTGGGGGGGAGGGGGTACGTCAGCCCGGTGGATTTGTAAAGAAATTATAAACAAAACCCTTGCGACCATAGAAATTATGATGAAAAATGGCGCAGTGAACGAACGTCTATGTGTGTATGGATGGGTTGCATTGTGACGTACTGCGAGACCTTTAGAATTTCGTTGCTGGATGAAAGTTTGTTTGTTGGTGCGTTTAAATGGAAGGAGCGTTACTATGGCAACCGAGTGACAGGGATTAACAGGATTGTTGTACCTAAAATGTGTACACATCACTAGAGATGCTAATTGGAGAGTTTGTAAGTCAAGGAGACCTTACGGCGAGTGGGTTTACAGGAAATGTTAGTTTCTTCATTTGTAATGTTGTGTTGTTTTTTACTATGGTTTGGAAGATAAATTATATTAATGAATGAATGAAATGAATGAAGTCGTCGAGTTATTCCTAATGATTCTTGAGTATTTTGAGCTGTATCACAGCATGTATAATTAAAAATTTTAATTTTCGTAGAAATGTAGATATTTTTAGTTAGTTTTTTTTAAATCTGGTTTACATAGGGAAAATCATAGATACCGTACACACATTTGATTATAAACAAGTTCATGTAATTTGGTTACTTCAGCTGCAAATGTGTTTGAGCTGTGTCCAGGGCTGTCTTGTATAGTTTGGAACTGCTCGGTGTACCCTGGTGTAGTTTGGAACTACTTGGTGTAAACTGGTGCAGGTTGTAACAGATCGGTGCAGTGATATGAGGACGCAGTGTCCAGAACAGACTGGTGTAGTTTGGAACTACTCGGTGTAGCCTAGTGCAGGTTGTAACAGATCGGTGCAGTGATATGACGACGCGGTGTCCAGAACAGACTGGTGTAGTTTGGAACTATTTGGTGTAGACTGGTGCAGGTTGTAACAGATCGGTGCAGTGATATGACGCCATGTCCGAGCAGAGCCGACTCGTGTGGATGATCGGCCACTCTAGAGATGAACGTTAAGATGACAGCCAGCGCTCCTAGTGGACGGCGGGGAACGATGAAAGCTCGCGAGCTGAGATGGGATTCATCATAGTCTGGGTCGCAGAAGTAACAGGGTGGTACAGAGAAAGTGACTTTGTTTATACTTGAATGTAGCAGAGCTATTCGAGGTGATGAATGGTGGTTAAAATTACAAAGAGCATTTCCTTATGTGGGATACGAACGCGCGTCCTTTAGACCTTAGCCACAACCGTTCGAGCCATCGCACGTTAGTGTGGTACATAATAAACTGCATTGTAATGATAATAAATAATAAATAAATACATTTTATTTAGAGTCTACCCACTCAGTTATATAACTGATTTTCAGTATTTATGTATTTAATCAAGTAGGTAACCTATGTATACGTTTAGATAATTTTAGCAAACAATCTATGTGCAGGTATAATCTCATTTTGATTCATCTACGTAAGTTAGAAAAGGATCTTCTAAATACATAGATATTTTTTAAATTATTGTATATATATTTGCCGATGGTCTGAAGTGGACAGATGAATAATAAAACACAATGTTTTGAAAATAAAGTAAGTAAACATTGTACTAACAATGCCACCTCATTTGCGAAAATGCTTTTTAACGGAACCTCGGAAATGATGTATTATTTCGAATTTGTGATTTTAGCATTTAAAATGTCATGTTTGACATAAGTGAGCCAGAAGGTCCAATACATTAAACGTCAAAAAATTAAACGTAGTCAATAGGACTTAATCTGTTGTTTTTTTCATGAGTCGTGACACATGAGTGTGAGACATGTAGGAGAACTTCGCTCCCTAAAAAACAAACTCACTTTTAAAATCCTTCTTTCGTCTTTCCGCGTCTCGAATAGATTTCCGTGACAGCCTGTGGAGCCAATGATGCCGACAATCTCGTACGGTCTTCAACAGCGCGTATAAAGAACCGACGATAAAAAGCCCGACAACATACACAGCAGCGAAGAAGATAACGTGGCCTAAAACGATGCATTTTGGATGAAAGAAAAGCAGAGGGGGAGATTTCCACGACAAAGAACGTCGCCCTAAGACAAACTACTAACATGTCTCGGGAATAAGAGTGTGTAATAATATCATAGTGTGGACCAATGATCTTCCTAGACGGACCATTGGTCTTGTCGGGGTGATGTAAGGTGGGGGGCGGGAGTTCTTTGTTTTAGAATAATAAGATTATGCTCCAAATAATCTAGTGCATTTTTTTTTTATTTGTTTATTTGTTGCCACAATACAACAGAACACAATGTCCCACAAGTGCAATTATGTGCAAAAATGTGTGGCTAGTTGGTCTTGTGGTTAGCGTATCTGCTTTCAATGCAGAAAGTCCAGGGTTCGATTCCCGCGCAAATAAGTTTTTTAACTTCTGATTTGGACTCAAGTCCATCAGTTTTTGTCTTAGGAGTTTGTAAACGGTGACTTTGGAGCCGTCCCTAAACGAAGCACATAATAAATTCTAAGTTGTTCTGAATCGGCCTTGTTGATTCTGGCGTTGATCCGCGGGTGTTCGCACTGTCCATAACACTGATTACTATATTTCCTATTAAAAATATCGATCTTTGGTTGGTTATCGCTCACTCGTCGATTGCGTCGGGGCCTACAGGGTTGGCTTGGTCGCTTTGATTTACTGTCCCCCACTGAAAATCAGTTACATAACTGAGTGTAGACTCTATACAATTTATTTATTATTTATTTATTTACCAAACATTAAAAAGGGTAACAAAACAAATCAATAAAAAGCGTTACATAGCATAGCGTTAAAATTGGTCGAGTTGGTGGGGAGAAGTTCAGGGTTGGAATGATTGGAATGTTAATTTTAGTTACGTTTAGTTTCGTTTAAAGACCAACCTGTCATAGCTACAGATCTTTTAACACTGAAACCATGTTGATGCTTTAAGTTAAGATTTCAGCTAGCGGGTATCAAATCGATGACCTGCTTATACAGTCTTGAGCGTTAGGCATGAGCTACCTCAGGAGGCAAGGCTTAAACTTACTAGGTATGAATTATATTGGATTTGTTTTGTTCAAAATGCGAAAAAATAATACAAGAGTATGTTTGGATGTTTTGTAGCAAAGTATTCGGTAAAAAGGAAAGGCGAGTCGTTGAGTACGTGATAATACTTAATTTTGAAAGTGTGTGGTTTTCTAAGAAAGTGAACCTGAAAGTCCCACAAACCCAAACTAAGGAACGAACCCTCCCTCAAACAAAGGGATTCGTTAGAAGTCCCAAACATTCTTCATCTTCATTCACTCACCCCTTTCTCTCTAAGGCAGTCTCACCTTTATAAATCCCTCTTGTATTATTACTAGAGCGAGTCCACCCTTGTTCATCACATTACAGCCCTCTTAAAACAAAGCGGGGGCAGATAAAGTTTCTAGAGTTTGAGTGTTTCTAAGGTGATGTATTGAATTACTAAACACTTGTGGTCCGAAGTTCTGCTTATAGAAAGCTTCTAACTACATGGGTGGGGTGGGAAATAACAAGTGTGCACCTAGATATAGTTTATCTCTTAGATTGTTCTTTATTTTTCAGTTTTATTGCTTGAGTGTCGTAAGCAGAAACCTTTTAAAGTCTTCGGTTTCATAAAACATTTCAATTACTAAGTATTTATTTTTCATGTGCAAACTGACTGCCACAATAATGCACTCTTTGAACGAAACCCATATTTTATTTGATGACAAATGTGTATGTACACATGAATAAGATACATGCCATTAACGAAATGAATTTCCGTGAATAATACATCTTCAACAATTTTGTTATCACGATAATAATTCGAGATTCTAAAAAAAAACATTTTTGGTGGAGGTGCCGGGTCTAGAAAAAATGTTCATTTTAGCAGTCATTTAAAAATTACATCAAAATATTACCTAATTGTAATGTTTACTTTGGATTTTCATCCATTTTATGATCGCTCTATCTAAATTGTGATAAGTACATTACAGACGTTAAGACGTATTAGCAAAAATTAATGCAAACAAATTAAGTTGGGAATATAAGATAAAATAGGCGTTAAATTACAAGTGAGCACATAGATAGTCTATCTTTTAGATTATTATTTAATTCATAATTTTCTTCAGTTTCATAGAACATTTCAATTAGTGATTATTGATTTATTACGAGCAAACTGACTGCCCCACTCAAAACACTTTAAAATCAAAACCATTAACAAAACATTTTAAGACAACTTCTAAAACTCTTCCAATAAATAAACATTTTGCTAAATTTTTAGACGAACAGCTGGCTTTCAAATCGCCTCACTTACGAATCTACTCATCATTTTGTGTACCTAAGGTGTGCCTCAGAATACGGCGTTGATATTTTTATGAAGCAAATATAATGCCAATCATCGACTGTCATGTTATATCTATTTTTGCAAAACTAAAGACGCTGTAGATTTTTTTCGTTTCTTGCTACAAATGCTAAAAAAAATAATCTGCTGGTTTTGCTAAACTTAAAGTTGGTTTTGATCATTGCTTTAAAGATTTCTTCAACCTGGCATTCTGACCATTTTTATGGTAGGACTATATCTTTATTTCTTAATTGGTTTTAAAATGTACAATGGTTATGAAATTAAATTAAAAGTTTAACGAACCACTATAAGATTTTCTTTAAGGGGATGTGGAGATGTTAAATAAATGACACAAAATGCTAAATAATTCCAATTATTGGATCTAAATGGAAACTGATTTTCAATCAAAAAACACATTTATATTAACCTCGCAAAATGAGCGAAAACCGTTGTAATTCGTAACGTAAACAAATGTGTATCTACAGGAGTAGGCTACATGCCATAAACAGCCCAGTATTCGTGATTCGTACAACTTCAGAGGTTGTGTGGTCACGATAACAATGCGAGAATCCCACGTAAACTAGAAAAATGAAAACATTTGGTGGAGGTGCCGGGTCTCTGTGAATTAATAAAATTCAGCATGTTATCTGTAATTTGTTTTTAAATACAATCTAAATCCGCCTAATTGTTATGTTACACTTTGTACTTTTACTCATGTCATAATTGCACTATTATTGTAATACGTACAATAGCGACGTTCGAGTTTTTTTGTCAAAACAAATACAAAAATAAGATGTATATATGAGATAAGATGTTAAAATAGGTGGGAAATGACAAGTGTGCAACTAGATAGTCCGTCAATTAGATTGTTCTTTATTTTATGATTTTCTCTTTCGAGTGTCTTGAGTAAAAACCTTTTAGTCTTCAGTTTCATAAAACATCGCAATACGTATTTATTTTATCATTTGTGCAAATGACAGTTAACCTACACTGCATGCACTCTTCAAAACCACTATCATTGTATTTTATTTTAAGTGCTTTTTTAACTCTTTCAAATAAATAAACAATTTTAAAATGTCAGCCGAACTGTAAGGATATTTACATCCTCCCTAACGAATCAATTCAACATGTAGTATTCGCAAAAGAGCGCTCCAGAAATATTTTGTTTTATCAAGCAAATTTAATCACAATTCATCTACTGTTAGGTATTTTCTTATTTTACAAAATAAGCTTACAATGCACGTTTATTGGCGATGAGTAACTTCTTTCGTTTCTTGCCATGAATGCCTTTTAACTAGGGAAACGCCAAAGTCGTTGTTAAACGAGTGAGTGAGCCATGTGTTGAGTACCCCGATTACATTCCTTTTTCTTCCCCCTACCTTAGGCCTACCTAGCCTATCATAGGCTAGAGAGGCGCATTATGACCTTACAGTTGACGCGCCCGTATACCAACTAAACTTTAAAAAACTATTATTTATACGAATATAATTATCAAACTTAAATGCAAATGTTCCCGGGTACTCACCACATGACTCGCTCACTCGTCTAACTACGACTTTGGCGTTTCCCTAGTCTAGTTGGCTAAGGTGCCCTTGTAGCCGAAATGTGAAAGATGTGGGTTCAATCCCCTGGTCGGGAAAGATTTTGTAATTTTTAGATTGTATTTCAAAAATAATTAAACATGTTTTGAAATACATATAATACAGTGTTGTCCATCATCTGTGGCAATAGGGCCTACTATGGTAAACATAGCCAGTACGAAATACGTAAAAATATTGCAAGGTTTACTTAATCTACGAGCGGAATTTGGGGGTACCTTGACGTGCAACATTTGACAGACCTTGCATGGGCACGGCATTTCACGGCCAGGCGAATAACAAACAAAAATATATTTTCAAAATCTAAAACATTGTCGTTAAAATAATTTCTAAACATTGTAAGTCTATTTTTCAGTTTATTATTTCTTGTAGGTTTAAATCGCAATGAATCTTGCTGATTTTGTTAGCAGTTCTCAATAAACTCGTACCGGATGTCCGTTTAAAATTTCAGCGCAATCTGTTCAGCGATTCGGCTGATTTTCAACGTACACACACACACGCACGCAGAAAAACAATAAGGGCCGTTTAAGTCGAATGGAAATCACTACGTTCGCTACGCTCACTCGTTCAAAAAAACGCTACAGTGCTGGTTTTGTTTAAAAAATAATAATATTTGCTCATTGTTATAAATATTGCATCAACAATGTATTAGTACTGTTATTTAAAGAAAACCTTTTTATAATTTGTTTAAAACGTAAATAATGTAAGCTTAATTGGCTCTAAAAAGAAAATAAAAATTCGAAATTTTCAATCCCGAAATGCAATTTTTACTGACCTCACATATGAGCGAAAACCGTTGCAATTCGTAACGTATACAAATGTGTGTCTGAAAGAGTAGGCTACATGCCATTCCCAAAAACAGTTTCCGTGATTCATACATCTTTAGAAGTTGTGTTGTGACGATAATAATTTTAGAATCTCACTTAACTTACAAATTTTGTATTTTTGGTGGAGGTGCCGGGTCTCAGTAAAATTATTAAAATAATTGTTCATTTTGTCCGATTTTTTTTGTTCGCATTTAAATACACTTAATTATAATGTTACACTTTGGATTTTTACTTTGTTTTATTATGAACACATATCAATTGAAAATAAGTGAAATTCGGACATTCGAGTAAATTCAAACAAACAAAAAAGGATTGTTTATGATATCCTCGAAAATTGTATGTCCAGTAATATTTCGTTTAATTTAATAGCTACTTAACATTATTCATAACTGAATATTCTCTGAAATCTTTCTACGCGTGAAACTATCAGATTTTGCATAGTGTTGTGTTGACAACTCATGACCAACCACACAATAATAAAATACACATTTTTTTATTTTCGGTTCACAACTGTACTCTCTCGAAACAAGCAGCCAGCGGTTTAGCGCTCTGCCCTTAAACTCACGTATACCGCTGGTTAGAGCAGATGGGGGGTTCGAGAGCTAGTGTAACGGCTTCGTTCTCCTCGACGTCTTCTCGGCAGTCCGGACTAGGGAGGAACCTATATAACTGTCAAGGTTACACCGTCCTTTCGGATGGGACGTTAAGCCGTTGGTTTCCTTGGTACTTTTCGAAAGAAGTAGGCTACGTGCCGGTACCGAGTTTCCCCTCCTCCCTTCTGTTCATAGTTCATCCTCTCGTCTCGAATAGCCAAAGTGCCTTAATATTATACGTTTAGCAATATCCAATCAATCGAAACACGTAGGCACATACACATAAACTCATTACAAACTCATACTCACGCACACGCACACGCACACGCACACGCACACGCACACGCACACTCCGCGCAATGTGCTCTATCGTCCTATCCAACCCATCCAACCTACAGAACTATTCTCTAAACAAGATGGATCCCTGGTTTACAATTCACCGCGAGTCACCGTTAGCTGTTCGGATTGTCAACGGTTTCGTTCGGATAGTGATCTGCTATTGTGTCGTCTCAACGTCCCAGCGGTAGCACATGTTTTATGTATGTCTGCTTTATGCCTAGTCTGCAAACTGGTGCACGTACGCTATACAAACGGAACGCTGTGAAAGTAATGCAACGACCGAGCACTGGATAGTGGATACTTTCATTGTATACTACTATGTGTACACATTTATTTGAAAACGTGTCTCAGCACTATACTACTATGTGTACACATTTATTTGAAAACGTGTCTGTAGTACCAGCAAAATTCACGTTCAATGTTTTATATTTAACATTTATAAAAAACAAATGAAAACTTTGTTCTACGAAATTAATGGATCTAAAAAATATATGATCAAGTTTTAAACACATTATACAAAACAAAATAATGTGTTGTATAGGTTTCCGTTTATCATCATTGATCATATTTAGGAAATAAAATTCATGTGACCAATTTACGATTCTGTTTTGATATTGTTGTTTATATCCTAATTATAATTAACTAATTTATATATTAGGTATCTGCATTCCACTTATATAACAAGAACGAACACATAACTTGTAAAGTGTATGTATGTTCTCTTCCCTTAATTAAAATATACATCCACGGGAAAGTATTGTTATATATAATCTATAACGACAATGGTCTAAGACATAGTTGTATATATATATATTTATTTATAATACTTAAATATTACCAATGTATAATATTGATCAATTTAAATCATCGATGAGTTTTGCCTCATGACAATAAATATCGCATCTCCCTGTTTGTCACTACTGCAGTAAAACAAAAGATATAAAAATGAACTTGAAAAATAATACTGATACCGTGACTTAGTGAATGCCTCACACATCCTTGTTTTTCAACGAAGCTGTAAAAACAAGAACAAGATATATTTTTATTTCGTGTTGCCGTTTACAAAATAATGTTCTATTTCATACAATGACGATCGCACAGAAATTTAACACGCCACAATGATGATGTAAAAAAAAAATACACCTTTCGCGTGAAACACATAACAGATGTCAATATATTATTTTCTTTCCAATTTAAAACTCCAATACCGACGTCAGAAAAGTAATGTTGTCTCGCGTTTGTACGTGTTTTTTATCTCTAGGAATATAGGAGTCAGAAACGTCTTCAAAACTTCCACTTTTGAAAGACGTTTGAATTCAACGTAGAGTAATTTGATTGTAGAGACTACGTCATATTGGTTTTATTTGTGGTCTTACTATTCATGGGTTGAAAGTCGATTACCTTCCAGTAATACGATGAAGGAGTAGATAGTGTTTTCTTTGTGGCTTTCGATTCAATTCAATTACGGTGAACGTGTTAAAGTTTGCGTTGTAATCGCCTATTTGTAAGCAATGACTTTTCTGTCCGTCCGTCTGTGCATGTGTCACGTCTCACGATTAGCATAGAACATAATTAACTTCGATTCACTGCGGTTGTTTTTTGACATTACCCTTTACATGGATGATACAGAATGCTTATCAGGGGTGGAAGTAGCCACAAAGCTTCTAATAGAAACATTCCTAAAATGTTGTATTGAATTCGAAATAGTCTCTTGAACAGCACGTTAGTACCATTTTACATTACAAAGACCCTAACTATATCTAAATAAAAGAAATTGTTAAAATGACATGACGAATGAGACTCAAAGATAGAAAAGAGATGGTCATGAACAGTAAACAAATTGATCAAAACTATAAATATGAAGAAAGATAATAATAACACATGTCAAATATCAACGGTATCCAAGCTACCAAACCATTTCAAAACGTATAAACTTCATAATAAATAATATAAAATATCCGATTGTCTGCCAAGGACCTAGGACGTGCACAGCCATACAGTGCATTGAAGGATGTCAGTTCTTCTTTGCAACTTCTTTTCCATCAGTCGTGTTATTCAAGAAAATATATGAAGCTACATTTTGAAACCGTATTTTGAATGTCTATAATGAAAGCTATAAATTAAATCCTCATAATATTTCTAGTTTCACTAAAATATAGTAACCGCTGTGATGCCATGAGGGCAGCATGTAATGAATTGCGTTTACATTAGCGCATCCGTCATGCTGATTGTCGCGTAGCCGGGGTTCAGTTCGAATGTGAATAGCAATTCCAAGTTGGGTGTCTCTAATTTACAACGTTACGAGCGTTGTCTGTCGACCCTCGCTCAATTCCGGTAGGTTACACCACCCTACACTAACTTACACCACCCTACACCAGCTTACACCACACTACACGATCCTACACAGCTTACACCACCTTACACAAACATACACCACCCTACACCAGCTTACACCACACTAAATAAGCTTACACCACCCTAAATAAGCTTACACCACCCTACACCAGCTTACACCACCCTGCACCAGCTTACACCAACCACACTCTGGTGTACACACACTCATTGAATCTTGTGGTAAACTACACAGTTCAGGAAACAATATGAGAAAATACTTAATATTAATGTTTCTACAACAATGTAATCTCTATCCTAATCAGTTAAAAAATATTTTCAAATGAGGACAATAAAAAACTTAAATAACTTTATAATCACTATTATAAATGTTGAGATTATTAAAACATAGGTTATATTAAAATAAAATTTTAATACTTATCCTTGTCCTTCATGACATTAAGCTGTTTTAATTGAGAATTGCTTTTATTTTCACGATATATTTTTTTACACAAACTCCTTCACATCGACAATGAGGGTAACAGCATCATTATCTATAAACTCTATTTCATCCTTCAAAAAATAAAACCCTCCAATTACTGTAATAAATAACCCCAAACTTCCTCCCCACTCCCCCCACCAGACAATCCCCACAAGTTGACATCCCCTATCCGACCTCACTTCGACTATCGATAATTCGGTTCGATATATCGACTATCGGAAGTGGAAGCGAACGTTAGCTCGGAAACCTATTAAGATAACTAGGTAATGTCAGCCGCATGCAATCTGAGCCGACGGTCGTTATCCGCTGACGGATTGAGAGGGAAATCCAGGGGAAGAGACTTGGATTCGATCGTCGTCTGCGGTTAATGAAGTATTAAAGTCGCGGTGATGGGATTGAGACCTGGATGAGTTGGAGGATTAAAATATTTTAGGCGAGATGTTGAGATTTATCGGGTTGATGACTCAATTTTGAAAAGGGCGGGGGGTGGGGGTTGGGGCAGTTAATGAAGTAATATAGATTCTGCAATATGTTCATTACTGAGGTTCATACTCAGATGGTAACTTTTACTGTGATTGTATATTTTGGTAAGTTGTTTTGCTAAGTGTGAAGTAAAAAGTAATATATATATATATATTTTGATGATTCACATTGTGAGTATTAAGGTAAATATAAATTTGTTTTTTCTTTTCACTTTTTAATCACCTACCCTACATAGGCCTTTGTGTGTTCTTGTGAATTGTAGACGATTTACAGACGTATAATTTTTGAAACTTGTTAAGATTTGCTTACAATTACGGTTGGAATGAAGAAAAGTTGTTTGAAGGACATGAGAAGTATTACTTTATAACGTTTCAATTTTATTCTTCATAAATTGAAATAGCTGTCTTACATTGTATTCGGGGAAATATTTGACGTTAAATAACTACATGTTGTATTTATCACTTAAATTTGATGATGAGTATTATTTAATTATAATTTTATTATGAAATAACAAATTGTGTTAATACTTAACAAACTATTGGAATGTGGAATGTGTATGTATTCCACATCAAAATTTGTCAATTCTCTCAAATATTTCAAAATCGAACTTATCCGTTATTGGGTATCTGAGAATTCCAAAGTGCCCTCAAGTAATTAGACTAGAATTCAACCAATCTCCTCGAACACACTTTGCAAAGTTGAGCCTTGTCGGGATCACGTAGGACATTGTTATTCCCGTCGCTCGGGGACGAGGGGTGAAATCACCAAACATCGGCGCATCAGCAAGGCAAATTAGGCGAACTTTCTCGCCGGCAGGAGGAATACTTGGAGGAAATTACCGGCCGGCCAGAGGAGAAACTAATACTCAACTACACGAATCTCGTAAATACTCGGAATTACATGTTCGTTGGAATGGAAAATAATTCGGCCTTTCCGGAACTGTGAATTTTGCTAGGCCGCTTCGCTAACGCTTTTTCCAGTCGCGTTGATGGATGAGCTTCTATGGTTGATTATCGGCCTAAACATCACGGAAATTCAAAATCGTGGGGGAAATCGTAAAAGTACGATTTCTATTAACAAATATTTCTTCGAATGTCTCTAAAATCATAATATACCTAATTTTAGTGATTTTAAACGTTCCCATAAAGTTTCATCAAGATCGGAGTAGCCGTTTGCCAAATATCACGAAAATATCTCATTAAAAATCGAAACAAATCGTAAAAGTACGATAATCATAAGAAATATTTGATCATTGTACCCAAAAACGTGGCAAGTCCCGCGAGCTAATTTTTTGGGGAAATAAGTGAAATTGAAATCTCGCTTCGCTCATCCAAATATGTTTTGAAACTTCACTCAATACAAAAAAATATTAAATTATGTTACGCTCCACACTCCGCTTAGGAAATTTTTATAATCCGTTTATGTTCATATAAAGTTGAGGAGTTTTTTATTTAGAATTCGGTAACAATTTTATATAATTCTAGAAATAAAATTCTAACCTTGGAAATGACAAATAACTTTCTATTATCAAGAAATTTGTTTAAAAGAGAGATAACCTTGGTAGAGAAATAATTCAAATTCAGTCTCCCTCCCCCCTATTTGTATGTTTATGTATTTATTTAACGTCTATCCTATTCAGTTAAAAACTGATTCACAAAAGTGGACAATTCCGTGTTAGGTATCATTAAAAACAAAAATTGAGTGATTTTAGAGTTAAAACCCAGGCACAGCTTTCAATATCGGTCCCCTAAAGAAGACAATATTTTTGGACCTGACTGTACTCGCATATCGAGTTTTCGAACACGACCACGCAGAAAATCTCCACGTTTGGAAAGTTTCCATGCTCGAAAATGTCGATGCCAGAAAACTCCATAATGATCACTTTTTAATGTTCTCGTGATTTTTTTATTGGTCCTGATATAAATTCTCTAAACCTTAATCCAACCAATCGTTTTATGATATAACACGATAATACAGTTTTACATAAACCGGCTTAATTTTATTATACTCGTTGGAAAGAGATTGGAAATGTACCCAAAATAGAAAGAGAGTTGTACAACTTATTATTTCGTGAATACTTTTGGTGGAAGTGCCGGGTTGACAATAATCTCTACTTTGGTTGGACTAGCACCGCCTCTTTGACATCTAGGGTCACCTAAAACTGTGTTGTTTATTCCTTGTTGAAAGGGCAACGTTAACAAAACGAACTCGTGTCAATCGGAGGGTGTCGGGTTTGTTCGTGAGACGTGACACACGCACAGCAACGACAGAAATGTGACGCGAAAATGTTTTATTTATTCATTTTATTTATTGTACAACATTTGAACATGTAACATTAAAAATAAATGCGAGAATGACAGAATGCTGTTTTAATGCTGTAAAAATCAGTCTTCGTCAAACTTCCAATTTACAGCTCTGATATTTATACGTAAGTGTTCAAAAAAACCTATTTCACCGGTGGTTACCAGACATTAGCAATCCTATCTGAAGTTTCTCTCAAAAGTTTCCTCTGTAATCAGACGATTGTCACAACTTACTCCTACAAAAAGGCAACTACAATCCTAGATACATAATCCAAGTCATCGATTTTGTCCAAGTCAGACTGGTATTTCCGTATAGTATGACCTTAGGGAGTAAGCCGATATCGACCGTAGCACGAGTAATAGCGTAATAGCCGTGTCAATTGCTCTCATATCCAATTGCGAATTTATTACTTCTTATAATTTCCTCTACATAGACGATTTTAATTCATTTTTACATTCCATCTATCATTTTAAATTTAATTTGACACTTATTTAGGGGTTTTGTAATAAATTCATTTGTGTTTAACCGCCCCTTACGGTGTTGCTCCTGCGTGAGTGTTTCAGTGACGTAAGCTTGTAGCTAACTGGGAATGTCGAAACATTCAATTTACAATTAGCGTTGAACAATTTTTTACGTAAATGGTTCTCTTGTATTAAATAAGAAATTCAACAATTCAAGTAAATTAACTTGGTTTAACCGAATAGACTGGAATAGACTTCCATGATAAGAGTATTTTAGAGTTTAGATTGAAGAACATTTATCGATTCGTTTTTCACCAATGGCGTTAAGCTCTGCGTGTCCATGCAAGGCAGAAGTTGTTTGATCTTCTCTAGGTCCCAATGGCTTACATGACTGAGAACCTTGCATATTAGGTAATCGTAGCGGACTCAAGTTAACACTGTGAGTAGGACCATTGCCACAGATGAGGAACTGAAATGAGTTGTAAGCATTCGAAAATTTTATAACATTTTTGGTGAATCTAGAAATTGACAAAATCTTTCGACGGGATTGAACCAGTTCCCACATTTCGGTACAAGGGCTTTACCATAGACTAGGAAAACCCAAAGTCGTAGTTAGACGAGTGAGCGAGTCATGTGTGAGTACCCGGGAACATTTGCATTTAAGTTTGATAATTATATTCGTACGGTATAGATAATAGGGTATTGGTGGAAATCACTGTGCCGGAGGTTGCTGTTGTTGGCAGTCTTCAACTGAATATTCCGTGTGACTGCCGGGTCTTGCTTAATGTTAGATTGGTGGTCCGGAGTTGTGTAAATGTTTAGGCCATAGTTTAGGCCAAAATGCTCCAATGTAGCCTATATGATAGGCTAGGGAGGCCTAAGGTAAGGGGAAGAAAAGAAATGTTACCGGGTACTCAACACATGGCTCACTCACTCGTCTAACAACGACTTTGGCGTTTCCCTAGTAAATAAATATATTCGTATTTTAGTCCACCCATTTACTCATGTAAACCTACCTGATTTTCAGTGAACGAAAGCTTACCTAGCCAACCAAAAATAGGGTAAATGTGAGAAACATTTCAATTTTATTACATTTAATTATTGTAACAATTCCTGTTCTTTTCTAAAAATAGTTTCTCTTGTATTAAATAAAGACAACATTTCCACAGCCATTTATAAGTAAATCATGTTAAACTCATTTTGTGTTTCCGCATGAGTCACCTTAAGCGTCCACATCACAAGTGCATATCTTAGAGTTAGACTAATGCAATCCACCCACCATAAACTACAATCGTCATTTTCATCCCTAATGGCGTCTAAGCTCTTTGCTCCCACCTGCACAAGACAGTTGGTTTTATCTTTCTTCTGAGTGCACTGAGCTTCCATGCAGCCGGATGCACTTAGGCTTGAGGTTAACGAAGCAACACAAACATACACTGTGGAGCTAACTCATCCCCGACGTGGAAGAAGCGGAAGATGATAGTGTGTAAGCATGAGAGAGTTCTAGAAAGCGCATTAGGATAGCTCATTTAGGGAAACAGATCTGGGAAAGAATAATGTTTTGGGATGTGGAAGAGTTAAACTACGCCGTTTTGTCAAGGGAGTATCTAGTCTATCCTATTTTGAAAGAGAATAAACAAAGAAAAACTCATTTACAAAGGAGGACAATCTATTCAAATCTATAATGCACCAACAATTCAGAAGTAACGAAATAAATTAATCGACTCCGTAGATGAGGGGCAAAGCATCCGACCTACATTCATGAGAGCCGGGTTTGTTACCCGCCTAAGATGGATTTAATAATTTCTGGATTGACGTACATATAAATAAAAGTAAGAACGGTACATAAATTCACATAAAGTAATGATCTGTAGTGATGTCAATTTTGAAAGAAAAATAAGAAACTTACACATGTAACTTTCAATACCCGGCACCTCCACCATTTATAAAATGATTGATCATAACAAAATTCGTATCATATATTAACGTTCTAAAATAACGGTGAGCTTCGCTCCCTTAAAAAAAAAAAAAAAGTCTTATTTAGTCTACCCACTCAGCGACACTGATTTTCAGATGGGGACAATAAATTTAAAGCCGACCAAGCCAACTCTGTAGGCGCCAACAACATCAAATTTTGAATACTTCCATACCTGTTCTACTCGTAAATATTTCTTTATATTCATATAATAAGTATACACTTCAAAATAATTAGATAGAGCACCCTGAACAAAACTTATAGTACATTGTTATAATATAGCAACTCCCTTGAAAATATATTCACATTAAAATAGAAAATCAACAATTATTTTAACTTTTAACCTAAGGGGATTGGTATCGTTAAAGTTCTAGCATGTGATGTTCTCGTTCGGTTGTCATATCCTCCTTGTTGTGTAAGGATGTGTGTGAGATGGAATGTCTAAGTGGAGTGGGCTAAATTATATGTAACATCCCTCTACTCTAGACGACTTTGCTCGACCATTATAAGGATAATTTAACGTATGTTGTATTATATCATAACGTATGGTAATGGATAAAATCCATTAGCTCGACTAATGTACAGTAATTAAGGAGCAAGGCTCCCTTATTTGTATCACTTTTCTGTCCGTCTGTTTTTTCGTGTGTCACTTCACGATAAAAACCAAACAGCACGTCCGATTTACATGCGTTATTTTGATGACATTGACCTTCAACTAGGATGGTACAGAATGTTTTTAGAGATTTCCTTACTTCTTGGTGATTTTAAACTTCATAAAACCACAAATTTTGCATGGATAACTGTATTTCAAATCCGCATTAAATTAAGTGGAATATCTCATCACCCTCACTGGAAGATAACTGAATATAACTGGAGTTTACATTTAAGTGGAACCGCCCTTAACTTTAATACGGAAAATAATAAATAAATTATTAAATTATTCATATCAATGTGTTGAAAATATTTCTTTTAAAAAGTGCTATGCTACGTTATGCATGATGTATTTTATCAACAATACATATTTTGATAACTAATTATAAATGCTGATTGATTGTAAATTACATGTTCATTAAAAACTCAAATTGGTTTGCTAAGTGTTGCACAATTTCCATCAAGTAATACTCTCGCACAATTTCCATCAAGTAATTCTCTCTCATATACGGCAAAGGCAACCCCCACCCATCACCTCTCAAGCCACTTTCTCTGCTACTAAGAAAGCTCCCCCCCCCCCCCCCCCTCCACCCTCCCCCCTCGTAAACCACGACAGCCCGCGCGCTCTCTGCCGTAGCTTTCTGGCACTGACAGCTTCAGACGAACACCCATCACTTCGGTAGGGTGAAACAAGTAATATATTCGCGCCTTTAATTACATCCCCCCTCCCCCTCCTCCGTTGACACCGTAGTTTGCATAAACATCAGTCAGGATTACGAATCATATTTAGTACACAACCTTCATCGCGCCACACGTTTCCTTCTCGGTACAAGGAGGTTGGCTTTGCTTAGCTTCGAATGACGATCGCACGCGGAATACTGATGCAGAAGGCTAAGGGTTCGAACCTCATCGTACATGCAATACTCGATACGTTATTCATGACTTTGAGTATTATATTTATGTTTGGTTATTCATGTTTATCTTACCCTTCTTTTCATTACTGATTTTTTTATTGTGTGGCTCGTTGGTCTTGTTGTGTGGCTCGTTGGTCTTGTGTGTGGCTCGTTGGTCTTGTTGTTAGCGTATCTGCTTCCAATGCAGAAGGTCTAGGGTTCGATTCCCTCTAAAGTCAGTAGTTTTTTTAACTTCTGATTTGGACTTAAGTCCATCATTTCTTGTCTTAGGAGTTTGTAAACTGTTACTTTGGAGCCGTCCTAACAACGAAGCACATAGTAAATTCTGAATCGGCCTTGTTGATTCTGGCGTTGATTCGCGGGTGTTCGCACTGTCCATACTCAATGATTGCTATATATTCCTATTAAAAATATCGATCTTTGGTTGGTTATCGCTCACTCGTCGATTGCGTCGGGGCTTACAGGGTTGGCTTGGTCGCTTTGATTTAAAGTCCTCCACTGAAAATCAGTTATATAACTGAGTGGATAGACTCTTAATACAATTTATTTATTATTTATTTATTTTAATGGAGAAATTGTGAAACTGAAATACTAAGAAATGTGTGTGTGGCCAATCAAGGCCCGCCAAAGAGGGTATGGGCATGTTCATAACTCAACAATGGCCGACCAGGGGGTCTTTTTACTAAAAGTGACAGCGACAACTTTAGTGAGAATAGCAAGTGAGAACTGCTACCTCGAATTTTCATCAAACCACATTAAATAGTAATTTCTTTTATTTGCTGTATGTAATTGTATATTATGTTAAGGAAACATTAACAGAACGACATTAAAAATGGTAAATGTGTAATTGTTGCCAATACACAGCTTATAAGTTTGTATAGCTTCTCACTAAAGTTGTCACCCTCACTCTCGCTGTCACTTAGTAAATAGACCCCCTGTCATGTCATGTCATGGGACAGATTTACTACAACAAAACTAAACAAACAAATCAAACAAAATCTTTAAGATTAGCTAAATTCCAGTTATAAAAAACGAACAATAAGACCGGAAAGATTCCGCGGATAATTGGATTTAAAGTCATAATTTAAGTTTGTCTACCTAAGTGGCAGATGACAAAATGGAACTAAAATAATTTGGTGGATCTAGACCCAAAACTGACAATCAAAGAAGTGAATAAATATGTGTATCGTGATGATTTTGGAATGAAAAACATTTTTAGTTTTCTGTTCCTCTGTTTGGCTAAAATACTCTAGAATCATCAATATTTATCCCTGAAACTAAGTATCTAGCTTAACATAATATATACTTGAATATGCCTTACAAAGATATAATTTTATTCTCTTTGCTTTAGAAAGAACAAAACTTTTTGTAAACGTTTAATTGTGCAATACATGAACAGTATCTTTACATTTCAAAGTTAAAAACGTCTTCTAGATCTTAGTAGATTATTTTTTTTGCACAGAGGAAGCCACCTTTTATCCTTCTCTTTTTATAAATTAATGTTTTGTGCTGATCCTGTATAAAGTGGAGGCAGCTACTAAATTTCTATTAGTAGTCAGAGAGCGACGAAATTATAAAGGGACTTGTTTTAAATTGTCGTTATAACATTACTCGTAGAAAGGGCCAGCTTTAAAAGAAACTTTATAAAAAAACGTATTCAAATCGTGTCTACAAAGTTATAAAAGATCTCTTTTAGAAGTTTTATTTTAGCTGAAAGACAAGAACTCATGTTTGAATTGTTAAAGTCGTTTTTCTTGGTTACGAGTTTTAGAGTATGCAAATATAAAATATGTTTATGGTTTTCATTCCACTGTTGTTTTCAAGATTGAAATAGTTAATATAATTACTCTCATATGCTTGGAATTGAATGTGTGTATTAATAAGAAATAACATCATTAAGTTAACTGTCTTTCACCATTGTTCATGTTAAACGCATAGCTAATGAACCACACTTTTACCAATATTTTATGAGTAATGTGTATTGGTTTATTTTCAATGCACAATATTTATTTGAATCGAAACTTCTTTTATATGTTGAATTTCGTTGTCTAAATTTATTGATGTTCACAATTATTGTATGTATGTACTATGTACCACACATGTGCCAAATGTAGCGATTTGTGATGGTGTGATTATTAATACAGAATATATGCACCTAAACGTGCGTTTTGTTAATAAAAATAATTAATTAATTTGTTTCCACTACCGACATTGTAAGTGAAAATGGCAATGTACCACAAATGTAGCGATTTGTGACTATTTATACAGAGTATGGGCATATAAACTTCTTGTATCACAACTCCAATGACTAAGTAGAAATATAAAATATTACCTTTTGGACACGTTTCATTTTATTTTATCAAAAAGAAATCTGCTGTTCAGTTCAATGCCATAACTCATATCAGTACAAAATGTAATATTTTACTTTCAATTTTCGTTGACATCAACTGACGTTATCGTCATATTTATCGAAAACATTTTTTGTATTGAATTTTCTTTGACTTCTCAATTGCTAGTTACGTTCTTCCAATTTCATTTTAATGATTGGGCATACATTTTAAACAAATATCGGTTCTCGTTTGTAGCACTATTTTGAGTGATCATTCACACGAATACTTCCATTACATTAGTATTGTACGTTATCAAAGCGTTCGTTTTTACCTCGTAATGTGAACATTTCCATTGATCATGTATTTTTTTAGTCCCGAAGCATATAGTAGTATATATAGTATACATATATAGTATGTTTGATATGAATAGACCACTCTGCACATCGAATTTTAAATAATTGACGTAATGTACGAGTATATTTGTTTGAGTGTTCTGTATAGTGAAAACAAGAAGTGTACAAGTAGAAATAATGCTAACTGATTTCATAAATACTTTGGGAAGAGTGTATATTACGTCTCCTTTGGAAAATATGAATACTGATTAAATTATCACAATTTTGTAGTAGTTAAATTAGAAAAACGAGCACTTACAAGCACAACACATACATAAGCATTAAGATTGAGTGTCTCTAGTTTCAGGCCAATGCACACGCCACGGTATAAACTATTTGTTTCTGGTTATTTATCAATTGTTACACACTTTTTAGATATTATGTCATTACCTCGAGAATTTTCTGCTCTTTCTAATGAACAGTGTAGATTTTTTGCGTGCAACTTATAATTTTGTTTTAAAATTGCAAAAACTTTGTTCTTTATTAAACAAAACGCGTCCTCAAAGTTTTTGCAGTTTTAAAACAAAATTATACGTTATACGCAAAAAAAAAAAAATACAATGTTCACAAGAAATAGCAGGAAATTTTCGAGGTAATGACATATCTTAAAAGTGTGTAACAATTGATAAATAACCAGAAACAAATAATATGTACCGTGGCGCGTGTGTTGGTCGTGAACGGGAGACAAATAGTTAGGTCCAATTTGAAATACTTTTTCACGAAATATTACTAAAATCAGGTAATGTTGCATGATTCAATTATTGGAGGTTGTTCTTTCTAAAATTAATGTTAATCGTCTGCGTCATCGTATTTTATGTAATTTTGGAGCAACTTTAATGAAATTATGAAAATGAGAATGAAAACTTTGTGAGAAGACGATGAATACAAAAAATTGTTTACTTTTCATTCTTCGTTGAATTTTTTTTTTTTTTAAAGCAAATGAATAAACCTTAATACTTATTTCCAAAAATTTACCAAATTTGTTGCCCTTTAATACGTTGTTGTAATGTTACTATTTAATTAACTATAGTTCATAGATGTGTCTGCACTTATGTAATTAGATTTATTTAGTAATCCTTCTTTGTATATCAGTTTTTAACTAAAAGGAATAGACGTTAAATAAATAATTAAATAAAAGAAGGGTGTTTCACATATAGCGATTAAGTATTTTAATTACAAAAATTGTATTACGTACGTATTTGCTAAAGTAATTCGTGCGTTGAATCTGTTTGATTCCAACTCGTAATCATTCCCCACTCTGAGTGGTTCTGAGGGTAGTTAGTGTGGGGTGACTCTGATGTAGCCACCTTTGCAAGTGAAAGCGTTCTCGCATCAAAGACTGAAACGCCAACATTCACAATATCTAACATTTGAATCTCTTAGGTATTCAACGGTCGTGTGCGAATGTTGTGCGTACGTATTCAAGGGTCGTGTTCGAATGTTGTGCATGGCAATCAGATACTAGGCTCGATCTATACGGAGAATTCAAAACAGGTTGCGACGTAGCATAGTACTTAAGTTAATGAGGGGCCAGGTTCCCCTCTCCCCCCCCCGCCCCTAAACCGCCCCTCCTACCCACAAACCGTACCATGACGACTCACTAAGGATCAACCCCCAGCCAACCATCTGATAACAGAACAGAATAATTTTATGTTAGGAAATTAGAAGATGATGCCCTGTTAAAAACGAATGGCATATCCTTTTTGTATCTTTTCTGTTGGACACTTAGTGTATGATAACATGTCAAAACACAATTCATTTCAGTATCCAAATACCAATTTATGTTTATTGAATATTCTTCGTTAATTATAGTAAAAAAATAAGAAACGTTTTGATGAATATTGGATGTAATAGATGAAAAGAGCATAACATAAGAAAGAATACGAGAGGTTTCAACAAATCTTCCCTTCGAAACGTGATGGTTGCATTGATTTACCAAAGTATTTTGAAGTATAACGATGACCAAGTCTTATTTTCAGGAACCATTTATTTAACACAGATTGAATTAGTGGATTGCATAATAGTATACGTTTTTATTTTATTACAAATTGTTGACAAATTTATATCATTTGTTGTCGACAACAGCATTGTCTGCACAGACCATTCATACAAGATTTTGATACGAAAAACCACCTTAGACCACCAATTAACTCAGTCTGTAATGGCAGGTTTTATATTTATTTGTGTGTGGTGCATCCTAGTTCTCTCCTGTAAGAAGCTGACTATGATGTGTATTCGTCCCACAATCCCCCCTATTTCTAAAACTGTACCTCATCAATGTATCTCCTTGTATATCTCGTGTCTCCATTCATTGCAACATGATTGGTTACAGTCTACAGCATTTACCACGAGAACTCCGATTCTCAATAGTCTCCAGAATCTAGCATTAAATGGATCCCCATTCAGCACCACCCATTAACTAACCCGTATGTTTCCATTGAAAATATGCCCTAGATTGCTGAAAGAATGGAATGTAAATGCGTCCTCGATATGCATGAGTGGATGCTGGATGATTACAGCTTGCTGCACTGGTTGCTTGCATTACATGACGTCATTCGTAGCTCTCGGGGAAGTTATTTTTACTGTTAAGTCTGCGCAATTATATTATCTCTAAAGGGAAGTTTCCTAGTTTTTCGTTCACATTGTCTCTGGATTATGGAAATTTGTTAGGTGTTGTTTCTTTTCAATTTAACTATACGGGAAAATTGTTTCGTAGAGTTTAATTAAAATACGGTGAAATTAATTCGTATTGTTATATTTAATGATTTTTTTCTTGTATTTCTAACAATGTCAGGCTAATTGAATGTGTGTTTTTTAAGAGAAACCCTTATCAATTATATACTGGGTCAAACTAAGTATATAGCGTACAATATATTTTGGGTAATTATATTAAATCTTAATTATAAACATCAACTTCTTTGAATTGTTTTGATATTATCCATCCACATAACTGTGGCTGTTTTGTGTCAAATGTTTGTATTGTTGTCCACCAGTAGCAAGAGAGATAAAATCTTTCGAAATATTGCAATACTAAATTAAATTTCATTTGTTAAACCCAGCAACGTAGAGGCCGAAAAATAAATTAATTGTCGAAAGTTTAAAAGACGACATTGAACTCGTTTAAACGATATTGTTGTTTTGTTTTGTTTTTATTCGACTTAAAATCAAACATCAAATTTTTTAAACGTTCATATTTCAAAAACCACTTAAACTTATGTGCCACGGGCGTCTAAACGTTCAGTTACCCCGACCTCTTTCTGAGACTAATTTTGCACAAACTTCTTTTCTTATCGCAAGCACGCAAAGTGTTGGAGCTATCTTCGCATCGTTAATCAAGAAATCTGTCGCGTTTTAAATCACCAATTTATTTTTGGTTAATATTTACTTAACTTTTATTTTGCCTACAAACACAGCGCGTTTGTTTATACGGGGAAAAACACACATTAGTTATATTAACGAGCAGTCTTTGTCTTCAATACCACTATGTGAAATTTTAGTTTACACATTAATTTTGTTTACGGCTTCACATCACAAATTTCATGTTTACTTTGATCTTGGTTCCTAACCATCGTTAGCTAGTTTAAATACATATATGTGTAACTTTCGACGAACGCATATGAGCGATAATGTTCTGCCATTGTTTGTATATTTATTGTTTTAGGGGCAGCTTCAAAGGAAAAGCAAATGGAGGCTCGCTCGTCGATGTCATTTTCATCCTTGGCCTGGAGTTTTGAACAGGGCCGGGGGGGGGGGGGTACATTAACTGTATTGTGCGCAACTGATATCCTGCAAGTCAATTCGATTGTGCAAACATTTACAAAATATTTCATTAATGTAAAATATTGATACAGTATGTGATAAAAAAACACAGCACTTATTTTTAACTCAATTTTTTTTTAAATATGATAAAATTATCCCTACATGAAAAACAATGTTTCACTGGAAGCATCAGCAGGAACAAAACACAATGTGTCATGTTGCAAAATTAAAGTATGTACAACATTTTGTTAGTCGGTTTAATTTGAGTTTTTTTAAAAAACAGACCCGGCACCTCCACCAAAACCATAAATTAATTTCATTTATTATGTTTTACATCATTGTATAATTGCTGGACACGATTTAGACAAGTGTTTTGCTATAAAATAATGTATTCATTACTTAAAGGAAACTTAAATAAAATGGTAATTTCCATTCGTAATTGATTATTCATTTTTGTTATTAAAATAATTGAACTTGATTCAATTTCACCCAAATCAAAAATAAATATATCTACTTTTGCACAAAGAATATGTAATTAACAAAACACTTTTTTTAATCCTATAATTATTTCCTATTTAAGTTTTAATAACAATTTGTTGTTCGATATGCTATGGACTTTGGAAATAATCGTGGACCCGGCACCTCCACCAAATAACTAAATTAATTGAATTTTTAATATACTTTTTTTTAAATAATTGTTTTCCTTCGTTAAAAATTGATATATGTATAATCGTTCAAAGTGTTTTGGTGTAGTTTGTGTCTGTGTTTTGTTGTTTTTGTATGCTTTTTACAGTTTCGATTGACTACTGAAAGCATCTTATAAAATATTATCATTATTTACTACAATTCAGAAATTAAAAAAGTCCGCCCCAACCGGGAATTGAACCACGGATCTCCCGCATTCCAGACAGGCGTCTTAACAAATTAACAGGCGTCCTACGGGAGTGTTTCCCGACCAAACAAATCAAAAAATATTATCAATTTTATTTTTGTGGTTGACCGCGCTGATTTGTCGCGGGACACTTCCAACGTGTAATTTTAAGGAATTTGTTAAAGGTACTCCGCTCAATATTTTAATCATCTTCTCAAATTTAAGATATGTCGATTGTATATTTTTGTAAAGAAAAAAAGTCTGGAATTAATTTGTCATTGCATAAGAGATGACTCAATCTTGAGTTACTTCATCTTCCTCAGACGCCGTCTAACCTGTCTTCTTCTTCTTCCCTTACAGAGTCTTCCTCAGACGCCTCTGGCCGGCAAGGGCGTCGGTCTGTCTAACGGCGCCGCCGGTGACCACGCGACGAGCGTCGAGTCTGTCCCCGAGGCCGCGTCCGACGCTGATAACGTGAGTACAAACATGACACCTCGACAGTCAACTCTACGGTACTCGTCCGTGGTTTAAGACTACGCCCCATGTTCTGGTTGTTGAATTAGCATTAAAAAGAAAGACATAAGTTCGGAAAGTAAAAGAATGAAAAAAAAAACATCGTTAAATTTACATTAAACCGTTTAGTTTACGACAAACAAAATTAACCTGTGCGTTCATATTGATTTAAAGTTAAAGATTTCAACGTTGGGAAGATGGTGGAACAAATTCACGAAATTCAAATTTATAGTAAGCCTAAATGACGGAAAGTTCACGAATTTGTTAATCAGATTCAATTAATTAAGGAATGCGCGTATCGGATCTCATTAACTGATTTTTTATCAACGTTTAAGTGAAATTTGATAACGATGTTATTAATGTTTACCCGAAAAAAACTGAAAGCTGAGCACTCAAACTCGTACGCGTTAATAGTAGGCCCTATTTCAAAGTAGACCTACGTCCAAATAGGCCTAATGTTTATATATTTAAATACTTTTTTTAGTTATAATTGAAAATGCTGTCCAAAAGTCATCTGAACGCTAGAGTCAGTTTCATTTTTTTTCCAACTTGACTGACAGTTGGTATTGAAGTTCAGTTTCGATTCTACACGCTAATTAGATTTTGGGATGATAACTCAATTTGATTTCCATCAAGTTATTGAATTTTAATTGAATTTCGCTTGTGTGGTTTTCTAGGTGTAGTTATCTTTGATAATGGAACTCGTTTTTAATTTTTTACACGAATCCAATAAATCGTATTGGTTTTCACATCCATCACGCTTAATTTCATTCATTCTCAGTATCCACATTTAATATTGTTGTCTCTAGGTGCTACTTTACAAGTTTCAATCCTTATTTGAATTTATTTTATTAGATGAGAAATAATTGAAATAGAAGTAGCGCTGGCTTTTGTTGTAGACGACAAAAGACAAAAGCTTGAAATAAAATTACTCTCAAAAGAACTTTGAAAACTTGTTTGTAGAATTCAATCTCACCCCATTAGTGTATTAAATGAAAGGGGTAAATTTTGACATTCAGTAAAGTGTCTTGGACATAATAAATTTGGATTTTTAAAAGTATGTACATGAGTTTGAGTCAGAAGCATTGCTGCAACGAAATTCTCGATCATTGAAAACATTCTATCAAATCTTAATATTATTTGCATTGAATCTAAGACTATTTTTTTTTAGATAAAAGCAATTTTATCCGGGTTTTGAAAAAACTTATTGCATATTCAATTCAATTGGTTTGTTAATAATGTTTTCATTAAGGAACGCTTTCGAATTAAATAGCTTCCTCGGCAAATGTTAATTTCAGCCCGTTTCTTATCCTCTACTCACAAATCTGGATTTGCTCTAGATTTTCTCGCGTCAGCTCTTGTCGTATTCCAACGAACATTTTTTAGATTCATTTTATTTAAATGTGTTCGCTTTTTCAAAGAAAATAATCTCCGAGACGAAATCGAATATCCCATATACCTATAAAATATTCAATTTCAATTTATTTCTCAGTGTATACATCTTACATTATTTTATTTGTACTTTTCTTCAAAAATCCTTCATTTTCTGGAACGTTTTCGATGCATGTTTTCCTGGTCTACAAAATATTGAATAAAAAATATGTATTTAAATATTATCTGTTGTTGTGTAACACATTGATTAAAAAAGCACCAGACGGTTATAGGCGGCTCTATCCGAATTAAAATTTTGAGTCCCTATCAGAAACATATCAGTTATACGAATGTATTTATTTTTATTTGTCTGTAAAAATATAGACTTGTTTAAAACTAACGACGCAAAAGAATAGTAGACTCTTATTTCACCACTACTATTATTATTACTGTGGTACTTACCATAAACTAGTCGGCTTTATATCTGAAAACTGAAAACGTGATTAAACGGTATGTAATAAAAAGCTGAAAATTTCTAAGGGAGCGAAGCTCTCTTATATGCATCACTTTTCTGTCTGTTCCTCCGTGTGTTACGTCTCACAATAATAACCGAACGCGACCCCTAATATTCCACATATATTTTTCTAATACTTCCTTTCAACACAGATGATTCAGAATGTTTTGGTGACCCTTGAAGCCACGAGGCAGTGCTACCCTTTTTAATGGGTAATTTTTTGTGTATTTTATGTATAATAAGATTTTGGGGTCGCCTGGACAAGAACAACGTCGACCACCTCGTGTGTAGTGTACTTTCTTTGTTCCTCCTAACCTTTCGTTGTGCAAGGCCTGTACAAACGAGGTGGTCGACGATATTCCAGTCGACGCTATTCAGCGTACCGAGATTGTGTGTTTAAATTTTCTTCGGCAATCATTTCCTTAAAATATCTTCGCTCCCTATTTTCAGAACTCCTCACCCGTGCTTGAATATAACTCCTCATGCATAAGCGCAGCTGAAATCCACCTCACGCCCCGTTATTACACCTTCCCCTCCGTCCCAGCTTTCCCCACTTTCCCCCACTCGTCTCAAGCTGTATAAGGATACCGCTTTGTTGTACGAGGACGCATTCAAAATGTTGTACGATCTCATAGTGTTGCCGTTGAAGGGGGTACAATGGTTGGGGGGGGGGTGGTGGACAGGTTGTCGATACATGACCCCCCCGCCCCCTCCCCTTGATCGGCCCCCGCTCCACGTTCTCAGCAGTCACACACATCAAAGATATTGGATATTGGGGTTGTAAGGGGTTTGATGACAGAAACCAAAGCGGCTTCCACTTTAGCCTGAGACTTCTAACATACAAGCCGTCTATTTAGCATATTAACGGGTGACAGAATTTCTCACGTTAACTCCGTACGGAACTACAGTTTTCTAGTCATATCACAAGATCATATGTGGTTTCGAACCAAGGACCTTCTTCGTTGATTTCACGAACAATAACCACATAACCAACACTACACATTAATATTTACAATATTGTTATGATTTAAATTCACGTTTAAAAAAACAATTAATATTATTAAATTACAATTTTTGGGCTGTACTTGTTATTTTAATAATTAAATAAACTAGATTAGTTTATTTTATATTATTATTTATCATTATGATATTATCCATTTATATATTTTAAGTTATTTTAATTTCATTAAAAGAACATGTACCTACAGTCCACAAAAAATGCAATTTATTAACCATAATGTTATAACAATTTCAGCATAATATATAACTAATTAGTTTGTTATAAATAAGCGATTGTAAATTTTACAATAGTTACAATTACTTTAAAATAAAAACGAATGCATTCAAACATTAACGATCTAATGGTATTGTACCATTTTAGTTGCCTAACTTTGCTCGCACAACGGTATCTTTGTTTGCATATCCTGGTGAATAATGAACACCGCAGTTTGGGGTTGAAATGGGGTGGGGTGGGTACTATATCACTTGCTTTGTTATTCACTTTGTCTGCCGTCTCAATTTTCATACGAATGGAAAATATTTAATTGGTGTTGTGTTATCTCCAGGAATTATAATTACTCCAGTAAATTTCATTAACTTAAACTGTTCACGTTTCACAATTTTAAATAAGTAAGAATCAAGATTAATGAGTTTTCAAAAGCCGTTCCCTTTTATTAGGTGGGAAGTTTGGTAGAAATCTGAACATTTCAAAAAGTTTTCACAAAGACTACGTTAAACTTCACAATGAGAGTGAATACAACTTCTACTTTTGAATTCCGTTGTTTAAATTAAAAATTAATCCCCTTATTATATACAACTCTTACTCCATTAATTTTATCATTGGGAATTTCAATAAGAGAGGGTTTGTTTGCGGTTTAAGACGGCGTTTGAGCTCGAGAAAACTTGGTTTTCAATGTAAAATGTCAATTAAAAAATTCTCTTGATCAGAAAATCCAGCTAATTTCACAAACATTCTGAATCTCTTTTCAAACTCCGATTTTCTCCAAAATATTTTAATTTTTTGGGGGTGGTTAAGATATAATAAGCGCATATCGCTATCAGAGCACATTTTTAAATTACAAATAATTATATCCTACACAAGCTTGGGAAATTACTACTTATTCGTGGCATATTCACCGTCAGTTAATAACAAAAGTGAGAAACTTTTGGAAAATGTGCTCTGATAGCAAAAATCACACTTCTTACTTAACATTTTCGTGCAAACCACAACTCGATAGGACACACGATAGAGCTTCCAAGTGATCCAGACTTAGCCTCTGCGTTCTGCGTAAAAACCTGTCTCGAGGTCAGACAACAGTCTTAATATCTTTGTCGGATTGCACAGGAATTAATTAACAACTAAGCTACGAGTATTTCTAATTTTTAAAATCACGAGTACGGGGTTACCCAAAATAGTGAGCGAAGCTTACTGCTATTGTAGATCGTTTGTTCTAGCGTTGAAGTCTCGTAATGGAGGTGCCGAGTTTAAAACGATATCTCCTTTAGGTAAACTCCACCCCCTGACACTTTGGGTGACTTAAAACAATCTGTATCATTCTTGTTGAAGAGCAATGTAAAACAATGACAAGCGGATGTCATGTTCGGTTTTTATCGTGAGATGTGACATAGGCACAGTCGGACGGATAGTCAAAAAAGTGAATGGAAGCTTTGTTCAATCTGTAAGTAGTAATAATATTACTAATAATATTATTAATATTTACTGTTAGTGGTTTCAAATTACAAAATTTTAAATAAGTACGTTTTCCAAAAATTGTAGAATAGTTATCATAATACGTAGATTGTATGAGTATTTTGTATTTATTTTTGGTGGATATAATGGTATAATATATGCGTACAGTTTTGTGCTTATTGCCTTTCATCGATTACTTTTTCCATTAAACTTTGTGAAGTTATTTGAAGTATACGTAATGGTTCAAATATTTATGCTGACAACATGTGTTAATACAAAAAATTTAGGAGTGAAACTTTCATTTTAGTATTTTTTTCTATGTACATTTTTTATCGTATCTCAACTGGACGATGAGTTTAATTCTTCTAAATCTCCGGTTCTTTCATCCTTCGCATTTAAAACACAAGCAAATAATCCTGATATCACGAAACATGAAAAAGAAAAACCATGTAGAACTTAAAGAAAATAATTCAAATGAAATAAAAATCCCTGCTTTTCAAATACAAGTTTTAATTGTGGTAAACCCAAAGTGATACAGCATTTTTCTATTCTTTTATCCCTTGACCAGACTATAATAAAAATTACATTCCCATTACAGTTTTGAATGAAACCTGTATTCTTGTTGTTGTTTGTTTTGTATTTTAAGTGGATACTTGTGGAATAAAATTGACTCTATTAATGCTGCATTTTTAATGCCTTCACCATGATTTATTTTGTAGTAGTGTCAGCTCTTGACTAGCCGTACTCATGCACGTTTTCATTGTAAATCTATGAATTGGAAAGTTTATATTATTTAATTTCGATATACACCACTTCATACCATTTTTCCAGAAAGTCCTCAAAACCATATAATTCTCACATTCTCTGCTAATGGTCTCTCGTGGGTTAAATTCAAACCACTTCAGTCAATGATGATATCACGATTCTAATAAAATGATATGTTACTTTAGTTTTGTAAAGCTTAAGTCATAGAGTTAAGCTTACTCGATAAAACCACCCCACATAATATTATAACAGATTTAATTTCAACGTTTATTTGAAAATAAAGTGTACTTCAACTTTTGGTGTAGAACAAATCGGATTAACTATTCGAAAATTTACGATTTGATAAACCAACATATTCGAAATTGTACGCTCTCGGTTACACATTGTTCAACACGATATTCAGAGTAAAAATGCTTTAACATATAAGAAAAACAAGGTTTACGATTCGTAAGTAAGGGAGCTGTGCTCCGCACTATTCGTCACTTTTATTTTATGTATGTAGGTATGTATGTATTTATTGAACGAGTGAGCGTAGCGAACGTATGTGATCTCCATTCGACTTAAACGGCCCTTATGGTTTTTCTGCGTGCGTGCGTGTGTGTGTGTGTGTGTGTACGTTGATAATCAGCCGAATCGCTGAACAGAGTGCGCTGAAATTTAAACAGACATCCGGTACGAGTTTATTGAGAACTGCTAAAAAAAATCAGCAAGATTCATTGCGATTTAAACTACAAGAAATGATAAACTGAAAAATAGACTTCCAATGTTTAGAAATTATTTTAACGACAATGTTTTAGATTTTGAAAAGATATTTTTTGTTTGTTTTTCGCCTGGCCGTGAAATGTCGTGCCCATGCAAGGTCTGTCGAATGTTGGACGTCAAGGTACCCCCAAATTCCGCTCGTAGATTGAGTAAACCTTGCAATATTTTCACGTATTTCGTACTGGCTATGTTTACCATAGTAGGCCCTATTGCCACAGATGATGGACTACACTGCGTTATATGCATTTCAAAACATGTTTAATTATTTTTTAAATACTAGGAAAACGCTAAAGTCCCGCCGCGTTGATGGATGAGCGTTTTTGTAAGTTTTTTGTTTGCGTGGGACCACTTTTCCTTTGCAAGTGCTTTGTGAATGCATTGTAGGTGATTGTTGTCGAGTTTCAAATGTTACTTGTTAATGGTTATTATAAACCTAAAAAAAAACTCATATCTAAACCTTTCTTCTATGGATTCTGGCTAACTTTTTCAACTTTTTCTTTAAAAAGGTACTACATCACCATAACCTTAATGTTCATGTGAAATATGAACGTTGTAGCCCCACCCGTTTGGTCAGAATCGGCCCAAATGTCACGAAAATATCGCACTAAAAATCGAAAAAAAATCGTAAAAGTACGTTTATTTTATGGGTTCTGGTTACCTTTTTCAACTTTTTTTTCACAAGGTACCACATCACCATAACCTTAATGTCCATTTAAAATATGAACTTTGTAGCCCCACCCGTTTGGTCAGAATCGGCCCAAATGTCACAAAAATATCGCACTTAAAATCGAAAAAAATCGTAAAAGTGCGATATTCATGAGAAATATTTCTTCGATTGTACCCAAAAACGTGGCACGTCTAAGTTCAGAGATTTCGAAGGTCCTGTCAAATTTTCATCAAGATCGCTTATGCCGTTTGCCCGGAATCGTGCGAACAAACAAGACAAAAAAAAAAACAAAAAAACAAACAAACAAACAAACAAACAAACAAACACACAAAAAAACAACCGAGCTAAATTTTTTGAGGGGTCAGTGAAATTGAAGTTTTCGCTTCGCTCGCTACGCTCGCTACGCTCATCCAACAATCTAGAAATTACAAAATCTTTCCCGACCAGGGGATTGAACCCACGTCTCCCACATTTCGGCTACAAGGGCGCTTTAGCCAACTAGACTAGGGAAACGCCAAAGTCGTAGTTAGACGAGTGAGCGAGTCATGTGGTGAGTACCCGGGAACATTTGCATTTAAGTTTGATAATTTTATTCGTATAAATAATAGGGTATTGGTGGAAATCACTGTGCCGGAGGTTGCTGTTGTTGGCAGTCTTCAACTGAATATTCCGTGTGACTGCCGGGTCTTGCTTAAGGTAGATTGTTGGTCCGGGAGTTGTGTAAAAGTTTAGCCACAGTTTAGGCCAAAATGGCTCTACTGTAGCCTATGATAGGCTATAGGAGGCCTAAGGTAAGGGGAAGAAAAGAAAGAATTTACGGATACTCAACACATGGCTCACTCACTGGGTCTAACAACGACTTTGGCGTTTCCTAGTTTATTTAAACATCTATTCTGTCTGTTCCTTTCTCTGTGCATGTGTAATGTCTCTAATAAAATATGCTGTGCTCAAGTCAAAATAATATGCTGATTACCAACAAAGGGTGTGATTTCGGAATGCGTATTTGAGTGTATATTTGTGTACAATTGCAAGACACGATATTATTGAGGACCATTTTAGATTGGTACTTTGCTCTTGTATTTATGTGGTACAAAAAGTAAGCAGCCTAAAGCCGATTTAAGAAATTTCCCAAATCGCAACTTTTCACAAATTTTGGATCAAAAACTTTTTTTAAATTCGTTTTAAGTTACAGTTACAAGAAATATTTTTTAACTCTCATTTTAGTGTATTATCATGCTCTAGATTGTGTGGTACTAGGACGTTTTGCACACGCTTTTTCCAGTCGCGTTGGTGAATGAGCTTTTATAATTAATTATTTTTGTCGAATGAATATCATATTGGCCAATCGTTGCTCTGAAAGTACAATTTTTATGAGAAACATTTCTTCGATTGACCCCAAAATAATATAATATATAAAAATTCCGTGATTTTGAACGTTCCCATTAAGTTTCGTCAATATAGGAGTAGCCGTTTGCCTGGTAGAGAGCAAATATACAGACAAAAAAATCGCTTCGCTCATCCAAAAAAACTTATTTTGGGGGTAAAAGTCCCTTTAAATATAGTGGTAAAACTTATGCGTGGCTCAGCCCAACGACTCGGCCAATATCAGTTAAAATGATAGCAAAGCATCCTCGCTAATTAACAAACCAGGGAGAGTGGAACTACTTTGCTAATTGGGTCGGACTTGACAAAACTCAGTTTGCAATTTATTTTAGGCTTTACGTTAATGAACATTTATGATATGTGTAATTGCGTTTTGTGTCATGTTTCTGACTCAGTTACTAATATGTTAGCTGTTAGTTAAATCACAAATGGTATAACTGTATAAACTGAACAATGAACTGTGCTAATTGGAAGTATATTCAAAGCTTTCGAAATCAAATAGTGGAATTGGCTTTGGCTTTGGTAATTCCGTTCAAACTATTCAAACACTCAAACACACCTTGGTATTCGTTTAAAGAGGAGCACAAAATGAAAAGTAGATTCAACATACATCCACTGAGTTTAAACAATTAAATGTGTTCCATCTTGTGATTGTTAAAATTTCGGAAAATTTCGGAATTTTTCACAAATATATATCACATTATTAAAATTCCATAAGTTCAAATAGAAGATCTCAAGTACTGAAGCTGTATTTTGAGATTCCAATAAATCATATAAATGCAACGTACCTTCTTATGTAACCGACAGTGTTGGCTCGAGCGTTAAAGGGGCTAAAAACCCCAAAAATTATTTTTTATCACGTGATCTATAGCACAATACTACACTTAAATGACCGTTTAAAAAATTATATCTTGTAACTGTGATTTAACACGAATTTTTAAATTTTTTTTTGATCCAGAAATTTGCAAAATTGGTGTTTTGGGAAATTTCTTAAATCGGCTTTAACCTGCTTCTTTTTTGGTCCACATAGATACTAGAGCATAGTACCAATCTGAAATGCCCATTTTTTACATCGTGTCTTGAAACTGTGTCAAAATATACCCTCAAACATGCAAAAATATGCATTTCAAAATCACACCCCATCTTGGTAATCAGCATATTTTGACCGAACTACTTGCCCAAATTACAAAACAAAATATAGAAAATTTACAGAATAGGCTGTAGAGTACGTCAATAATGGCCAATATTTTTTGGATCAAAATCCTCCGAGGTCACGGGGCATAAAGATCGTCCTCATGTTATTTCTTATGGGAGATTTTTGCCGATGGGACCTAGCTCGAAAAATGTCATGTTTGACAATTTTTTGGGAGGTCATGGTGGCCCCAATAATTTTTCTGTTGATTGCTAAATTCATTACTAGTTAGCCTGAATGAAATATATTTTTTGAGTTTAGCGCTTAAATACCCCTTTAAACAGCCCTCGGACATCCCTTCACAATTGTCCTATCTGCAACATACCTGAAGAGGGGCATGCATTGCACCCTAAGCAGGCTTCCCACGAAATATAGATATTAAAAGCAAAATTTATATAATTCAAGGGTTTGAAAGAATCTTTAAATCGTCTCAATAGGGTTCAAACTTCCGAAGCAAACATTAATGATTAAGGTACAAGTTAAACTAACAAAATGATATATTTTTCTTCCAGAAGTAATGTTCTGGTACACACCTTCAGTGCACCTTAGATTGTCATAAATCTAGTGTTAAATATACGTACACTTTGTCTTACTAAAATATCTCCACCCCTAAACTTTAAGGGTAGCTAACTTAACGCAGCTGTACGTTATTACGAGTTATTTCCTGCCTCCTTCCAGCAAATATATTCCCAATTTCAATCGATTCTAAACCCAAGGCAATTGTTTTTTCGTCCGCCGAGGCTTAGAGCTGGTATACCAAGAAGCCATCTGGATAAATCTCCCGAACGACTTTCGGGGCGGGGGGGAGGGGGAATTATCACCTTTCCCAGTCGAACCATAAATAAGGGCATAACCGTTTGTAAGCAGTTGAGAGGAGAAAATTGGGAAATTTACATTTTCTTCCTTTGGATGAGTTCATTTTTTAAATCTGCTCTTAAATAAAGTGTTATCGTGTTTATTTTGACTAAAGTTTAATGGATGTGTAGAGTTCTTCCATTATTAATAATGTGATTGCGTAAAGGATCCATACGCTATTTATTAGTGGGGCTAAACAAAATAAAACCAGTGACATTATGCAATGTAGCCTTCTTCTGTCTCAAATTACTTTTGTAATTAAAAAATATATGCACACGCACACACGCATTCACACATCAAACTGTAAACTTACGCACTCTCACTCTAATATACAAATTTACACAAAATGACACTCACAATCTAACAGATAGTAAAAACACTTCATTATAATTGGATGAGCGAAGCGAAGACTTCAACTTCACTGACCCCCAAAAAATTTTGCTCGGGTGTTTTTTTTTGTCTGTTTGTTCGCTCTCTACCGGGCAAACGGCATATGCGATCTTGATGAAAAATGGAGGGGACCTTCGAAATCTCTGAACTTAGACCTGCCACGTTTTTGGGTACAATCGAAGAAATATTTCTCATGAATATCGTACTTTTACGATTTTTTCGATTTTTATGCGATATTTTCGTGACATTTGGGCCGATTCTGACCAAACGGGTGGCGCTACAACGTTCATATTTTACATGTACATTAAGGTAATAGTGATGTATTGCTTTTTGAAAGAAAAAGTTGAAAAAGTTAGCCAGAATCCATAGAATAAAGGTTTTAATATGAGGTTTTTTGAGGTACATAATAACAATAAACAAGTAACAATAGAAACTTGACAACAATCACCTATAATGCGTTCAAAAAGCACTCGCAAAAGTAAAGAGATCCCACGCAAACTAAAAACTGACAAAAAAGCTCATCCATCAACGCGACTTAAAAATGCGTTTCCGAAGCTTCCTAGTCTATTGCTTTAACGTTTGAATTTATATCCGTACTTTAGTTTTTTTTTAGTTTGACAATTCAAATGCAAACACACTATTCAAACAATGCAATTTTAATGTAGACAGCATGGTAGTTTAGTTTATCTCTATTCATTAAATGAACCGAATAAAGCTATTTCCTAATGTAAGAATAATACAAAATATTCCAGAGGAAAGATATTCTCGTTTCTTTGATTTGTCTACATCATTAGCTGATGAAACTGTTTGAGCTAAAAAAAAAACGAGAAAACGCTCTAGCATTGTTTCGAGTTTATAATGGAGCACGTTCTTAACTAGGTACCTAAATAACACGTTGTACAGTGTTGTGAACACTGATGTTTCGCCGATTTTGTTTTGCCGATCGAAGTTCGAACCCGGGTCTCCCACATTCCAGGTAGGCGCCTTAGCCAACTAGACCACCGAGACGATAACTATTTAACTTCTTAATTGTAATTGCATTATAGATCTGAATGGATGGAACAGTACCAACGAATCTGCTGCCTTTGAACTAACAAAACAACATTTATAATGCAATTACCTAACGCAGGTATGAGCCAGGGTTCATTTCTCGATTTGGTTACTTTCATTTAAGCAATCTTTACATGATCATTTCTGATGTTGAGGTGGAACATTGAGGGGTTTTGTAAGTGTGTAGTTTTGATAGCAAAGTGCTTCTATATGCATCAGCTTTCTGTCCGTCTGTCTGCGTGTAACATGGCTCGCGATACCTGCGTTGTTTTTTTTCATTACCCTGCAACAAGGCTGATATTATATAATGTGTTAGGGGGTCGAGTTTATTAGGTTTTTGATTAATTGATTGATTGGATATTGCTTTACGTCTCATATTAATCCGACCGAATTCGAATTAATTCGAGACGATGAGTAGTGATAGGTGAGGATGCAGTATAAACAGAAAGGATGAGGGGAAACCCGGTACCGGCACGTAGCCTACTCCTTTCGAAAAGTACCAAGGGGACCAACGGCTTAACGTCCCATCCGAAAGGACGGTGTAACTTTAGCAGTCATATAGGTTCCTCCACTAATCCAGACTGCCGAGCAGACGTCGAGGAGAACGAAGCCGTTGCACTAGCTCTCGAACCCTCCATCTGCTCTAACCAGCGGTATACGTGAGTTTCAGGGTAGAGCGGTCACCCACTCTACCCCTGACCACGCCCGATTCTGCTTAACTTCGGTGTTTGAGTGGGAACCGGTTAAACGACCTCGGCTAAACCGCTGGCTCATTAGGTTTTTGACTACTAACTAAGTTGTACATGTTTAAATTTAACATCCTCATTTACAGGACGTTGAAAAGTTATTCGTCAGTCCATATAAACCTTAGCTTCGCGCAAACATATATAGGCTAAACGAGCATTTATTAAAATCGAGATTTTGTAATTTGATTGATTCTGACAAACCTTACTATAAAACACTATCAAACTTGAAATTCAAATGCGCAAGTACCTTGGACTTTCCTCTACGTAGCTGTTTTTATTGAATTTTTAATGTACAAATTATAGCTGATGGCAACTTAATTCATGATAACAGAAATGGTATATATACATACAGTGAAAGATAAATAAATATAAATATAACATATAAATTTAAAGAACAGGCTTGTTAAATTACACAGAAAAATGCACGTCCTTGTACGCATAGGCAAAGTTGTACAAACAAGCATTCATCTATGCTTTCTCGCCTGGATCGCTCTCGTCCTGACGGTAGGGCGTGGAGGTCTATTTAATGTAAATTCCACAGCACTCCGATTGATTTTGTCGAAAGTTGAAATAACAATGTGTACAGCTGTACTTTAGCTAGAGTACATAATAGCCTCTAAATAACTCGAACTAATGGCCTCTGCTTTAGTGTTTTATTTCCTACAGTTGTTCAATCCTGCTAATGATCGAGAAAATAGTAGAAACAAATTAAACAAAACTTTTGATTAAAAACTCTATTATTCTTTCACTTCAAACTCGACTGATTTTAAAGAATTAAACTTTCCTTCTAAAAGTACGAAAAAAGTAATTTCGTGTGTTTTTATTTTTGTTTTCCGTGAACGCTTTGCTTGTCTTTCCCTCATCATTTCGCCGTATTTAAAACTGACTCTCTTCGAGTTAAAAGTAAATACATATCTCGCTTTAAATGCCTGCTAGGGTTGTTTCGTTCATCTTCAAGTTTAATAAGTCATCTTCCAAAGGAGATCATACGAATATTATACGCTTCGCCAGATAAAATAATGTTCTTCCTTCTACGAGTTCTCCTGATTCTTAATCTTTAATTTTCTCTCTGTTTCTCTCTCCCCTCTCTCTCTCTCTCTCTCTCACTCTCTCTCTCTCTCTCTCTGTTTCTTTCTCTCGCTCTCGCTCTCGGCTTTTTCCGCCACTCTTCGGGGGTTTTCGCACAGGCTTTGCATGAAGAACGTCTTAAAATTGCGAGGTACATTATCATCAGCCTACCCCCACTTCCGCACCCCTTCCCCCCTCACCACCTCTAACGCCACCCACAAAACCGCAATCAAATGCAGTTGCTTCTTCGTCTGTGTATATAATGTATATTGATGACGTAGGCATCAAAGATAACGAATATATTCGGGACTATCTGCAAGAAAAAAACTCTAGTAATCAATGTTTCTACGGTTGACGCCACTAGGTGCACTCAACATATAGAACGTAGATTGATCGATTGATTGATTGATTGATGAAAAGGGAATGGAAATTTAAGATAAGACCGTCTTGCGTAGGTATCGCTTAATATAATTCTATTTTTTCTTTCAATATTGAACAACGATAAAATTGTTGTGGTGTCTATTTTTAACCATCCTTACATTTATTTAGTGAAAAAGACACTTTTGTAGTGATAATCATAAATTATAATAAACACATGTGGTATATAAACATACATGTTTTTCTAACTTATTTAAGGAGTTCGATTTGGTTTAATGCAATTAAAAAAAAATCTTTAGAATTTTCAAAGTTTTGGTGGAGGTGCCGGGTCTTGTGAATTTAATTATTTTGTCGAGAAATCTTTTTGTTTTATAATGTTTTATTGTTACTTTTAAGACTTTCGACAATGGAATTATTTAATTATAACATTTAAATCATGTATTCGTTTTACAAGTCATTCCCGTATCATGAATAATGTGTCCTGGGTGGAGCTAACCAAGGGGTGAGAAAATATTGACGGAAGAAATGGAAATGAAAAGGCGTAAAGCACTGACACAATTGACTTAGTTGATACTCGATTCTGAGTTTACGTAAAAATTAACTTAACGTGATTGAACAATTAAGTTCCATCAGTTAGTTGACTTTAATTATGTTTTTCTTCGGAAAATACTTACTCTGTACGTAACTTTCTGATACAGGTCGTGAAGATAGTGGCAAATATACAAGGGCTTCTTCATGCTCTCTCTCTCACTCTCTCTCTCTCTCTCTCTCTCTCTCTCTCTCCGTATTACTATTGTCCATTTTAAATAATATAGTATGAATGATATGATATTTGAACTCTTACCTTGAATTTTTAGTAGATTGTGTGTCTATATATAAATTTAACAATTGTAACAGTTGTCACAGTTTACTACGAAAATGAGTTCAAACTACATGTCTTATCTAATTTTGTTAGCTTTAGTTTAGAAAAATAAATAGTACTTGACTCACACTTAACTTGTGTGATGAGAATAAGCTAACATTTCTCCACTTGTTTGTCAATATTAAGTATGTATTTTATAGAATAAAGTAGTTAAGTCCTAACTGGCCATAATCCCAATATTAACATAGACAATAATCAAATCAAATTAAATCAAATCTTTTTCTGTCACTTGTCGTTTTCCGCAATTCGTCGATGTTAATGCTAGGAGAGTTTCGATCCCTCAAAATTTCTTTCCTTTTGACTGATAACCCCAAATAAAAACCAGCAGTGTCAATGGCTGGGCTTGACCTCGTATCCTACCGCAATAGAACGAATAGTGTGATAGAAACTTGATCCAAAAATAGAGAACCGTTCGCATTCACTCACTCAAAACACACACAACCTTCTATATCATTCATACGTGATATATTCTATTGGTTACCTCTCGTCTTGCGAGCTTTTCATCGCTACCGTGAAATAGGAAATATAGTTCCACCTCTCGTATAGTTTATTCAAAATATCCTCCGAAGTAAACTACCCGTTTCATGCAGAGTGTTTACTTTTATTCTCGAAGCCGAGTAGTTTAAAAACTGAATTACGTTTTCTTGCAAATTCTTTAAGTTATAGAGCTCAATGTAGGACACAGACGGGTTAAGTACTTCCCATCTTGTTTCTTGTATGTGAGTTTTATTCGTACTGTTTGGCTCGTATCCATAAGGTGGTTTGAATCACCGGTTTTTAAACTAAGGTTAATGTGATTGCGTTTCAAAGATGTGCTTGTTTGTAGGAAGTATTAGTTTTAAATTAAGTAGATTTCATTTTACAATATTTAAAACATTTAAGTTTATAACAACTCTTAACAATAAAATAAGAACAACGTTTCGAAAAAGTATCCCGTCGTTAGGTTATTTAAAAAAAACAATTTATTTATATTTATTATTTGTTCCGTAACACATTCATTGATTAAATGTATCACGAGGATCTCATAAAATAATCATATTATCAAAAACATATCAAAACAAACAAAGACAATAGCCAAGATAGATACAGATTTTCAGTAAACACCTATAAAAGTTGACATAATCAAGGGATTTAAACCAAAATACTATTTCTTATTCACTGAAGGAATCCACATTGTAGGAAAATAGTTATCTCCTAAAATTGTTTAAATATTGTAGGAAGTTTGTTGAAAAGTATTCTAATATCCTTAACTTTTGTAAAATAGTGTTTGTATTTTTTGTTCTAGAGACAACGTAACAAAAACTATAAAGTTTATAATAATTGGATGAGCGAAGCGAAGACTTCAATTTCACCGACCCCCCCAAAAATTTAGCTCGAGTGTTTTTTTTTTGTTTTTTTGTTTTTTGTTTTTTGTTTTTTTTTTTTTTTTTTTCTGTCTGTTTGTTTGCTCTCTACCGGGCAAACGGCATATGCGATCTGATGAAAATTTGACAGGACCTTCGAAATCTCTGAACTTAGACTTGCTACGTTTTTGGGTACAATCGAAGAAATATTTCTCATGAATATCGTACTTTTACGATTTTTTTCGATTTTTAGTGCGATATTTTCGTGACATTTGGGCCGATTCTGACCAAAACGGGTGGGCTACAACGTTCATATTTCACATGGACATTAATGTAATGGTGATGTATTGCTTTCTGAAAGAAAAAGTTGAATAAGTTAGCCAGAATCTATAGAAATAAAGCTTTTAATATAAGTGTTTTGATTTTTTGTGCGATATTTTCGTGCCATTTGGGCCAATTCTGACCAAACGGGTGGTGCTACAACGTTCATATTATACATGGACATTAAGGTTATGGTGATGTAGTAACCTTTGAAAGAAAAAGTTGAAAAAGTTAGCCAGAATCCATAGGAATAAAGCTTTTAATATAAGTTTTTTACGGAAAATAAAACCAATTGACAAGAAACAAAAGAAACTTGACAACATTCACCTACAATGCGTAGGCAGCAATACAAAGCACTTGCAAAAGTAAAGATATCCCACGCAAACTAAAAACTTTAAAAAGCTCATCCATCAACGCGGCGGGACTTTAGCGTTTTCCTAGTAATAAATAAACAAGCCTGGGTTTAGGACTGAGTACCAACATCAAGGAGCAAAGTTAACCGTTATCACCACGATTGTCCAGCGTTCAACTCCCTTTGGTAGAGGTTCCGAGTATGTAGATATTCCAACTTTCTGAGGGATAGCCACGCCCCCCTTATCGCCAAGGTCACTATACACATTCTTTATCATCACTGTCGAAGAACACTTCATTTGAGTCGCACGTGACACACGTACAGACGGACTAATTGAAAAGTGATCCATATAGGGGAGCTTTCCTGTCTTATAGCATTTCAAAGCGCCCTGGAGGGGTGCATTTTTTAGTACGAAGGGTTGGATCGTAGTCGCCATTATTGTTGTTAACAATTTTAAGAATTACAATATTACTATTTAACAATTGAACTTAAAACTGCTCTTTAATGGGAAAATATTTTTTTTAACAATGTATGCCTGTCGAAGAAAAGTGAAACTTCGAAATATTGCTACATAATAATAAAAAAAATTATTATATTAGTGTTAAGTTAAAAAGTAAATAACATTTAGTTGTTCTATTAAAGTTTCTTTTAAATACATAATCGTTGTATTTGCTGTTACCATTCAACTTTTAAGTTTTTTAAGTTATTAAGAGCAATGGTAGCTCCATCGAGGACAACTGAAATGTTTGTGCCTGACATAAGACTTGTCACTTCCTAAGTCAACCCTTCTCATTTTGTCAACAAACTTAATACCATTGAAATCTCTCCTAATCTAGGCCTCTACATCCTAACGTCTCTCTTCTATTATTAAGGCTGTACAATGGCTAATGTCGGCCATTTTCTGTAAAACAAAATTCCTCTAATGTCCCCACGGGATTTCATGACTGTTTTGTTTACTCGTTGTTTTTAACAGTAAGTGTCGCATTCTGGCACCAGAGGTGGGGAGGTAATTCCCCGTAACGACTTTTATTATGTTGCATGTTGTACAGTCCGTGCAAGCGTATTTAAACACATTATTAATACACATATTATTGTGTGTACCTAATATATTATTCTTTTAATTTACAAATTGCAATAATCACATGGTCATATAATATTTATTGATGTTGTATTTGATACTGTATTTAACTTGGACATTGTATTTTATTGTATTAGAGGGTGACAGGTACTCACGTACTATGGGGCAGATGCTCTTTCTGTCATTCTCGCATTTATTATTAATCTTACATGTCAAATGATGTGTACAAATAAATGCAAATATTAATAATAAAAAACAAAAAAACATACATTACAAATGTGACGTTTACCAGAATAGGACATAGCCCCGAACACAAATGAGTCTGTCAACCGCATTACCAAATAGACGTTAATACTAAGTGGATATACAAAGTATTGTTATAGAAACCAGACTTATTTATAATGAATTAATGCGTATTTGTAAAGGTAAAAATTATTTACACACGTGTTTAAGGTTTCTCGATTTGGATAGACGGGAAACTATCATTGGATTGGAATTGAATTGTTAATATATAATACAATCCAGAAATTAAAAAATCCATCCCGATCGGGGTTCGAACCGGAGTCTCCCACATTCCGGGCAGGCACCTTAGCCAACTAAACCACCGAGACGGTAACTCTTTAACTTCTGTATTGTCGTTACATTATAGAACTGAATGGATGGAACAATAAAGCATCGATCGAAAAACTGTTGATGTTGTTAGAAAAATGCAAACAGACCAGTAAGCAAATCATCACTTTTCTGTCCGTCCGTCTGTGTGTATGTCACGTCTCACGATAAAAAACGAACATGACATCATCAACATTATGGTAAGCCTGACTTTTGTTTTTTACTCGTCAAATTAGTAACTCATTGGTCTGTTTTGAATAAGAAATTTTTGGTTCTACTAATTTAAATGCTTTAGATGTTTCCGGATGAGCAATTTAAAACTTTGAGTTGACAAGTTTTGTAAAAAAAAAAAAAATGAGATGTTAATATTTTAGTTTATACTGTGTGAAAAGCTAATGTAAATCGTATACGTTTTACAATGTAGCGTTAATTCGGTTAAATACGCTTATTATGTATGTATGCTGCTACTGGTTTCTATTCCGACGTACATATTTAACACTCAGTTTATTTTGTTTTTAACAAGAGCATCCCGTTCCGTTCCAGCTTTAGGGTTACTAAACACTATAAAGTTTGCAATTTTCCTTGTTCGAATCAGCGGTGTTTTGAAATTAGTGCAACGCTAAACCATAGCTCGTGTGGCTTAAAATAGCCGTAAAAAGAAACCAACACATTTAATTATCATTTGTTTCCAGGGTTTTGAAATAAGCGTAAATATAATTATTATGATACAAATACCGGTTTATAGGGATGTGCTATATAGAAAGTATAGAACGTACATATAAGAATTAAAGAGGTATTATTCACGAATTGTGTTTGATACTTCAAATTCTCATATTGAAAAGTATTAAAAAAAAACGGAGCGCATATCGGTTTAAAACAAATAATAAGCCAACAGGTAAAAAAGTAGCTTTTTGGCAAATTATATTTGGGTAGAGGGGGAGGGGGGCGAGTTAATTAAAAGTAATCCTGGGCCACACTTAGCATTTCCCTAAAGTTTGTTAGGAAAAAAACTCGTAAATATACTTGGTCTTCAAGAGGAGATATTACGATACCATGCAGTTAACATTTTAATTATAAGCATAGGCAGACTCCACTTCCAATAACTAAAGTTTAGAACTTGAAGTTTGGCAAAGGCCCTCGAACAATAAACTGTGTGTTAGGTTTTAAAATTACATCCTTTTTCATTTACGTTTAACGTTTTACTCTTCATATTCCGAGTTATTAATAATGTAATGCTAAATAAAAAATTCTTTAAACAAATATATCTTTTTATAAATGTCTGTTTTACCTTACAATAAATTGTTCAACAACAGTGATAAATAAATATTAATTATTTAGATTAAGGACGCGGCAACCGTTAGGCTATGCACCACTCTAGCCTAGAAGATATGGGAAGGAGAGGCCATGCTGGTCAGAACAGAGAGAGAAAAAGAGGAGTTTTCACGACGTTGTCGTCATCGTCTTTGTCATCGTTCGTGTTGTCATGGTCGTCGTCGTCGTCGTGTAGGTCGTCGAGAGGCGAGGTAGAAGGATATGACATGATGAGTATTCATTGTAAACTTAATTGAAAATACGATGATGAAACCAATAAAAATTCAATTTGTAATCTGATTCGAAAGTTTTTTTTAAATTCTACAGCTCTTTACTCCACAGAAGAGTCAATTTCTCCTGGCGAAATAAACCCATCTCTATTTATATCCAAAAGAAGAAGTTCTCTATAGACAGTTTTCTTATCTCTTCCAGTCGAATCTCGCAGATATCGTAAAGCTTCGGCTAGACTCAACAGTCCATCATGGTCCATGTCCGCCTGGGCTATGATCAACCCAGGGGTAATCGTGACGTTGTTGTACTTGTGGATACTTCTCAGGCGTCTGTACTGCAAACTAGGGTCGCAGTTGTAGGTGCACCTGCCAGTACACTCGCAACAGAACGCGTTGCAGGGACCCGTGGCGCAACAGTTACCGCAGGATTCCATGTTGCGACCCTTGTCGTAGACGCAGAAGTAGCCTACGCTGCTGGACTTGTGACAGCACCACGCACAACCTTCAAAAATAACATTGATTGATTTATTGATTGATTTTTTTATCTTTGATTTTTTTTATCTTTTTGTTCGATTTTTGATTATTAAGCGAGCGAGAATTTTTATTTTGAAAAAATAGTCACTGGTTTTGTTTTGTTTTTTTTGTTTGTTTTGTTTTTTGTATGTCTCGCCATAACGTTCGAACGGAGGCTCGGATCGAGTTGAAATTTTGACCATCCGCAAGCTTCGTTCCCGATTGAATGCCATTAGTTTTGTGGCAAAATCGTTCAAAAAGTTAAAAAGTTACATTAAAGTTAATCGAAAGTTTTTTTTTCAAACCCAAACCGCGACAAAAACTGAGGTAGCCAAATCATTTAGAATGGCCCTCCCGTCACGAATATGTTAATTTAATTTTGATCCGATAAGTAGTGTAGATGGAAATTACGTTATAACAAAAGTAACGTTACCACGGCAACGAAAATTCGCACGAGATTCGCACTGTGCACTGCCACCTAGAAGTAATCAAAATACCATCGAGGAAGCAGTGTATTATATGTTACCAAATAGTTATACTAGTTTTCCCAAAGAAATGATGTCAAGGTCCTCTAGATGGCGGTGGATTTTATCCACAAAGTAAAGGTTTCCAATAATAAATAATATTGGAAAAATGGCCCCGTGGACAGTGAACGTCGCAAATTTAAAAATTTAAAAAAATGTGCAATGTGGGTCTAGCTATAGCACGTGCTCGCTTATCAACGCGTCCAACTGAGCGTTTCCTAGTTTATTTATTCATTCATCTATTCATTCATGCATTCATTCATTCATTAAATTCTTTCTTTCTTTACCTTTTTTCAGTTCATTGACATGTTGCACATACGAAAAATACCAGTACATATCAAATCAAATAACACTACACAAAAATATATATTGCATATAAATACAAATAATAATTATAAATACGTCTTACTATTAACTCATAACGAAAATAATTGTAGGGGTTGAAGAATTCATTAACGGAATAGATATGTTACAAAAAAGGGAACATTCATGGTAAAACTAATGTAAATCCTACAGAGGTCAACCTTACAGAAAAATGTTTGAGCTAAATGTTACAAAATTAACAAGACTTGTCGGCGTTTGACCTTATATAATAAACTTACCAAACGAAAGATTAAAAACCAAGACGGTTGCAAGTGTAACAAGTATTACCACGTCAAAATACATTGCAACAGCTTTCTTCTCAGAGTACTAGCTAAATTCATGTGTAGGTCGTAAGTCCAACTAGAAAGAAACCTAAATTTACGACGACTATCAAACAGTTACAGCCATTACCTTTAATGTGTTATTAAAATAACAATTGCCATTCTTCGTAACAGAAAACACGTGGTGAATGTTTATTGTCAAGTTGTATAGGCCACTTGTCGGCAAGGAAAGTTACATCATAGTAGATTTAAAATATTTTGATTACTGTTATTTTGTAGGAAAGTTATCAAACAAGATCTAGTCACTCTCTTTCATATTTTTAAGCATTTTATTAAAAGTCTGTACCAGCTATGCTATGCTATTATTATTATAGGCTTGCGATGTTTCTTACAAAAAAAGTTTTGCAAACCATTGACTAGGTTATAATAACTAAAAAAGTAAATAATATAAATAATTGACTAAGTTATAATAACTAAAAAAGAAAATAATAAATAAATAATACTAAAAAAGTTGTGCAAGTGTGTGACTTAGTCAATGGTTTGCACAACTTTTGCAGTCAGGAACATCGCAAGCAGCATTTAACGATTGTAGGTTAGTGATTTTATATTTCATAAACGAATTGACGCTTAAAACAAGAGATTTCAACTAGATTTGTATACTATTGTCTCAAACGAAGTTTTTTGTTGACAAACCAAGGCCAGACAATGCAGGTTCGATTTGATAAAACTATCGGTAAACTAAACATTCTTATATAAACAGGTAAATACAAAAAAAATTTGTTTCTTCAGTTATCGTGCCACGAAGAGTACTTAGCTCAAGATATAACAACATAAAGCCAAGATTAAATATTTGTTCAATTTATTACCTCTTATATTTAATGGAAAGTTTATGAAATAAACTCATTACTGTATATTAAAGATAGTATATTCCTTACTTAACTAATATTTGATTTGATTTTACAAGATCAATATTATATTAATAAAACAGGATTGGAAACAATCTCTCCCTGCCGCTCCCCCCCCCCCTCCACCGCCCAATGTGTACCATAATTTGAACGTTTTTTTAATGTTTGACACTTAAGATTGTATAATATGTTAATAATGAGTTCCACGCACAGAGTAATGACAGCTATAAACCACATTACAAGGCCGGCTCCTTCACCACGATTCAGAGATCAATGCTATTTACATATTTCATCAGCCACGTGAGTAACGACCGGCTGTCATCTGAGTTTCGACGCGATTGAACTGGAAAATAGTGATTTCCTACGACCAGTGATGGATGAGTTCGTTGGTTTAACTTTCAGCCGGTCGGCGTTTTAGCCCTGCAAAGTGGGACATACTAACGACAGTTTCTACGTTTCAAATGGGAATGTATATGTTTGTGTTTGTTTAAAGCGACTTTACTTAATGTCAAACCAAAATTTATTTGAGGGGTTCTAGTTTGGAAATTATATCAGTTGTGTTAGAAAGAGAAGAAATTTCAAAATTTTGGTGGAGGTGCCGGGTCTTGGGAATTTAATTAATTTTCTAGTGGAATCTTGATGTTTTATGTTTAAGACTTTCATAAATCGAAGTATAATATTTTTTAGTTTAAAAAGTCATCCCTGTATCATGAATAATGTTTTGTGGATGGGGCTAGGAGCGGTTATGTAAGGGGCGAGAAAATGTTGTCAGAAGAAATCGAAATAAAAAGGCGTAAAAACTGACAGAATTGACCAAGTAGAATCAAGATCACCCCTTAAACTATTCTAAGCTTTATAAAAAATTAATTTAATGCTATAGTTCAACTACGTTCCATCAATTAATTGACTTGAATTATGCCTTTGATTATTAGAGTATCGATATATGGAACAGATTTGAATTGGAGTGGGGCGAATGTGAACTAGCTTATGATTATGTAGCCTGTTATTAATAATTCCTTGTACACAGCTTACTTTTCAATCCATAAATACATACATTAAATGTTTATTCGACCCCCCCAGTCACAATAAAGTCATTAAGTACCGTATACGATTGATAAGTGTTTCGTTCCTTAGATGGCCCCATAGTCAACGTGTTCATAATATTATACCATTGTAACATATTCTTAAACACGCTCTTTATAATTGGCTATGTATATTTTATGTTTGTTATAGGAAAAACCACGGTTATAGATATGAAATAAAAACAGTGAGTCAAAGTCATCGACAAAAAATAAATATAAAATCATTTTTTAATAGGGGAGCTTCGCTCCATAAACATGCACAAAAAAAAACAGCGAGTTAAAATGTAGCTAATTATAAATTGTGCTGGTTTTTAGTTTCAGAATATTCACAACTAAAATGTTAACTTTGACCTTGCTTTGGGTTTAAGCTATCTGGAAGCCGTGTTAAATGCAGTGGTGGCGACCAACATGTCAGCGTTCAATATGGCGACTGTGACGTCATATTCATTCCTTCGCGTCTTTGCGCATGCGCGTTCAATTAGACTCTCTCGTTTTGTATTTATCTTAATTAACAGACTCGATCTCTTCGAGAGTAATTAACGAGTGCTTTGTTTCACTCGGTGACGTCACGACATCCCAGCGGATTATTATAACGAGGGTTCATCGTGATAACGTGTCGTTTAATTCATTTCGACAGATTGTCTCTCTCTCTCTCTCTCTCTCTCTCTCTCTCTCTCTCTCTCGTCATTATATTATGCTTCAAAAGTAAGTTTGCCTGAAGGCTAATATAATTTAATATCCTATTAATCTGTGCTAAAATCAAAAAAGTGCATGGCAAAACTCACATATTAAATTATTGTTATGATCTTGTAATCTAGTTGTATTAAAATTTAAACCGTATAAATGAAGGATGGATGAATGTGATGAGTATGAATGACAACCGCCCTAATGTATTTAAGTGACTTTTATATGTTAAATGTTAATTTGTGTTTTAATATTTTGTAGTGTCCTAATAGTAGTGTGTAGTAATCTGTCATATTTTAATTTGTATCACACATTTTAAAGGTTGGATGTAAGAAATGGCCTCACTGGCCTTAATCTTGCCTATAATAAAGTCCTTAATCAATCAAGCAATCAAGCAATCAAGCTCTCTCTCTCTCTCTGGTGATATTGATATTATCAATAGCGTATAAAATGTAATCCAAACCTCCTTAAGGCTATTCCAGAGCACTCTTACCGATATTTTGAAAGTCAAAGGAAAATGGCTCAAAGTTGGTTGGATGAAAGATGAACTTTAATAAAAAAGAAGATTTTTTTTTTTGACGGGACAAAAGCTCCATTTTGGCCATTATATGCAAATTTTGGGTCAATAAGAAAACAACAGTTCTAGGTGCAATACATAATTTTAAGCTTTGATTTTTTTGTTTTTTCAACACACCTTTGTCTGCGCTATGAGTATAAGGGCAAATATTTTCTGAAATAACGTTTGATGTACGATTTGTTTCGTCTTCTGGTTCAAAATTCTTAATTGTGCCATGTGACGAAAAAATCGTATATCAAACGTTTTTTCAGAAAAGTATTTTCCCTTATACTCAAAGCATAGGCAAAGGTGTGTTGAAAAAAAAATCAAAGCTTAAAATTAAGTATTGCACCTAGAACTGTTGTTTTCTTATCGACCCAAAATTTGCATATAATGGCCAAAATGGAGCTTTTGTCCTGTCCAAAAAAAAAGTTATTTTTTTCTTCTTTTTTTATTAAAGTTCATCTTTCATACAACTTAACAATTTAAGCCATTTTCCTTTGACTTTCAAAATATCGGTAAAAGAGCTCTGGAATAGCCTTAAAGGTTGGTTGAAAGATAGGGTTTCACTAGCCTTAATCCCCCTTCAAATAAAGACCAAAATCAATCAATCAATCAATCTTCCCCACTCTGTACCTCGCTTGGACCCGGGGTAGAGCCAGAGCATTTCTCTGGTGATCTTACCAGGCAGAAAATAAAAGGGCAAATACCATCTCGCAAATATGAGCGACCCAACAGTAGGGAACTGTTGTACTCCCTGAAATCAGAGGTCGGGAAATCTCTTATTTCTCTCTCCCCGCTCAAACCTCTCTGACGGCTACGACAACAACAACGACGACGACAATAGGAGAACCCTTCTCCCCTCTCCCCCGCCCTGGGTCTTTCGTCCCCACATCGCCTTGGCTAGAGTTGCGCCCTATGTTTTATCGGTTGACGTGCCCTTAATTCAAAAAATATTTAAATCTCTATCTCAGTTATAAGTGTTCATGACGTTCGCTTAATTTATACTACTGGGTTATCGTGACGGTTGTTGTTTTACATAATTCCAAAACACGACTGTTTTTGTTTTGTTTCTGGTATAAAATATCTAATCATATGTTTCTGAGCTAACTTTGGAAATTGATTTATGATAAAATAAAGATGATATGTTTTGGAATTTCCTCTTCGTGTAATTAATATTTAATACTGAACCGTTCGAGAAACAATGAATGACATGTGTAAATTCAGTGAAATTACATTAAAGTCGACTGTAGAATTGATGTTTTATGACATAAACAAGGATAAAAAAAACCCATTGCAATACGATACTTATCATTTAACCGAGAGCTCAAACATATTATCATGTCTGAAAAAAGTGGAGTAAAAGAATAAAAATGACATTAAAATAATGTGGAAATAGTATAGTTTGAATAATTTCACCTTGGGGAATCACAATCGTATAAGTTTCAGCATGGCAAGTTGTGTATAATTACAAAACATTAAAATACATAACTCACTGAATCAATATTAATTTTCTTCATTTTCCGCGAGTACTTTTTTTACTTTCTTATGAGAAAAATATGTAACAAGAACTTCTTGATTAGCTTTCGTACAGTTAAACATTATATTGTTTCATCCTCGGGGAAAATACTTCTCTGGTTTCGTTTCAAAAGAACCAACTGAAAGAAAATTACGTTTGGGAAATGGATATATGCCCGGTCTGTTCCAGATGTACTGTGGAGAAAATTTTTGCCTCCAGTGTATTTGAAATATATATTTACTTTGTATGTGGAGACCTAGAACCGATAGTTTGAATAAAGAGAGACTTGGCAAACACTACGGACCACTACGGTTGGCAATTCTGGATTCACGAGCGTCCGTAACTCTTTCCAATACCTAAGATAACAAACCTAAACACGTAGACCTGAATTCTTATTTGCTACTATTTGCTCGACCCTACTTGTGAGAAGATAGAAGTATTTGTTTTATTGTTATTATTATTTATTTTTACAAATCAAGGTTATCAAGGTCTTTAAATTGTTTAAGAGAATCAAAGAGGGCTGGGCCTTTAGCAATCTATGCCCGATTTCCTTATTTACAACTTATTGAAAATAAACAATGCACAATATAATCATAGGATTAAATGAGAGTGATATATAAATAAACAAAATGTTGTACTATCAAAATGACGAAGTTTAAAACTTACATTTTAGACAAAATAACTTTTTATTTTATTACTGAAATTTGTGGCATCTTTGATTTTTGGTCTTTGATTATCTTTGATCACTGTACATTTATGTGCCAAGTTTTCTTTGTTATCCTTCTTTGTTAATCAGTATTTATAATTAAATAGGATAGGCGTTAAATAAATAAGTAAGTAAATAAATACATAAATACATAAAACCGTGTTCTTCCGAAGTCTCACGCGTTACGCACGAGCTAAATATGTGGAATTACCACAGAGGCGAATCATGTATGTTAATTTCTATGTGTAATATTTTCTGCTTCAATTAACGTTTATTATTGCTATTGAAATATATTATGAGTACATATTGTTTAAGTTGATGAGTTCATGTGACGAACCGAGAAAATATAAGTATACTCACTAAATATCCCAATCATGTATGCAAACACTTTTGACAAAATGTTTACCAATATTCATATTTAAATTGTTGAACTTTGGTGTGACTGGAAATGTACTTGACAATGGATGACCGAACACAAATACCAACACTTCTCAACGACATTAAACATCCTTTAGAGATAAATATCCACAAGAGATATTTGAGAGAGGACTGTTGAGGCTTTTCGGGGTATCTTCTGAATTCTATTAAATTAAGTTTAATTGAACATTCCTCTGTAACAACATTATTTATTAACTTGAAAAAGAGAAAAAATATTTTAAATACTTAACAGCAGTCTTTGTGAAACAAAAACAATTTTTAAAAAATACGCAATACCAGACAAAACATAATCAGATGGTTAATTTTTAATATCTCTTCTTTTCAGTTTAATAAATGAAATAACACCAGTGGAATGCCCAATAAATTTATTACGATAACATGTTACATAACGGTGGCTTTGGAGCCGTCCTAGCAACGAAGCACACAATAAATTGTAAAATTCTTTCAAGTTATAGCCTTGTTGATTTTGGAATTGTCCGCGGTTAAATCGTGACCAACTAGTTTGATCGGTGTTTTCTATTTAAAATACCGATCTCTGACTGTCAATTGTTCGCTCGTCGATGGCGTTGGCGCCGACAGGGTTGGCTGGGTCCGCATTAGTGTTAATCAGTTATGTGACTGAGTGGGTAAACTCTAAATACGAATTTATTTATACGAAAGTAAAGTAGATACAACTATATCCCTTGAATAACTTATGGTCAATAGTGTACATGCACATTTAAGTGGATCGCGACTTCTTTAACGAAGAAGACAACATGGTATTTAAATCATTTGCAGAGCAAAGTAATTAAACGACAGAACTTTTATTAATGATTTGTTTATAAACTAGGAAAACGCTAAAGTCCCGCCGCGTTGATGGATGAGCTTTTTAAAGTTTTTAGTTTGCGTGGGATATCTTTACTTTTGCAAGTGCTTTGATTTGCTGCCTACGCATTGTAGGTGATTGTTGTCAAGTTTCTATTGTTTCTTGTCAATTGGTATTATTTACCGTAAAAAACTTTTATTAAAAGCTTTATTTCTTGAATTCTGGCTAGCTTTTCAACTTTTTCTTTCAAAAGGTACTACAACACCTTAACCTTAATGTCCATGAATAATATGAACGTTGTAGCCCACCCGTTTGGTCAGAATTGGCCCAAATGGCACGAAAATATCGCACAAAAAATCGAAAAAAATCCTAAAAGTACGATATTCATGAGAAATATTTCTTCGATTGTACCCAAAAACGTAGCAAGTCTAAGTTCAAAGATTTCGAAGGTCCTGTCAAATTTTCATCAAGATCGGATATGCCGTTTGCCCGGTAGAGAGCAAACAAACAGACGGGAAAACAAACAAAAAAAAAAAAAAAAACAAAAAAAACACCCGAGCTAAATTTTTTGGGGGGTCGGTGAAATTGAAGTCTTCGCTTCGCTCATCCAATAAATTTTAACCGACATTGTTGGCTCGAGCTCTAAGCGATCAACTCTTATTCGGGAGGTCCCGAGTTCTAAGCCCGTCGAGACCGGCAATCCTGACTGTATTTGTTTTCCTCAGTTGTTAACGCGAATGCAAGGGTTGAGTCCTCTTAAAACAGCCCTCGGACATCACTTCACAATTGTCCGACTTCCAATATACCTAGTTAGGGCATACAAAGCACCCTATAATCGGTTTCTCACAAAAATTGAATAATTATATATGATTTATTAAATATATGTTAGCCAGCGGTTTAGCCGAGCTCGTTTAACCGGTTCCCACTCGAACACCGAAGTTAACCAGAATCGGTCATGGGTAGAGTGGGTGACCGCCATGCCCTGAAACTCACGTATACCGCTGGTTAGAGCTGATGGAGGGTTCGAAAGCTAGTGTAACGGCTTCGTTCTCCTCGACGTCTGCTCGGCAGTCCGGTTTAGTGGAGGAACCTGTGTGACTGTCAAAGTTACACCGTCCTTTCGGATGGGACGCTAAGCCGTTGGTCCCTTGGTACTTTTGGATAGGAGTTAGTCAGTTAGGCTACGTGCCGGTACCAGGTTTCCCCTCCTCCCTTCTGTTCATACGTCATCCTCATCTATCACCACTCATCGTCTCGAATAGACAAAGTGCATAGATATGAGACGTTAAGCAATATCCAATCAATCAATTAAATATATATTTAGAATTCTAACAGAGATTTATAATTTTTGTTTGCAGTCCTTGGTGTACCGCGACGGAGGCAACCTCGTGTCTGGCTCACTGGAGGCGCTAGTGCAGCACATGGTACCAACAGCCGACTACTACCCCGACAGAGCCTACCTCTTCGCCTTTCTTCTCAGCTCCCGACTCTTTATCAAACCTCATGAGCTGCTGGGCGAAGTTTGCGCACTCTGTGATTCACAACAGAAACTAGGAGACAAGCAGATGCCCACCAAGGTAAGTTACAACATATTTTTTTATTTTGATATGAAAGTATGCTAGTTAAAAGTGCGACTCATTCTTCATTTCTCATCATTGGATGAGCGAAGCGAAGATTCCATTTCACTACACTGGAGAAAAAATCCGGAATGTTTTTTTTTCTTTCTTTCTTTCTGTATTTTTGTGTGTTTGTTAACACGATTCCGGCTAAACCGAAACTCCAATTGCGATGAAATTTTATGGAGGCCTTCGAAATCTCTGAACTTAGAACTGCCACGTTTTTGAGCGCAATCGAAAAATTATTTCTCATGAAAAAATTTCAATTTAGAATTTTTTTCGATTTTTTAAAAATTTCTTCGACTTATAACTCCTACATGCTTTATCCGATTTTAATGATTTTGTCACAGAACCTTAATTTTAAGAATTAATATATTCGTTTTAAAATTTGTGCGTAATCGAATAATTATTTCTTATGAAAATTTCAATATTACGATTTTTTCCTTTTTTTAAATTTCGATTAATTAAAAAAAATAAAGTTAATTTTTATTTTAATTTGATTTAATTTGAAAAAAATTTCAACAAAGTTCTGATATTTTCACAGAACAACAGAAAATCCGCCAAAACACATGGCAGCTCAATTCACCAATTACGCTCATCCAACAACGCGGCGGGACTTAAGCGTTTTTCTAGTTTATATTTCATACGTATAGAACTTAGCATAATTGACCAACGTACGTATCTATAGCCATGCATTGTAACGGCTTCGTTCTTCTCGACGTCTGCTCGGCAGTCCGGGTCAGTGGAGGAACCTATGACTGTCAAAGTTACACCGTCCTTTCGATTGGGACGTTAAGCCGTTGGTCCCCTTGGTACTTTTTGAAAGGAGTAGGCTACGTACCGGTACCGGGTTTCCCCTCCTCCCTTCTGTTCATACTTCATACTCATCTATCACCACTCATCGTGTCGAATAGCCAAAGTGCATTAATCAATCAATAGCCATGCAGATAGATCACATTTGGCAGTTAGTAAATAGCTATTCGCTCGGCCAGGGAGCATTAGACGCGTAAAAACGTTCAAGAAAACGTATAGACAGTCATTCCTTCATTCGTAGATTTTCAACATTTTTTATCAGAAACAATTCACGAAATGGTGAATTCTACAATAATGTTACATGGAAAAGAACTATGATATTCAATTAATTTAATCATCCAAGTGGCATGTGGCGCACACAATTCACAAAATATACCGATTAAGTATTCATATCCCCTCTTTGAATAAAAGAGGACAGTATGAGTGACCCTTGGTGGTCAAGAAAAATACAGCTGCCAAGAAAACATGTCCACGTTCCTTTAAAACTGTCGATCTTTTGTCGCTACGAATGCTATTATATGAATACGGTGTTTTATCCTTTGATATACGAGAATATTGGAACTATAATTTTTTACACAATGATGTACTTTTTCATCTGCATTTTCCGTCTGGCCCTTTGTGTGGTACAAAGCAGAAACCAGTAGACAGTAAGCCTGGAGCTATAAAGACGTTAGAGGTGAATTTTAAATGTACACTCCAAAAGTTTCTCAAAAGCTCTCATAATCCAACGTCAATGTAGATACGCCTTTTGTCTACTACTGAAATGCACTTTACATTTTTGAAACAACAAAGGAAATGTAAGAGACATTTTTCCTTTGGTTCACGAGTTTGAAAGAAGAATTAGAAATATGAACCTAGAATTAAAGGTTGTATCTAGGTATGTACTACTTATTCGCTCAACCCATAGGCCGCTACGACAAAAGCTAATTTGAGTAATCTTCTTTTTTATTGCGAACATTTTTAACCCTTTCACTTCTCAATTAAATTCGTCTAGATAAGTAATTGAAAAAATTAAAATTCAGCATTTTTTCCCTAAAGTTTGGGACTTTTAGGGTTTTTTATCACTTATTTCAAGCAATTCCGACAAGTTTTGGATTGTGAATAAAGAGTTTAATTGAAGTTAAAATTCCAAATTGTTATGGCACACCAAAAACTAGATTTTTTTCTGAAATGTTTGCATATTTGACATTTTGTGTTTCTCAAATACTAGCAATTCTAGCAATGTATTAAATTTCCGGAATAAACCAAAACTTACTAGTTTTTACCTGTTTTAGAATGATATATCTTCTCTCAAAAAAGGTACTATTCGTCCCATTGATTTAGGAAAAAAAATATATTTATTTCTTATCAACAAAAAAAAAATCTTGGCCATATTGAAAAACCATAATTTATCCGCATTGAATTTAGAAAGTTGGTGTCCACTATGGTGGACACGAGTAGCGAGATGGTTAAATTCATGTTTTTGTTCTAGGACAAACGCAAAAGTTGTGCTTCGTCTTGTACTAAAACACTGTAAACCAATTACATGTGTGTAAACTTCTCATGGTGTACTTACGTAATTTTCCAATTCACTGGGAAAATCTACACAAATATTGTTTGTTCTATCTTCATCCTCCGATAGATAAGGTTAATTCTCATTTCTCGTACTAAACAGTTTATGTATCGTTTAAAGTTTTTTTCATCGAGTGCATTATTAAAAGTGCATATCAAATTTTTATTCTTCGCCAATGTTTACCTATATCGTATGAACAAACGGTACCAAACTTTGATAAACAAATTACGTACGAAGACGGGTGAAATAAAAATCATCGTGATGGAAGAAAAAATGAAGACGTATGTTCAAAAACCACAAACGCACATTTTATCAATGGTACCTTTTTTGAGAGAAGAAACATCTATAAATCATTAGACTTTTCACTGTTAATACTAATTAATTAATGACATAATGAACTAATGATTTATATGTGTAACGTTACTACCTGTTATATAGTTTCAATTTTTATAAGAAGAAACATCATTCTAAAACAGCTAAAAACTAGTAAATTTTGGTTTATTCCGGAAATTTAATACATTGCTAGAATTTGTACACAAAATGTCAAACATTTCAGAAAAAAAATCTAGTTTTTGGTCCCATGATGGTTTTTATTGTGCTTTCAAACTTCGTCCAGTCGCACACAATGCTGTAAGCCACAGTTTTTTTTTGTTGCGAGTCTTCAAAATTCATAAAAAAAAGTTCATTTTTGGTTTATGTTCAAACAAATAAAGAAAGACATAATCTTTCTGAGTTAGCACACAAAAATCCGGTCGATTATATTTAAAAATTAAGACATAAATCGAAAAACATAAACTTAAATGTTCGGTTCCATGTGGCGCTCTCGTACTGATTTTGACTGTAGTTTACAACTTTACAGTGTAACTGTGACTTTAACTTTTATACATCTTACTTAATTAAAACCATCCCAATACGAAGTCATCATATATCAAAAGTAATTTCTGAGCTTTCAGTGTAGATATAGCCTGCCATAAAGATCAACCACACACACTACACAGCACTCTTGTTCCTATGTAAATCCAATGTTAATTTATCATAACTGTTGTAATTTTGGCCCATTCCTGGCAATTAAATTGGGTTGTAAATAATGACTTTAATGTGTATACAGCAGTGAAACTGTGCAGTTACATAATATTCGCCAGTAAAGTGAATATATCTTTCTCTTTTATGGGGTCTTAAATTATTTCACTCGTAAGCTAGGGACCTGACTATTGGCGTTGGTAATGAACTTGTCATCAATTTTCAAACGCTCTCTAATTTCTAAATATAATGGAATGAAATGTTTAAGTATTAAAACAGAAAGGTGGTGATTTGGTGGAGGATGTACCAGAGATCCCCTTCTGGAATTTCTTTATTCGACTATGTAGCCTTTCTCAATAGTCTACTACTGCAACGACAACTTTGTAAATGTACTAACGTAGTAACAACTGTTCGATCAAAGTACAAACCTTATTAATAGATATCAATGGGCTACCATTGACTTTTGACTAAGACACGCAAAAATGTCAAGACTCGAAACATTAGTTATTGTATTTATAAAGTTGGTGATGTCGATCGACTATTGTCGCACTAGTTAGTAAATAGACCCCTGTTCTGAGAGCTTAGACGAGAATACTACTTGATTTAGCTCTGTGACTCAATACACAACCTACGACCTATGCTCGTAATTAGGTGACGAATAGACCTTTATTGCTACCGGTAGCCATTTGCCAGAAATAGGTTACCAAGGCTTGTTCGAATAATTATAGCCAAGTTCTTTGGAATTCATCACTGCTTAGAGACTGACCAGGGCCTATCCATTGGGTTTTCTCTATGGCTTCTAATTATCTACATACTTAAGTTGTAATACTGAAATCGTTTATACAACGAGGGGTAGACTCAAATAAAATTGATTATATTTATTTTTCCACAGGTTTAAGTAGGTATTGCTTTCTATTCGACAAAGTGGTACTGGTACTAGCAAAGCTTGATAACCAACGTTTTTGTTATTGAATGAGCGTTAGCGAGCGTAGCGAGCGAAGCGAAGATTCCATTCATACTGGAGAAAAAATCCGGAATGTTTTTTTCATTTTTCTTTTTTTGTATTTTTGTGTGTTTGTTAAAACGATTCCGTCTAAACCGATACTCCGATTGCAATGAAATTTTATGGAGGCCTTCGAAATCTCTGAACTTATAACTGCCACGTTTTTGAGCGCAATCGGGAAATTTTTTCTCATGAAAAACGCAATTTTACGACTTTTTTTTATTTTTTCAGAACCTTAATTTTCTGAAACACCTACAGCTTTATCCGATTGTAATGATTTTTTCACAGAACCTTAATTTTATGAATTAAGATATTCGTGTGAAATTTGAGCGTAATCGAAAAATTATTTCTTATGAAAATTGCAATTTTACGATTTTTTTCTTTTTTAAAAATTACGATTAATTAAAAAATTAAGTTAATTTTTTTTTTAAATTTAATTTAATTAAAAAAATTAAGTTATTTTTTTGAGCGAGCGAAGCGAGCGTCTCCACTTGACTCTTATGGCTCGAATGTCTGTTTTTGTTTTTTTCTGTTACTGCTTCGATACAGGTCGCACCGTTTCTCTGATCGACCTAAAATTTTTCACACATGTACATACCACCTAGGCGGGTTGCTGTATAGTTTTTGAACAAAATCCGATCGTTGGTTATAAAAAATAAAAAAATAAAATAAAAAAATAAAAAAATAAAAATGTTCCGATCGTTATGAAATTTTGCAGGGTCAATAAGTACACCATTCTCTCCTATTTTTCAAATTTTCAGCTAAATCGGTCAAGACGTTAAAGACTTATTGGTAATCATAATTCGAAAAATGATGCTAAAAAATGAAGGAGGCAGTGAAGATTCAAAGATACACTTTAGAAGGCATGACGTGAATTAGTACAATGCAAAGATGTTGGAATATTATACAGTGTACAATGTCAATATCCAGTTAGGCCTACACTGTGTGGTGGGCCTTATGGGAATGTCGTACTCGGGTCATGTTGCACGTACCGGTGCTCGCTCAACAACGCGTCCAACTGAGCGTTTTCCTAGTTAAATTTAATTTATTAAAATAAATCTTCGACTAAGTAATGTTTTTTTCACAGAACAACAGAAAATCCGCGTAACACATGGCAGCTCAATGCACCATATACGCTCATCCAACAACGCGGCGGGACTTAAGCGTTTTCCTAGTAGTATTCTCCACACAACGAATTCCGTCTCTTCAACATGACTGATAATGCAGCAACGATTTAACGACAGTAACACTAAAAAATCTTTATTTAGCTATTTATCTATTACAGCAATCCAAATACATTTAAAGTTATAACGCAATGTGTGTCACACGCAGTCTAAATTCAAAAATCAAAATACACAAATCTACAACTTAAATTCTTGCTTCATAAATCTTACACAATCTCTTCTGGGAACATCTCTTTGTACGTCTTTAAGGCACAGAGTCTCTACGAAGAATTATTTTATTTAATCTCAGAGGTAACCTTGTTATTTTTCTCTGTGGATTTAGCATACGAAGCATGGGTTTTATTTTTTAGATTTTGTTAAAAGTTAGTACTGAGCTAAGTGCTCACTTCCTTAAGCAAAGGTCATAGTTGATTTAGTAGTTTTCTCAACGGATGTTTAAGCTGCCATGATAAATTATACTTCGCATTTTACTCCTATTGTGAACAGTCCCAGTAACCTAGTTTTCATTATTTTTGAACCGCATACATTTTCACACACCCAACCTTCTTATCATCCCCCTCAGCTCTCATCAGAATTGCTTGGTCTTAAATCTAGCCGATCCATCACCGGATCTGTGTCAGCAAATTGCTTGCACTTCCGAGTGCCTTGACATGACAAACATCTCTAACCGCTTTGACCGTGTGAAGATAGCATCGTGTTTGCATCACTCAACGTGTAACGTCACATGCGGTTGATAGATGATGAATGGTGTGTATCTTTCTTTCAAAGTTCTTAGGAGAACATCGTAGAACATAATGACATTATGACTCGGATAACACTTACTTGGAAAAAGCTGCGTTCTTAATTTAAAAAGATTAATGGCTTTAAATACATCCTAAGTTAAGTACTTTATCGTTAATTAACCGATAATCAACTTCAATAACTTGTATTGTTTTACTGTTATTTTATTATCAACAAATCAAGAGTACACATAGTGAACTTAAATTTCTGAGGAAAATCCGAGAGGGCTTGGCCCCGTAGCAAATTATGCCTGATTCCCTTCATTACAACTAACTAAATATTAGTTAAATACAATATTATCATAGGATACAATCAGAGTGGTGTATACAAATAAACCAAATGTTGTAAAATGTTAATGTTCAGTCATTCATGCATGTATACATACAATTTTATATTTATAATTTTAATATTTTTGAATTTGAATTTGAGAATGTATGTATTTATATAGCCAATAATATATATGTGTAATTTTCTTATCTAACATTAAATAAAACGCATATAGTCAAATTGTCTGGAATAAAAGTTATAAAATAATATGTACTTAATTAAAACATTCACATAATCATACACTGAAACATACATACAATACAACCCCTCACACATACATTCATGTTTATATTACTTTTAAAGTCATATTTATGTAACTAACTTTATATTATATTGTTTTGATAATGGTAAATTTAATGGCGTGCGGGTACTTGACATTTCAGGCCGGGTCGGATATTTGGGGACCGACCGAAGTTCTCAATTCTAGGGTAACATAAAATTAAATTTTTGAATTTGGTGGAGGTGCCGGTCCAGACAATTTTTAATTTATAGCCTCACAAAATGCCATTCAATGAAAATCCAGACGATAGGAAATGAATTTGGATAAAATTTTGATGTAAGAATCTTTACAAGTAAAATTTACTAAGCTAAACTCGAAAACCCGAAGCAGTTTAGCGCCCGACCCGACTGTCAAAACCTCTACCCGTAAATAGCACTTTGTACTGTAATGTGGCAACAAAAAAACAATAATAAGTAAATAATAAATGTTGTCCTCCCTTGTTAATCAGTTTTTATAACTTAATAGGTTATACAATAAATAAATACACTAAATAATAATAGAGAGAGAGGAAGATAATTGATGTGATTTATGAGATTATGGCGTCAAATCAAGAAAGAAATTAAGAATAAGCCACGTTCTTTCAAGGCTTCAGACAGGCCCTTGATACATTTGTAAAATGTATTTAAATAAATAAGTGGCTCGTTGGAGGGAGTGGTTAGCATATACCTTCTTCCAATGCAGAAGGTCGTGGGTTCGAGTCCCGCTTCAGGCTGAAGTGTTTCAACTTCTAATATGGATTCAAGTCCATCACTTCTTGTCTTAGGAATTAGTAAACGGTGACTTTAGAGCCGTCATAGCAACGAGGCCTCACAAAATAAATTCAAAGTTGTTCTGAATCGGCCTTGTTGATTCTGGCGTTGATTCGCGGGTGTTCGCACTGTCCATTCCACTGAATACTATATTTCCCATTAAAAATATCGATCTTTAGTTGGTTATTGCTCACTCGACGATTACGTCGGGACCTAGGGTTGGCTTGGTCGCTTTGGTTTAAGAGTATTTGCCACACATTCGACGGAACTTGAGCGCTTGGCGCGTGTTATTCATATTTCCGCAGTTCACTTAAGAAAAATGTGTTAATGTTGTAACATAGTTCAATTCCCATTGAAGGTTGTTGATAATTCTCAACGGGCTATCATGTAAACTAAAACATAAAAACATCTTCCGGAACAGAAAAACACGGGAAAATCATTATTGAGGTTCCGGAAGATGTTTTTATGTTTTCGTTTAGATGAAAGACCGTTGAGAATTATCAACAACCTTCAATGTGGATTGAACTATGTTACAACATTAACATATTCTTCGTAATTGTTATTTGAAGTGAGGAAATTTAAATAACATGCGCCAAGCGCTCGAGTTCCGTTCGAAATGCATTGTTGTTGTGATGTTACTATTACAAATATTTACGAAAATGTAGTTTATTGTTGTTTCTGCATCTATGTAATTAGATTTATTTAGTTGGTCCTCCTTTGTAAATCAGTTTTTATAATTGAATAGACGTAAATAAATAATGAAAATAAATAATAATAGTGAAAAATCTGTCCCTAAATATATAGTAGACTCCGCCAATCGATTTCCTGAACGATTCGACTCTGTGATATCGTAGTGTGGGTAGACTCTAAATACGAATTTATTTTTTATTTAAATAAATAAAGTAAGAGTTCTTCTTGTTCTCCCCAGGATCGCCTCGGTCGCTTCGTCCCCCACCTCGTACAACTTCTCGCCGAATGGACGGAGACCTTCCCCTACGACTTCCGTGACGAGCGCGTCATGGGCCACGTGCGTAGCCTGACGCAGAAGTGCGTGTGCGTCGAGCCTGGAGTGCGGGGCGAGGTGTCCACGCTACTGCAGAATCTGCTGCATCGACTCACCGCCTTGGAACGATACGAAGAGTTCCTGCACAGGGTGAACCAGGACGCTACCACGCCGGCGATACAGCACCTTTCGGCGGTGAGTGGAGTGGATTTTTCGTTAGATAGTAGTAGCAGAGTCGATAAAGAAGTTTAAGGGGAAACTTCTTTATCGACTCTGCTAGTAGTAATAGGGCTAGTGGCGTGTCCAAGGCGGGGGAGAGTTATGTGGTTCAATCCACCCCCACCCCCACCCCCCACCGCCATCACCACCAATAATTTCATTTCATTATTGTCACCATTACAAAATTCTTTATGTCGATTCTAAATCGTGTTCAAACGTCAAATATGACGAAAAATGTCGACTTAAGTCTAAGTGTCTCCGCTGGCTGTGGCTTTCGCCGTAGACTATTTTACCATGCCCCCTCCCCCTAAGGTACATTTCAAGATTCGCCACTGCATAGTGCGCTTTAATAACGAAAATTATTCGCGCGTCAAAGATCTTTCAAGTCCGTTTGAAATCCGAAAAACTAACAAACACGTGCAATACACAATGTCATAATCATGAAAAACATTACATGGTCGACATATTGTCTAAAGAAATCACGGGGGTGGACGTTTAGATCACAAAGGGGGCCAGAATTAATTGGATGAGCGAAGCGAAGACTTCAATTTCACCGACCCCCCAAAAAATTTAGCTCGGGGGTTTTTTTGTTGTTTTTTTCCCCGTCTGTTTGTTCGCTCTCTACCGGGCAAACGGCATATGCGATCTTGATGAAAATTTGACACGACCTTCGTTTTCTCTGAACTTAGACTTGCTACATTTTTTGGGTACAATCGAAGAAATATTTCTCATGAATATCGTACTTTTACGATTTTTTTCGATTTTTAGTGCGATATTTTCGTGCCATTTGGGCCAATTCTGACCAAACGGGTGGGGCTACAACGTTCATATTATACATGGACATTAAGGTTATGGTTATGTAGTACCTTTTGAAAGAAAAGGTGGAAAAAGTTAGCCAGAATCCATAGAAATAAAGGTTTTAATACAAGTTTTTTACGGTAAATAATACCAATTGACAAGAAACAAAAAAAACTTGACAACATTCACCTTCGATGCGTAGGCAGCAAAACAAAGCACTTGCAAAAGTAAAGATATCCCACGCAAACTAAAACCTTTAAAAAGCTCATCCATCAACGCGGCGGGACTTTAGCGTTTTCCTAGTTAATATATTTCTCCTGGCTCTGCCTTAAAGGTACCATGAGGGAATTTCTTTTCGGGCAGAGGTAGTACCAGAGAAATCCTGCCTGAAGGTGGAGATAATTCCTCAGGATATTTCATGGGATGAGCGAAGCGAAGACTTCAATTTCACCGACCCCCCAAAAAAATTTTGCTCGGTTTGTTTTTTTTTTTTTTTTTTTGTTTGTTTGTTTTTCCGTCTGTTTGTTCGCTCTCTACCGGGCAAACGGCATATGCGATCTTGATGAAAATTTGACACGACCTTCGTTTTCTCTGGAACTTAGACTTGCCACGTTTTTGGGTACAATCGAAGAAATATTTCTCATGAATATCGTACTTTTACGATTTCTTTCGATTTTTAGTGCGATATTTTCGTGCCATTTGGGCCAATTCTGACCAAACGGGTGGGCTACAACGTTCATATTTCACATGGACATTAAGGTAATGGTGATGTATTGCTTTCTGAAAGAAAAAATTGAAAAAGTTAGCCAGAATCGAGAGAAATAAAGCTTTGAATATACTGTTTTTGACTTTTGTGCGATAGTTTCGTGCCATTTGGGCCTATTCTGACCAAACGGGGGGGGCGACAACGTGCATATTATACATGGGCATTAAGGTTATGGTGATGTAGTACCTTTTGAAAGAAAATGTTGAAAAAGTTAGCCAGAATCCATAGAAATATAGCTTTTAATGTAAGATTTTTACGTTAAATAATAACAAATTACAAGAAACAATAGAAACTTGACAACAATCACCTACAATGCGTCGGCAGAAAAACAAAGCATTTGCAAAAGTAAAGATATCCCACGCAAACTAAAAACTTTAAAAAAAAAGCTCATCCATCAACGCGGCGGGACTTTAGCGTTTTCCTAGTATTTGTATTTCTATGAATCTTTCTGTGTTTGCTTATGGATAAACGTTTGCCACTATCATAGCCGACAAAACAAACGGTTAAACTCACTAGCTCGGGTTTAACACCATCTCCACACCCTATACCTAATCAGCCTAGTAGTGTACTACTAGTTTCTAAAGTTTCTAATCCGGTATTTTTCCGAAATGATTTTACCTTCAAAAATATTATTTTTAACGGTCACGTTATTAATAGCTGTTTCAACAGTCACGTAACAATTATTCTCTCAAATTATATGATACAACTGAATTGAGCCAATATTAAAATATAGCAATCAATCATCATTATCTCTCTACTCATTACCATACCTGATATGTTGGTTCTGAAATCGGCAATTGTTTGTGAACAACGAAATGATAAAAGTCATAGAAACATGACGAAATTAACCAGAGGCTATTAAACCAAATATATTTCATTCAACGGCGACGATCAAACTATCAACAATTGAAAATATTATTATTAGTACATTATTTAGTCGTGCATCATTTGGCGAGTTTAATTGTATGGTGTACTAAGTCAATGCGGAAAAGATTGAATTTCGACACGAAAACACCAAATTCTAGTTCAAACGTTGACTTTAGTTTCAACTTATGATTTAACTTCGAGATTCAGCTATTTAAGTCACCTGTGAAACACTTCTAAATTCAAACGGCCACGTATTACCTGACGATTGAACTTGATTCATAGCATTGCTAAACTACCCACGCAATCGAAACTACACTTCAAACGTGTTAGCCCCCCCCCCCCCCCCAGTAGAAACCCCAGCCAAACAACACCCCCCCTTTCATCTCAAGCCTTGGGTAGGTATAGACATTCTAATCATAACCTGATTAAATCTGGTAAGTAAACCAAAGAGCCCTATGATGCTCAAGGGGCATTGCCAACCTTTGAACTCACTTCGAGTGGGCTCAACTTGGCTCTTACCAACTTGAGGGGTTAAATGTTTGTGTTGTTATGTTAGGGTTGGAGAGAGTCGGTATGCCGATAATTCACAAGTGATTAAATGCGAAGTCCTTGTCGGCCCTTGTTACGGGGACTGCTCCATTCTCCCACACGTCCACTCCCGGGGAGATTTCTCTAAACTTGGTAAACTCACAATGACCGGGCACTAATGTGTATTAACAATGTTATCATACTTTTTTATTTGTCACTAAACAAGGGCATTTGTCACTAGCTTCGCCTTCGAAAATTTATTCTTACTTCAGTCAAATGTTACAACATATTTGTATCGTTACAACCAATAATGCCATGTTGAAAGTCAGGGTGAACTTGGACCAGTTTATGTTATTATGTTTAATCATGGATAAAATGTCCATTTAAAAATCGAATTAACCCCATATTACGTCAATTTCAATATACATTCGGCATAACATATTTTGATCACCAATTTTCACCTTAAAATTTTGAATCTTTCGGAAGGAATCGTTTACAAAGGATATATGCATGTCGCGAACCGAGAACATTCAAATGTTTTAAATAACTTTCTTCTCATCAAGCAGCGGAAATATCTGCAAAATACCTGTTTGGTGGCCAGCCCATGGTCAGTTACTAAAAATACTTAACAATATTTGGAAAATGTGTTCTAAGTGCGATAAACGCGCATTCTTATTTGACATACTGGTGACAACACCAAACACCATCGGTCACTTTGAATAACTTCTGTGTTCAACATTACAACCCCCTCCGGCCAACGCAGTACTCGGCCGACGTGCTTTTTCTTTCCGGGTTGTTCACCCATGGAACGACCTGCCGCCCGCCCTCAAAGACTGCCCAGTGAACCACTTCCCTTCCCTGTGCAAGGAGCACTTGTGGCAGAACTTCTGACATGTGCCTTGCTAGTTTTGTGCTTCAGCAAGTCTCTTCGCGGCACGAGATTTCTTTATGAGTTTTAAGTGTTTTAGCAAAATGTTTGCTAGCGTCGACGCCGTTTCTCGACAAAATACTTTTAACTTCCTTCTTTGTTAAATGTAATTATGTCAAGAATAAACAACAATATATTATAATCATTGAATCCTTACGTTTTACGGTATAATGCACGATTGGTAATATCAGTTAACTTTAATCAGATTTTAAAATGTTTCACAAAATAATCTGCGTTTCTTTAACCAATCGTATAATCCTTATTATGACAAGAATTTTTGCTTGTATTGATTGCATCATACAGACAGCTAGAAACAACAAGTGCAAATATTCTACGAGAACATTTATTTCATCTCACTGACCTTGTGTACAATAAATTCAAATTTAGCCTATTCATGTATTTTATCTGTCCCTGGATTTTAGAGTTGCAAGAGTTTTAACATTTTGGATACGTGGATAATAAAAGAATACGTTAATGTATCATAGTTATATCGAACTACATTGACGGTGAAAACAAATGTTTCCCCGACAAAATCCATGTAATAAAACTGGCCGTTTGTTTTAACTCCCAGCCAGTTCGACGGTGCGACTTTATTATGGGTCTAAATTGGTTGAACAAACGTATCATCACCAACTGAAAACTGCCCATAGAGTTCACATTTGTAAAATTATGGAAAATATTCACGCGAATATTGGACCATTTATTTAATGCGGTCTATACGCACATTCAAACCGCGGTTTTTGCAAATCCCTTGACATATTACTAAATCCCACTGGATTATGCATCTGACTTCATTAATCCCGTTTAGTGGGGGCGGGGGATAACCAGGATGCTACCTCTATAAAGCCGACTGTAAATCACCAGGTTGTAGTAATAACGCATCGTTATTATACCGCGATCACGAACATGCACGCATACACACACACGCACACCAGTTTTTATAACTGAATAGGATAGAGGTTAAATAAATACATAAAATAAATAAAAACAAAAACTCAGATACAGACAGACAAGGTCAGTTTTGGCTGACGCGGAGACGCGTTTAGGCGTCAATTGTTTTTTTTGTTGTTTTTTTTTGGGTAAACGGTTCATAATACTGTTATCAAATTTCACATGAACGTTAATAAAGAATAAATCTATGCTATTCAGTACCCTACGCGTATTCCTAATTTTATTTTGAATAAAAAATTAGTGAAATCATATAATTTACTCCATTTTCGTCAACTTCGGGAATTTATTCCAAGTGTACAGATTTTTTTAACGCAAATCTGCATACTGGATATCAAAGTTTAAATCAATGTGAACGAGCAGGTTAATTAAGTAAATCGTAAGATGGGAATTTCCAGAATTAAAATTCATTTTTTGGATTTCCCATTTTTCCCGTTTTGGACTCATGTCTTGCAATTGATTTTTAAGGTAAATTGTTTGCAACCAAGTGTGAATATCAATATAAAAAGAACTTCATTAACATGCATGCAAAATTTGATAGGCATTACCAACCGTTCAGCAGAAATCATCAACACCTGAGCGCGTGCATTTGAGTTGGGCCAAGCTTAAGATAAAAATTTAAATTTGTGGTTTCGTCTTTTCATTCTTAATATTATAATAATATTAATATCAAATATTCCTTAACACAAACATAGTGTGTCGTTCTATGAATCAGCTGGTTAATCAACTATGATGCGATCAAAATCAATGATAGAATCTACCGGACCGTATCATTGCGGTGTAGATGAATCGCCCGCAGCAATTTAACTTCAGTAATGCAACTTTATAATGCTTTAAACTTGAAAGTTAAATTAAGCTTTTCGTGTTAATTGCGTTTGAAAGTTTTGATGGTTTGATTTCCAAGGGAGTGTTGTGTTCTTCGTGATAAGTTAAGCTAATGTTAAGATAGTGTTTTAGTACACGGTTTTAATCGAGATAATCCAAAAATCTTGCTCGAAGCCTCAAACATTATCCACAAACGGTTAAAGAACTTTTCGTCTTTACCAATTTGATTTTACAAATTGTTAAAATTAATTTGTATTTTTTATATGAACGAAGCGAAGACGTCAATTGATAACTACTCTAAGCACCAGTAGAAATTGCTGTGTATTTTTATACTGAGGCATTGCTTCAAATAAAGAGATTTTAGAGAGTGTAATGCATCACTTTTCTGTCCGTCCGGACATGTGTCACGTTTTACATTAAAAATCGAACATGACGTTCGATTGACAACTTTTGTTTTGTTGACATTTTCCTTTAACAATGTTGAACAATGTTTTTGGTGACCATTCGTGACTTAGATAATTAATTTAATTTAATTTAATTATTTAAAATATAATTTAAAATAATTTAAAATTTCATTAATAATTAAGGTAATTTCTGTGTACTCGGTACCTTACAAGTGCTAGAGAAGATTTTTTTGGTTTTCTTCATCGACAGTTTGTTGATTTAGTAGCTACGCTCCCTATTTTCGGTACTCACAACTCGAAAACACTCACTTTTTTTCAAGGCCAAGCGTAAAAGCCATGGTAAAGTGGGAATAGGACACATTTGATAGCTGTTCACTCGATCAGGATGAATCCGACGTATATGAAACTTTACTTAGTTGTCATTAAAGCATACATGGACAGCACTACAGTCGTAGATTATCAATAACTACATTACAAAGGTGAAACAATTTTAGAGTAGGACAGGTTTAAGATCATTATGTTTTTAGGACTATTTTTTTTTTTGGTTTTCCAAAACCTCTGAAATATCGTAATCTTTGTTTTATTTTGAGTAGTGTATAGTCCTAAAAACATCATGATCAATAACTAACTGTTCATCATCCATGATCAATCCACGAATATGGTATGGTCAATTTTGGACTTTTAAAGAAAATCATAAAACTTAAAATCAATTTAATTTTTTAAACATTTGTTAAATTTTTTTAAGTGTTACTATTGAAAGCTCTATATTTTCGCTTCCTTTACAACTATCCAAAACAACTTACTATGGTGTCAGTGAGCCGAGCGAACATGAATTTGCTTGAAACACATGCCCTATATCCTCTTAGTTAAACTTTATATCTTGTTATGCGGCGCTACAAAATAAAACTCGAAAAACGAGCTCTAGGCGCATTCAAATGTAAAAGCACAAATCATTATTCCTCTTCGAATTGATTTCGTTTTGTTCTCGATCCAGTAGATGCGAAATGTTTCATATTGTACAGAAGAGCTATATTTCACGTTGTGATGCCTCGCTAATGATAAAAAGCAAATGGAATATTACATCAGAATGTTTCTTCCCTTTCATGTTTGGAATTATTGAGTTGAAATTATGTTTTTCACGACCCAGTGAAGTTTTATTAATTGACTGTTCTTGTAGCTTCGGTTTGAAATATTGAGCTAACTGTTTTATCCGGTTCGTTGAATTAAGGTACGAAATCTACGCGATATTTTTAGGCAGAAATGAACAGTGTTAGGCATAGCTTTTTATTTTAATTTACAACGAATTTAAACAAAATTATCATGAGAATTAAATTAATATGATTTAGGGGATGTTCCGATGGGGTCTTAAAGTAAAGCGGATCCAAACCGAACTTTTCTATACCGACTCCATCGATGAGCAAAACTGTCCAACCAGAATCAGTTGTGAAACGATTCTGGTTGGCCATGTTTCACACGCGAGTGATGCGTTAAAATCCACAAGACCAGGGTCCACTAGATACTTATGCTAAGCTGCTGTTAGGTATCTAGTGGACCCTGGATAAGACTAGCTCACAAAAGTAATACCGTTTGTTACATGTACATTATCACGAAAATGCCGATATAATTTAAAACCAAAACCATAATTGTCAGTCTAATTAATATTTTGTTAGTTTACTTCAGTGTAATCGATCTTAAGCCGTGTGGCACATACGATTAGGGCGTTGGTCCTCAGCGTATGACACCAAGATTACGTGGGTTCGAATCCCGGATAAGACATGTGTTTTTTTTATATTGTCCTTCACTTTCATCTGTCACCATCTCGAATAGCAAAATTGCAATTATTGAGATGTTTTCCTTAAGATCGATTAAATGTAGTATATGATTTTTGTTGCTTAACGTCTCTATAAATAATTGTTATTAATTATCATTTATAGAGACATTAATTATTATTTAAAGAGACGTTAAGCAACAAAAATCATTATAATTTAATCGATCTTAAGAATAATTTCATCGTTAACTGAATTATCTAAGCTAAACTTTAATACGCGATATTTTTAATTTATCATTTCGCATTTGCCCCTCTATCGCATTTAATTTGTGTTGGTCTATACTGTCCAGTGTCCATACAATATAAAAACAAATACACACTTGTTCCCTAATAATCGTACAACGCTCTCCACGAATTAAAAGAACGTTTTAACCTTTTGACCTTAAAAGGTTGATCTGATAGCTTTCATTCGATAAAACATCCATCCGTTCGAGCGGCGCTCTAATCGATATCAGTCGGATGATCTACGCCGCTCATCTGGGCTTATACTTATCTTCTTCTACGTTAATCAGCAACTGCTGAACCACGAAGACCAAAGAGGCTTAGAGGATTAAAAGCTCAACGCAATATTGTATTTAATCGCGTATTTTAGGAAAGCCGGGAAAATAGTTTGAAATAGTTCGTGTATGATATACCCGCAAGTCTCACATTCTTTTTTCAACAATAATTTATTTTTCAATAATAATCATTCACATAGCTGTAGTTGTTTTTATATGAGGGTTACCATTATTGTTAATTTTTTTAAATCCAATGGAAAAAAGGTAATAACCTTCCAAAATGCTGCTTGTTAAATCATTTTTCTTACACAACAGTAAATAGCTCATTAATAACTTCCAAATAAAGTTTAATTCGTTGTACTTGTAAATGGTTATTTCGGACATCACTCATTTTGATGTGATAAGTAAAGTGTCAACTAAGTGGATAATATTTTGTTTTGTTTTAGTTTCTGCTTTGAAGTCGCGAAACTTAAATCCTAAATTTTTCACAAGATAAACTCAATTATGCGAATTTAAACACTATAACCGATTTAATTCCCACAATTGACGAAAAGCTTTCCATTTAAATCTAGTTTTAAGCCTGTAGATCAACCACGAAATTAAAGTGTCTCCATAACTCCCACGCCTGGACCCAATTTGCTAATAAAACCACAAATGGCTGGAAACGCGGCTCACAATCAAATAGCAACCTGAGTGTCAAAAGAAATACCCAATTAAGAGACAAAACTAAACAGATAGGTAGAACGGGTCCACTTTTACTGGACCAAATATGCTGATGAAAAAAACTGCAACAATGTATATGGGCATAGCAACAAAAGGAGGGACAGGCTTTATCAGTTCCCCTGCAACTTAGACAATTATTTTACGACTCCGCCCACAAACATTAACCCCGTTCTAAAAGATAAGCATGTTAAGAGCATAAAAGAACAATCTACTACACCAACGTATGATCATTTATTTCAAACACGTGACACCAAAAATGGCAATTAACGCAATTAAACGAATAAAATCGAATGCTGAAGGCGTAGATTTAATCTCCATAAAACTGATTCAATACATGATCAATCTGTTTCCAATTTTAATCGAACCTATTACTTACCTCTTTAACTTCTCACTACACACTCACTCTTACACTGACATCTGGAAACAGGCACTTGTTCGTCCTCTACCAAAGAAACCAATTCCAGCACTGTTCGTGACTACCGTCCAATCAGTATCCTACCATCTCTCTCTAAGGCGCTCGAGTATATTGTTCACACTCAAATAACTGATTTTCTAACAGAGAACAATATACTAGACCAGTACCAATCAGGATTTCGTTCCAGTCATAGTACGTGCACAACGCTTATCAAAGTAACTGACGATATACGTACAAAAAATGGACAGTCGACAACTTACACTTCTGACTTTACTTGACTTTAGCAAAGATTTGACTCAGTTGACTTTGATATACTAATGACTAAACTTGAATCTATAAACTTTTCCCGCCCAACCCTTCAGTGGATGCATTCTTACCTCAGTGGAAGACAGCAATGTATAGTATCGGGTAATAATAAATCTGAATGGATGCCACTTAAGAATGGGGTGCCTCAAGGCAGTGTACTAGGGCCATTATTATTCTCACTCTTTATTAATGACATATCGAAATCGCTCAAATATTGTATCACACATCTTTATGCCGACGACCTTCAAATTTATCTTCATTCCTCCCCTCTCGCATTAACCAAGCAATTCAAATGATGAACGAGGATTGCAATCTTTACATGCTTGGGCGACCAAAAATTGTTTGACTATAAATCCCATAAAATCTCAATCTATGATTCTAGGTTATCACAAACTGCTAGCAAAAATAGACCGCACAAAAATCAACCCCGTTACCTTAAACGGCACGACTATACTTTTCAGCGTCATTTTAGAAACTTGGGACTCTTTATGACAGATGACATGACCTGTACCGAACATATCAAAACACGTGTGTCAGAAAACCTACGCATCTTTACACTCTTTAAACCGTTTAAAAAACTTCCTCCCAACAAAATAAAAACAATGCTCGTACAAAGCCTCGTCATGCCTCATTTGATTATTGCGACGTTTGTACAATGACCTTACTGAAGACCTCTCTATTCGTCTTCAGAGAGCTCAAAAATGCCTGTGTTCGTTTCATCTTTGGTATAAAAAAATATGATCATATTACCCCTGGATTCAAAAATCTTGCGTGGATTCGTCTAAATGACCTAAGAAATCTTAACTCGATTTCCCTTGTTCATCGTCTGCTCTCAACATCAACACCTCGTACCTAGCATTAAATTTTCAATACCTATTCTCAAACCATACCTTCAACACTAGATCTAGATCAGGTACTCAGTTAACATTTCCAACCCATAGAACCAATCTTCTTGACCACTCTTTTACAATAAACGCTATTCGAGTCTGAATACTCTCCCAACGAGCATCAGGGATGTTTACGAATTAGTTACGACACTTTCAAGCATAAAGTACATCAACATTACTTGAGTAATTATAATTAATTAATAGCTATAAAACATCAGCCGCTACAGCCTTTGTTAAATTAATGATTGAGTAATGCATACCACAACCTGCTCCTGCTCACCTGTATTTCTGCACACAATGTCTAAAGCTATATTAATTTTATACTTTTGTGTGAATGGATGAATGAATGTTTCTTAAACTATTGAAGATTTGCATAAATCGATTCAAAATTCATAATTTGCATAACATTACTATACACCTAGAAAATTTTAACTTTGCAATAATGCTACCATAATGTATTTAATGTATTATTTCAATATTTTATATAATCATGTAATGTTCTCTTCATTATCAAATGTATTATTATTATTATTATTATTAGTATAAGGTTGGATGGAAGATAAGGCTCACTAGCCTTAATCCCGCCTTACAATAAAGACCCTTATCTATCTATCTATCTATCGTTTATTTATCGTAATTTTCATAATTTAACAATTATGCGAATCTAAACACTATAACCGATTTAATTCCGAATTATTGAAAAATCGTCAATTTTCATTTTCGAACAAATTTAAGTTTTAAGTTTCTGTAGAAGTTTCAACCAACAGAGTGAATTATAATTGTCTCCATAATTCCACGCACTGGACAACTTTGGCATCAACTCACATCCAAATGCTTTGGAAATGCGTCTCCACAGCAAAGTGAACCGGAAGTGTCTAAAGGAAATGACGCAAAGTTTTAAGTGCACCCTAGCGGAGAGGTTTGAGACTGTGTCCAGCTTTTAATGGAAGTCGGAGTCCCTGCATACCAGATATTCTCGGTGTAAAGTATAGTCACATCAACTGAAATGTAAACTCAGTTATTATTGACGACTTTAGAACCCTAAAGGTGCGTTTGGCAGTATATGGGACCGGAAAAGTTTGTTATTCAGTTGATTACAAGTCCTACAATGCCTTTAAGCCTTCTCGTTGTAGCGGGCTATAATTGAGTTTTCTCACGATTCAACGTAATGTGGCTATTCCTTTGGACAGCAACCTTTTGAAATTAAATAAGTTCTTGACTGTTTTACAACTTCAAAATAAAGATATTTAACTATTTATTCTAAGACGTCAAGAAGCCTGTGATATAATCTCTTGAATATACACTTCAAGGCCAGTTCGTGAACTATTACGTCAATGACTTGATACAGAAAAGGAATGTTAAAATAATTATGATACACTTATTTGGGCTTAATAATTTAGATAAATGTGTGTACCGTACACCACATAATATCAGTTTTGAACAAAAAATCTTCTTTCATCAACTACCTATAACGTCATGTCTATATTTGAATCGTTTAGTATTGTTTTGGTTTTGTTGCGTTGGTATCTTCCACTTTAAGAGAGCCTTTCTGTTACATGATCGGATACATTGGATGCGTGCGTCTTATACTCGACTACAAAACCAATAACGGCGATTGAAGACGTGCGTGAGATAAGAAAAACCAGCGGGAGAACTCTTTAATTTACTGTTAGTCCATTCTTATATTAGTTCTTGCAAAGCCTACAATCTCGTCTTAGATTCGACTCGAATATAATATATTGAGGATCTTAGATAAATGCTATTTATGAGAGTTATTTCTTAGCAACGAGACACAATAAATTCTAAGGTTGTTCTGAAATAGCCTTGTTGATTCTGGCGCTGCTGAGATCGTGTCCAGCTTGATTGATCGGTGCTCCCTACTTAAATATGCCGGTCTTTTGTTGGTCATTGTTCGCTCGTTGATGGTGTTTGCGCCTATAGGGTGGGCTTGGTCTGCTTTAAATTTAATGTCCCCCACTGAAAATCAGTTATGTGATTGATTGGGTAGACTGAAAATATTAATGTAATGTATTTTATTTTATTTTTACTCTTATTGGGGGGTGGGGTTTTATTGTTTTATTCATCCATCGCATTTATTTTCTTTTTACGTTTATATAAAATAGTCTACATGTATCCACTTTTAAAAGGGGATAATGCCAACTAGAAGTCGGTAAAAGGTTTCGAGAACACATATTCTCTCCCGGTCCAAACGGCTCTCTTCAGATTTGCATATAAACACTTATGTTCCCATACGTTCAGCTACCTGTTTTTCTGTAAGTATTAATGTGTGTAATTTAAATGGAGAAAGCCACAATTTAAAAAGAGGATAAAATCAACTACAGCCAAGATATTAACAACGTAGCCATATAGAAGTACCCACATCATAGAGTAAAAAATATTAAAAATTAGTGCTTGATATATTTTAAAATGCATATCGTTTAGTTTATTTTGTAAAATTTTTATTTTCAATTTCATATCATTCTCCACCATCATTTCTATTTAACAACAAAATAGTAAAAAAAAAAATACAATAAATTTAATCATTAAAAATACAAATACAAACAAGTGCAATGTGCAGCTATAGACATAATTGAAATAATACTAGGCATAGGCGATAAAACATAGTTGAATGGAGTTTGATGTCTTTAAACGGAGATAAAATTATATCGGACTTTGGTGGACTAGTGATAAAATGGTGGAGGTGCCGGGGCTAACTAATTATTTTCAACATTCTTGACTATTGATCGTCATGAAAGGTTAAAAATAAGAAGAAGTTTGAAAATAAATGCAATAAAACATAACAATATTAACAATTCCACCTACGGGAGTGTTTCCCGACTAACCAAATCGAGAAACATTACTTTTGATAAGGTCTTCATCGATTGTAGACCTACCCGGCACCTCCACCAAATTTGAAAACAATTTCAAATGTGAAATTAAATTGTTTCGTTTTTACAGACTCATTTTCATTTTCATCGCGTTCAATGTGTTTGTCGCGATGATTAGAGTTCTGACCTGAGATCGGCAACCAAATTGTTACTTTTTGTTAATATTTTCATAAGGTTGAGTATGAGAGAATTATTTGAACGGTTTAAAATTTCAATTTCACACGAGAGATATTTTTCAAATTTGGTGGAGGTGCCGGGTAGCTCCACAATCGATGAAATTAATGTTGTTACGTTTTATTGCATTTATTTTTTAACTTCTTCGGATTTTTAACCTTCCATGATCAATAGTCAAGAATGTTGGAAATAAACTAAATATACTCAATTTCGTTCTGTTGAACATTACAAGCGTATATCTTTGTAAACAACCTTCCAAACTGTCAAAATTTTGTGTTAAAAATTACAGGTCCAACAAAAGTAAACATATGTGAAAATAAGCAGAGTTTTGCGATCAAGCGGTTTTTAAAATCATTATAAAAAGGTTATCACGAGCTCAAAAAACCGTCTTAACAGTTCAGATGAAAAACAAGTCCAAAATCAAGAATGTTCTTGGTGTATAAACAATACCTCAACAAGATGTGCTTGGAGCATCTTGGTGTACTCTTGAACCTCTAGGGTGTAGCTGTAACAGCTGTTGAAGCGAAGTTCTAGAGAGAAGGGTGAATATATTTGTATGCACACAGGAGTAGCTTCCAATCATTACTACCCCTCGGCATCAGCATTAACCCCAATATTGACGCTGAGCGTACAAGTTTCCAACAGGTACAAGATTAAACTAGCAACCCTCTTCTTTATGGGAAATTTATCGTCCATTACATCACGATTATCCTCTTACGTTAAAACTAGAGAAGAAAAGGTAAACGGTATAAAATCTCAGAACTGAATACAAATCGGTTCACAAATGAGATCACTTCCTGAGCCCCCCCCCCCCCCCCTCGTGCTGGTTCGTCTTTTACGAACTGCCATAAAAAAGTTTCAAACTACCGGTTGTAAGCAAATAACGTCGAGGTCTGTGCGCGCACTCAGTGGCACGTGCTGGGAACTAGGAGGCAGTCGTTTGTGACACGTGTAGGGAAGTATGATGTTCATGGTCGGGGCTCGAGGCTATATTAACACTTACTTCCGTAAGAACTATCAGTTTCTCTTATTGGCTTTCTGATATGAGCCAAGAAGTTTTTTTAACTCTCGACCTTACTTTTTTCATTCTGGTAGTGATAGCTGTAACGAGTTTGGGGAATATGTACGTAAGTAAGGAGAAATTGCGTAGAATATGATGGATCTGTAGTGTAACGTTGGTCCTTTTGGTATATTCTTGCTTCCCGTGCATAGTCCGATTGTACAAAACTCGTTTTTTGCTGCCCGACAAAAGAAATCATTCATTGAAATTAATTTTGGCAAACCATTTACATTTTAATAAGGTGAAAGACAAAACAATTAACAAAATCGTCACTCAAAATTTTATTTTACAGTTCTCTCGTAGTGGCCATTGTAGTATATTGGCTGATAGTTAGGTTATGTCCCACCCAAAAGTCTAAACAAATTTATTGCTAATATTTAATACAATTCAGAAGTAAAAAAATCCATCCCGATCGAGGTTCGAACCCGAGTCTCCCACATTCCAAGTAGGCGTCATAGCCACCTAGACCACAGAGACTTCTGAAATTGTAGTTACATTATAGAAGTGAATGGATGGAACATTGGAAAGCTGTTATGTTAATTAACATTCTCTTTTATCCAGTCAGCATTATTGAACTTTTAAGGTATTGCTCCGTGAGAAATATAGTCCTAACATTAAATTAATATTTTAAATTATGACATTAAACTTTTTTACCCGTTTCAGAGAAGCGTCCATGCCTGTCATAAGGTTAAAGGACTAATTTAAAACTTTTTTTATAAAAAGCTTAACGTAGGCCTACACTTGATGTATTTATCCAGCTAAACTTGTTTCAAAATTACTTTTTCGTTTAAGATTTATTAATTACGAACAAAGTGCACTAGAAAGGACGAAACGGAGTGCGATAATAGCACAAAAGTAATTAGAAATTATTAAAAATTTAAAAAATAATTATGCGAGTTTAAAAATTAAATTAGAGAAAATAAGATTTCAAAATTGGTTTTATTCAAGTATCGCCAAAGCAATGGTAATTAATTTTTAATTCAATACGTTTTTGCAAAGCTTTGAGCATCAACCTAGTTCCCCCCCCCCCCCAACTGCGGGTTCATCAGGGGATCTAGTTATTTTTAAGAGTTTTAATTACTTGCGCTAGTGTGCTGTGCGGACGTGCCGAGAACTAATTAAATACTTTTTAATACATTTCTCTTGCAGTCTGTTCCCTTTAGGTAAAGTCATAGCAACGCTTCTCTAGCTAATACATATTAATAATTTATTCTCCTCTGTAGAACTTTGACTGAGTTCATATTAAATGAATACCAATGGACTTTTGAAAGTTGTATTTGGTAAATATACATAAAACTTTCGAAAAGTGTGAAGGTGAAACAACGCTTAAGTTCCGCTGAAACTTGTACATAGATTAGTCATGAGAGAGATGGAACAGAGTATATTAGAGTGACGTCATGAATAATGGCCGCTCCATAGCAACACCATAGCAACGGAATGCTGACTCAAAACACTGGTTGGATCCTATATTGTATTGCATTGTATTGTTTTATTAGTCAATGGATTACATGGATATTGGAAAAACAAGACATAGAATATAAATTATAAACATACCGTATGCATTATGTCCTCCCAATAATAATATGGACTTCGTCATAGATATAACTAAATTATTTGCTAGATTAAAGCATTAACACAACAATATCAACATATCAATGAAAATGCTGAGACGTATGTACATATGGCTGATAAGTTAAAATAAGAAGTAATGAGTTCAAATTAGGATAAAATGGATAAATCAAGCCCCCACCGCAAAAATACAATAATTGTAGTAATGTTAGTATAAATAAATAAATTACCGACAGGTCTCGTGAAAGGATCTTTAAACTGTTCACAATTACCAAGAAATTAATTATAAAGTGGGGAAAATACGATTACTTCAAACCATAAATTATTGAATGCTACTCCCAAAAAAAAATTATGGCTTCGTTTATAGGTTATGTTTGCATACAGCATACTGAAAATTAGTTATATGACTGAGTGGGTAGACTCTAAATACGAATGTATGTACGTATTTATTTTATTTATTAAGACAAGCATTTGAGCTAAAGAATGATATGAGAAGAGTGGGAAGACCTCGAGATAGATGGCAAGATCAAGTACAGGCAGATGTGGAGGAGAGAGGAGAGGAGTGGGAAGTGGTTGAAGAGAGAGAAAGATGGTGGGAGGACAGGAAAAAGTGGAGAGAACTGGTTTTACGACAGAGAATGAGGAAGAAGATGAGGTGCCGAACTTGGCAGACCGGTGATTCGGTGATGCTCAAGATAAATGGTGGAAACACCCCTTTACCCAACTAAATGATGTTGGAACAAAGTGTGGTGATATATATATATATATAAATCACCTTTAACACTTCTAGTTAGTCATAGTCATGTAAACACATTATCTTTAAAAATACTACTAATCAATCAATCTTGAAGACTGGCGTTACCTGTCGTAGTTTTCTCTCTGAACCCAACCTCGAAATTATTCAGTCGATAATAATCTTTAATGAATCAATTTATATCCAGCTTGGTCATGTTTACGCAAATTGTCAACCCCGGATTACCGTTACAAACCGCGACAGTTTTACGCCATTACACGGGTGATTTCGGCTGTATTGCTAATCAACGATTCGATTTGGAACTGATTGCTAAATCCCGACTACCAACAATCACAGGAATACGTGGTGTAATTTCATGCAAGGGCGGTTGAGTAAGGCAGTAAGTTACGATTGCGATATCTATAATAGTAGATTTTGTGTTTGAGGTAATCAGTTACTGGATCAATACTAATTGATGTGTTGAGCAATAACGGAATTCAAACTCTACCTCCGCCTCATCTTATTTTTCTCTTCCGTCCCCTTCCCCTATCCCTTCTCAATATACATTCCCTTTTCCTGAACAATTTCCCCTTCCCGTTTACTTTTCCAATCCCGTTGCCCTTCCCCTTTACATTTACATAAACCCTAATTTTCCCTTTCTCTAAACCCTTTCTTCTTACAATTCCCTTTTCGTTGCCATTCCCCTTTACAATTACATAAACTCTCACCTGTTAAAAGAAATCTAAAATGTGTATTTATTAGTTTTTACTCTTTTATTTTATTTTAAGTGGTGTAATATTGTACACCTAATGTTCAACATAATTCTAAACTTATTTATAAAAATGCATAATGCAATTTTAATTCATTCCCCATCCCTAGCAATAATCTTTATTTAAAAGGCCAGCTTATTATTTATACTTATCATGGAAATCAAACATGGATTCACTCATATTCTCTTACGTGTAGGCGTCGTTTCAGACAAACTAATTTAATTTGTAAATGTAGAGCCTAAGCGCGGGCCTTGTATTGCAGCGCGGCGCTGTGGCAGAATAGTGAACTAGATGAACGTGTGAGTGAACCTTAACTTGGGATTGTATTACGGGAAATAACGTAGTTGAACACAAATTGTGTTATCTTGCACGTGATGAATGATATGTGGGGGTTCTGGTTAGGAAAAGCGATGGGGGTTATTTCTGTGTGTGTTTTGATGAGAGTGGCGGGGGGGGGGGGAGGGGGGGGGGCTCTACTATCCAGATATGTGGGCGATAAAATAAACAACAGGATTCGTGAAATTGAAACAGTTGTGATAGTTTATTACTCGTTTGAGCGAAAGAGAGTATAACTTACTCTCATCGCTGCAAATTGTGAATAGGTTTTGAAAAACAAACTAAACCAGAAGGAAAACGAATACGTTAAATTTGAATAGCAATGATTGTCCCTAAAGGACTTCAAAAAGTAAAATCCTATATCATCGTAACTGCTGACAGTAGTTTTTCTGTATTACTACTTATAAGGAAGCGTAGCTTCACTATGCATCACTTTTCAGTCCATCCGTCTCCAAAGACCGAACACGACCTCCGATTCACATGTGTTTATTGATATTTCCCTTCAACAAAGATGATTATAATATTTTTGGTGATCCTAGGTGTTCGAAGGCTGGGCTAACCCTCAGCTAGTTTGAATATTCATGTTCCCGGCACCTCCACCATAAATGAAGTCTAGATCAAACTAAGAACTTAGCTCCCTGTTTAAGGTACTCCCGCGCCCGAGTTTTTTTCAAATATTATGGACAGTTGGCCAAACACAAACGTTATAATAATCTTTTTTTTGACATGAACCGAACTGTGAATAGGCAATAGGCAATAATGCGCCACTCCAGCCTATGATAGGCTTGGGTCGAAAGGCCCATGCTTATTGCTGACTTATCCAGCCTTAGGTAGGAGGAGGAAATGGAATGTTACCGGGTACTCAACACATGACTCGCTCACTCGTCTAACAACAACCTTGGCGTTTTCCTAGTTATAATACGGATAATGATAATGGACGGTGTCCAACTATACGGTTAAACTTCCAATAAAAAACACTTCTGTCAGGATTGCCGGTAAAGTAAACTAAAACGTAACCTTTCGTATTATATATATGCTCCCTCATGAGCCTCCTCCTCGTGTCATAACTTTACATAAAACACAATCGTTTTATTTAACCCTCTCAACTTTACAAAGTCCTAAACGTTCTTCCCTCCCGGCACGGCAAGGTAGATATAAGAACTCCCGGCTGCGTCTAGACAGAGCACCGCCTCCTCCACGCATACATCATGCAGGCGGTGGCCGGGCTTATCCTATACTCTCAGGGCTCGTATATTTCCACAGTCTAATTCAATTCCGATGTTTCCGCCGACCATGCCTTACACTTTCACAACATCCCAGGGGAAATGAAGGGGGTATCATATACAGCTATGTACATTCTCGCTAGGCCTACAAGTGCACATCTTTCTACTGTATGTTTGGGGTGGGGAATGATTTGTAACCCTGGACATTTAACCTGGGTGAAAGCAACGTTTAAACGTTGTTCTGAATTAAATTCCAGGACTAGGTCTAAATCAAAGTCTATATTCATCAACGTAGAATGTATACACTAATTCTCGGCTATGGCGTAGGAAGTACCGTCTAAAAACTCTCGGTCCATTCTTGGTCCAAATTGTCGATTGGACCTAGCAATCGAAAGTGTACATTCATTTTAAGTCCGGTTCAAAATAGCTGACAGAGACAATGAGCGAAACAATAAATGAATGTATTTTAAAATGTAGGTAGACATTTAAGTTTTGTTTATTTCTCAATTTCATTAATCGGGAAACACTCAATTGATTTTATGTAAATCAATCCAGAAATTACAAAATCCATCCAAGTGGGGTATCGGTCTCCCGATTGCCGGCCGAGTGCTTTACCCCTAAGCTACATCTGGATTGTTGGTGCATTGTAGATCTGAATACATTGGAACAGTACTGCAACGATTCTTGGGGGTAAAGCACTCCACCGGCAATCGGGAGACCGGGATTCGATACCCCGCTGGGTTAGATTTTGTAATTTCTGGATTGATTTACATAAGTTTTGTTTGTTATCACGTAATAAATTATTTTCGCTGAATGCACAATTAGTTTGTATCATGCAAATGCTCTTTGAGTGCACACCTAAAACTCAACTTTAAGTAGTATTGTCTTTGCCCGACAGTGCTCTAGTATAGGGTAGGTAGTATAGCAGTTAAACATTGAGTTGGACTTGGACCTAGACCGGGAGTATAATTCAGTCAGTCCCTACATCCTGAAATATTTATCTCTCTACCAGAATAAGTAATCTCATACATGTATTCCAGACACAAAAATGAAATGGTCTTTTACTTATATTTCCCTTGCGCGCGAACTAGAAAATGCGTCTTACAATTTCTGAACGAACGCTTTTGAAGAAAATAATCCGTCTTGAGGTCCTTGCTTTAGTAAAGTTTATATTCGGATAATAACATTAAGGAGAAATACCAAAGGGAATAGAATGACGTCACCAGAACCGTCGCTATATTGATTGCTGACATATTGGTCAGGACTACTCCATTTAACATGGCAGAGGTTTCCTTATAGCGTCAAACCCAGAGACACAAACCCAAAGTTCACGAAAAAACAAAAATAACAGTACAAGTGAACAATATTGACCCATTGATTTTTTTTCCTTAAAAGGGGCTATTACCTCAAAAAATTATTTTTTACCACATTATCTATAATACTACACTAAAATGACTTTTTAAAATTATATCTTGTAACTGTGATTTTACACGAATATTTCAATTTTTTGATCATGAAATTTGCAAAAATTTGCGTTTTGGGAATTTTTTTAAATCAGCGTTAACTTGCTTCTTTTTTGTTCCACATAGATACTAGATCATCACACCAATCTAAAATGGTCCTTTATAGCATCGTGCCTTGAAACTATGCAAAAATACACAAACACGCAAAAATATGTCTTCCTAAATCACAAAAATAAATATTTTATTGTAAATCAAAATTGTATTAACAAATTAGAAATCTGAAAATGTATTTAAATTAAAGGTTGGATGGAAGAAAAGGTTTAGCTGGCCTTAATCCCGCTGGAAAATAAAGACGATTATCTATCTATCTATCTATCTACTCCTTGGTAATCAGCATATTTTGACCGAACCACTTGCCCAAATTACAAAACAAATTATGGAGGATTTGCAGTAGTACATCAATAATGGCCAATATTTTTTGGATCAAAATCCCCAAAGGTCACGGGGCATAAAGATCGTCCCCATGTTATTTCTTTTATGGGAGATTTTTGCCGATGGGGCCTAGCTCGAAAATAACCAAGTTTGACAATTTTTTGGCGGGTCATGGTGGACCCAATATTTTTTCTGCTAATTTATAAATTCATAATTAGTTAGCCTGAATGAAACATATATTTTTTTTCGTTTAGCGGGTGAATACCCCTTTAATAATTAGTATTAAAGTTGATCCCAGACGGTTTGTGTCACCATGTTTGTTGGCAATAACTTTCCAAACGGCTTCGATTTTTAATACACACATAGCACATGATGTCTCTTTTTGAATTCCTCACTTCATAACGCTTACATTCTAGACATTTTGTATTTATTGTTGTTATTAAAATTAAATTGTAACAAATACAACATCTTTAAAACAAGCGCCCAAAATCTAATCGGCATTTTATTGGAAGAAAAAATTGCTTGAAACCACATTTAAATTACAACACTTAGTCTGTGGCGTCGTAGATGGATTGGTTCACTTTCTTCCCCCCCCCCCCCCCCCCCCCCCCATTATTTATGTGACTGAGTGGGTAAACTCTAATTATGCATTTATTTGTTCGGCTCTGTCTCCGGATAATGTAATATCCAAAAATTGAAAACATTCAGGGAAAGGGATACATTTTTACAATTTTGAGCTTAAATCTTTTACATTTGTTTAAAGGTGTATTTTAAATAGCTCAGAAGATTCCCATCTTCATCATGTTCTTGTGTGTTTCACAGCTGGACGTGACGGAACTGTGCCCGAACCCCGGCCTTCTATCTCAGCAGCTAACCCACATCGAGCTAGAGCGTCTCTCCTACATCGGACCCGAAGAGTTTGTCCAGGCCTTCGCCAAGGACAACCCTCACCTTGAGACGTCCTTCAAGGACATGAAGAAGACGCGGAACCTCGAGTCGTACGTGCAGTGGTTCAACAGGCTCAGCTACTTCGTCGCTACTGAGGTTTGCAAGGTGAGTGCATGACTGACTCCCAGCCTTGGGGAGGAACGCGTTCCTTTTTCAGGAACTTTTGTGGGAACGCGTTCCTTTTCTTAGATCAGGAACTTGTAACGTCAAAGTTACTATTTCGTGGGAACTTGGAACGAATTTAACGTTCCTTAATAAGTTCCTTTCGCCGTCGTATCAATGTGACATCTTGTGTTTTTTTAAATGGTGCAACCCTCGTCAGATGACCTGGGACTCACTTTAATAAATAACAGTAATGATAAATTAACTCATTTCACATTTATCATTGTTTAAATCAGTGATGGTATAAGGAACGTGACGTGAAAGAAACTAAGTTCCTTTTGAGGAACGAGGAACGTCTCAGTTTCTTTTTAGGCAGGAACTTAACTTTTCAAAGTTCCTTTTTTGGGGGAACGTGCCCAAGACTGCTTAACTCCTTCGTTCGTCTTGTGGTAATGCGAAAGGTCCAGGAAGGGTTCGATTCCCGCTATAGGCAGAAGTGTTTTCTAACTTCTGATTTGGACTTGTCCATCAATTCTTGACAACAAGGCTCATAATAAATTCTAAGATTGTGCCGAATTAGCCTTGTTGATTCTGGCGCCGCTTGCGGGTGGAATCGTGTCCAGCTTGATTGATCGGTGTTTCCAACTTAAATATGCCGGTCTCTAGTTGGTCATTGTTTGCTCGTCAATGGTGTCGGCGCCTACAGGGTTGGCTTGGACGTTTTTAAATCTAATGTCCCCACTGATAATCTGTTATGTAACTGAGTGGGTAAACCTAGCTAGATACGAATGTATATATCTATTTTATTAAATCCTCATCAAGTCAGCTAGAAACACTCTCCCCTCAACAATGATACCAAATGTATCGTTATATTTCACGTTTGAAATGCTAGGGACAATTGCATTCCCGTCTTCAGGTGTCTTACTAGGTATATTTGATTTCGGGTAGTTTTGACGGGAATGTCCAAAAGCTGTTTTGGGGAAGTCCATAAATGATGTCACACCATTTGGTATGGGGTGGGGGGTCATAAACTAGTAACAGTGTGTAGCAGGGGGTAGGAGGGGTTACGCTTGCTGTGACATCCATACAAGCACTGCATATAATTTATTTTTTATGTAAAAACATATGTTCAAAAAGAATTATAATATTATGTTCTAGTGAAAATTATAAGTGAAATATTATATCTAACTTAATGTGACTGATTTTTTCACCACAAATTTTTAACCAAAAAATGGTCTAGGGGTCTGGCGGGGCAGTGTGGGGGAGGGTGAAATTTATTTTTATGACGTCATTTAAGGCGAGGGGGGTCACACTTTTTTGTGACAAACTTGGGACAGCCCCTTTTGAAAACCCTCGAACAAACAAAGTTTTTAGTCAGGATTGCCGGTTGGGGGTATCGAACACGGTACTAGCCGAATCAAAGTGTTGAGCGTTTTGCTCGAGATACCTATTGGTATCTGTTGATCAACAATAAAACATGATTTGAAATAAAGGACATAGACAAACGAAAACATTGCAAATTTATAGGAACTAGGAAGCTTCGCAAACGCTTTTTCAGGCACGTTGTTGGATGAGAAAAGCGTAAAATTGCGATTTTCATGAGGAATTATTTTTGGTCACGCTCAAATTTCACACCAATATATTAATTCATAAAATTAAGGTTCTGTAAAAAAATCATTACAATCGGATAAAGCATGTAGGTGTTATAAGTCGAAGAAATTTTTAAAAATCGAAAAAAATCGTAAAATTGCGATTTTAATGAGAAATAATTTTTCGATTGCGCTCAAAAACGTGGCAGTTCTAAGTTCAGAGATTTCGAAGGCCTCCAGAAAATGTCATCGCAATTGGAGTATTGGTTTAGTTGGTATCGTGTTAACAAACAGACAAAAATACAAAAAGAAAGAAAGAAAGGGAAAAAAAACATTCCGGATTTTTTTCTCCAGTGTAGTGAAATGGAATCATCACTTCGCTCACTACGCTCATCCAATTAATAAATCATAGCTTTGGCATTTACCCAACAGTTCAATCTTATATAGATTCCATAGTCAGGAGTTTTTCAATTCCTACGATTTTGCAATGTTTTTGTATGTTAGTGTCAGTTCACATAAAGTCGTAGGCTAGTCCTAGGCCTAGTCCTAGGAAGCAGATGAAACATATGAAACACATGTTATTGTTCACACACGAATCACAAGGTTTAGTTTTATGGTTTAGTGTAGTCGTAGTCATAACAAAGCTGAAAATGTTTCATCTTTCTTATGAGTACGAATCATAGATCGAACATCACTTGCACAAAACAGACAAAAAACAAACAAACCATGACGACTACTAACCTTACGACTAGGACTAAACATACGACTACGAACAAAAACCCTTTACGACTTTATATGAACTGGGCATTAGTGTCCTAGAAAAACCTGTGGCTTGTCCTTCATTTCAAATTCATGTTTCGTTCATTGTTGTTGTAGAGAGTGTTGACTAATAATAACTTATAATACAAATCCGACCAGTTTCCAACAAGAAAGTCTGGTTTATATTTTTTTTGTTATTGCAAAAGTTTTTTTTTTATTTTATAATAAATTCGACATCTCATAAATAATAAGCAACTATCCGTTTAACCATCTGTGATTGGTTTCTAAACTTTTAGTTTACAGGTTGTTTTATGACCTTTGGGTGGTGCAGAAAATTATATTCCTGTTAGGAGACACAAATAATTTCATATTTCTCCCTCAATAAATTGCTACATGACAGCTGCATTTATTTGGTTGTATTGTTTGTATCCAATATAATAATGCAGGCTATAGGATGCAACTGTCATATACATCGCTAGCCTCAACCTCACAATTCTCGCATGGTCTGTCATAAACAGAAACATCCCCTGCACAACACAACACAACAAAACACATCCGTCAAGTAATTTATATCTCACTGACACAATAATTATATACTAATAGCTGGAATGATTTGTTGTAGCGAGAAGTTATAGTTGAATAATAGTGGAGCAGTATTTAATTGCATAGATTTGCCAATTGAATAAATTACATTTTCCATTCATTTTGTTAAATTGTATGTAATGAATAGAGGTGATCATTGAGCAAACTTTGAAATCTTGTACGTTGTGATAACTCCTCTATATTTAATTTCCAGTGAATAAGATGCATTACAGAAATATATAATCGTGAATTTTTACTTGGAACCATGAGTTAATGACATGAAGTAATACTAGGAAAACGCTTAAGTCCCGCCGCGTTGTTGGATGAGCGTAATTGGTGCATTGAGCTGCCATGTGTTATGCGAATTTTCTGTTGTTCTGTGGCAAAATCATTACTTAGTTGAAATTTTTTAAAATTAAATTAAATTAAATTAAAAATTAACTTTTTTTTTTTTTTTTTTTTTTTTTAATTAATCGAAATTGTTAAAAAAATCGTAAAATTGCGATTTTCATAAGAAATAGTTTCTCGATTGCGCTCAAATTTTACACTTATATATTAATTCACAAAATAAAGGTTCTGCGAAAAAATGATTACGATCGGATAAAGCATGTACGTGTTATAAGTCAAAGAGTTGTTTAAAAAAAGAAAAAAACCTGTAAAATTTCGATTTTTATGATAAATATTTTTTTCAATTGCGCTCAAATTTCACAAAAATATCTTAATTCATAAAATAAAGGTTCTGTGCAAAAATCATTAAAATCGGATAATGCATGTAGGTGTTATAAGTCGAATAAATTTTTTAAAAATTGAAAAAAATCGTAAAATTGCGATTTTCATGAGAAACAATTTTCCGATTGCGCTCAAAAACGTGGCAGTTCTAAGTTCAGAGATTTCGAAGGCCTCCATAAAATTTCATCGCAATCGGATTATCGGTTTAGCCGGAATCGTGTGGACAAACAGACAAAAATACAGAAAAAAAAAAAGAAAAAAAAAAACATTCCGGATTTTTTTTCTCCAGTGTAGTGAAATGGAATCTTCGCTTCGCTCGCTACGCTCGCTACGCTCATCCAATTATGCCAAAACTCAAATAAATAAGTATTTATTTCTCATTTGGCTATGCAAAGAGAATGACAGTATAATGTGGATATATCATTACATTTTTAAACTAAAAATATAAAATAAACAAAAAAACAAACAAATTTGCACATTTCTAGTCATAGTATATTGTTTTACTTAAGTTGTAACTCTGTTTAAAACAAATTATACTAGGTGAATTTACATAGCTACATTTACATCTACATTTGCATTTAAATTTACATCAAGACATTGATTTCATCAAAATGAGTACTGTATTTTCTTTCATGTGCACGCCTATTTGTTATGACTTCCTTGTGTAAGCAGTGAGTACTTGTTAAAACATGTTATTAATCCTTGTGTAACGCCGTGTTAACAGCACCTGAAGAAGAAACAGCGCGTGCGGGTCGTTGAATACTGGATCGAGACTGCCCGAGAATGTTTCAACATCGGCAACTTCAACTCTCTAATGGCGATCATCGCAGGACTCAACATCTCACCTATCTCTCGACTCAAGAAGACTGTGAGTACTCAAACTAGCAAAGTTTTGACGGAATATCAACATACAAGCGTATTTCCAATTTTGATATCTCGGATCAATTTCGACAAATCGATTATTATAAGGTATTACATTTCATTGCCAAGTCCAAGTAGTGAGATCATTTTTATCTCTATTTTTTTATACCTTTCCAACTTTACATAACATATTTTACATTAATAATGTTTACAAAATTACTTTAAATAATTGAAAGATATTAACATTTTCTGTAGAAACCAGTAGTTAAGAAAGAACCATTGCAACTTGTATAATTTAGTTTTGGTTGTATGTTTTTGTATGTTTGTTGTTTTTAGTTAGATAAATATAAATCAATAAAAAATATAAATGATTAATCCTTACCTATTCTTGGCAAAAGCAAAAATTGTTACATTTATTGCAGTACAACAGCTAGATTTCCTATTGGGTTTAAATCAGTCTGTGAGGGCTTATTTGATGAACTGATATTGATAACAATGATCTTGATAATGTTTGTGGATCATAATGTAATTTCAACACAACATCTCTACATCTACATTTTAACTAAGTCGGTAGAAGCATCTTTAGAGAAATCGAATAAAGTCTAAACCACGTTGTATGTTTGATTTGGAATTTTAAAAAGGATGGAGAAACTATCATGGGACTTAAATGCAACACAACGTTCTCATCATACGGAGCCCCTAGCTCTTAATAATTCACGACTAATTCTGCCAGCGCAAACACACATATCGAGGTGGCTTCATCACACTGGCTGACGTGAAAGAACAAAGAGACCATCTCAACCAACCAACCTAGCTCATTATTATTTTATATTCTCACCGCTGACGTCATCTTTGTTTTTCATTGATACTCTTGCGTGTAAACTGCATATGGGTGGCAAGGAATGGTTATTGAAAAATTCCTGTACGTACTTTGTTCGACTTCTGGAAATTTGTTCAAAAGAATCGAATCATAATAATGTTTTAATTAATCATGATTACATGGTTTTTTACCATAAACCTGCTTTAAGGACATAGTTATTGACTTATATCTGTTTTTTGTCTATAAAATCGGATATGGTTGACGATAGAACTAGGATTGAAAAATGTCATACTCATAAGGCTTTTAAAAATTTTACAATCATCATTATTATTAATTAAACTTAGATGACCCTCTAAAGTTTTAATAATAAACAGACATTTTAATTGAGTATAGGCCTAGGTGAAAACGGGAGAATGCTAGTCATCTTTCTTAACCAATGTGAGATATATCCGTTGTTTTAGACATGCGGTGTTTCTGAATAATGAGTCTCCTCTACGACCAAGGACCGACCCTCCCCCTCCCCCCCCCCCCCCCCCCCCCCGGTGATCTGTCAATGTCGGAATACAGAAGATTGATCCTATGTTTCAATGGCTTCAAACAGAGAACCCCCCCCTCTACCACAACCCTCACACGACCGCACAAGATAAATCTATTTGCCATCGACAGCATCCAGACTATGGCAGGATAAATTAGCGTATTTCTCCATTTGTCTCGAGAAAATATTACTAGGGCCATATTGTTTAACTTTTAGAAAACTTTTGGTGATTTATAGAGAGTAGGTGTAATAGTAGTATGGCCTTCAGGAAGTAATAGTGTTCTGCGGGAATTTTATTTATTGATATTTTATTAAATACTTTTGAGTTAATCACCTTTTCCATAATTATGTAGCTTATACTCCCATAGAATTCATCACCAAACATCACTACCAATCACCATACATTACAAGCTCGGCACATGACAAACTTAGCTAGCCCGCCGGATCGTAGAACTCACTGTGGGCCGTATCTGTCCCATGGCTGGTGGTCACTCATCTAGACTAGAGGAAAAAGGGAAGGAAAGTGATTAAATGAAATTTAAGACAGTAATATAAGACATAATTAAAATGTCATTATATCATGAACAAAACAAGAATTCATTACCTAAGAGCACTATGGAAAAAGATGGGAAACATTAAAGCTTTTGAAAATCTTTGGAAAATTTTATGAAAGTGATATGAAACTGGAGTAAGTATTTTTTAAATTCTGTATGTTAACCTTACCACTAAACAAAACTTTTGTATACCCGGCCGTAAGTAAATAAATTATGTAATGCAATGGTTGACGCGACCTTATCTAAAAAAAACTTTTTCAAACTTGTTTTGTGTTTAAATGTTTTAGTTCAACACTTGAATGTATTAATTAAACTTTTATTTGAACTAATCCAGTTATGTTTTTAAAGAATATAATATTTATAATAAATATATTAATAGTAACTTCGCGTCGGAGGAAGGTGATGGATGTCACCGAAATATTACGCAGCGGGTGAGTGCTGTGCATTGTTATTTTAACCGTGTTTTGTTCAAAACGTGTTATATTCTCAGGAACAAGTCTGTGTTATTATATCTAAAAATGTCGTCTTGTTTCAGTGGAGCAAAGTTCATCCAAATCTCCGTGCTTAAACCATTTGGAACGTTCCAATGTGCAGCTCGTAACTGTCTCAAAGGCCGCCGTGGCGCTGGTGCACTTTCAAACCGGCGAGTACTGGTGTGATGGTTTTTGATAGCTATGTAAAACCTCTTTGCTACGACGAATTCACATATTTAGCCTGGTTAACGCAACGGGCGGAATGAAATGTTTAAAGAAAAACAACCGGATCATTGTGAATCTGTATTGTCGGCCTGTTCGGCTCTGTATAGGTTTCCGCTTGCTCAGAACCTAAGCATAAATCAAGTCATCTCTTACCTAAGCAGTTTGTAAGGGATGTAGTTTAATTTGATGCAGTTAATTGTATTCAATATTTATTGTGCGGGAGGGGTTTGTGACAACCTAAACCCCTTCCTGTCACATAACCCATGCCCTATGATGATTAGTTGCTTATATAGCACCACGTGTTAATGACGACCGCCACTGGTAATATCATTCTCCGGTTAACAAGTCCTGGTGGTTTATTAATAATTAAAAAATGTCTGTATTGTTTCAGTGGAGCAAAGTTCAGTCGGCCAAATTCTCCGTGCTTGAACACCAGATGGACCCGTCGTCCAACTTCAGCTCGTACCGCTCGACTCTCAAGGCCGCCGTTTGGCGCTGTGCCGGCGCCACGGACGAGAGACAGAGAATCGTCATCCCGTTCTTCTCGTTGCTCGTCAAAGATCTTTACTTTCTCAACGAGGGATGTTCAAACAAGTGAGTACGCTGCGGTAATACTCGCGGATCAATATGGGAAGTTTATTTTTCAAAGTAAAAACATTTGAAGAATAACTTGTAAAAAATCTTTTATTGTTCGGGCTGTTCTGTCACTGTGGATATTATTTATTTGTTTAAAGAAAAGAAACAAGCATAAATTCATAAAGTCATCTATATCATATTTGAAGTTTTTGTAACGGGAGGCAAATAAAAAATAACCACCACTACAGAACAGGCCAAACAATAAAATAACGTCATCAACGGGTCACAAGACACTAAAATATTGTTTGATATAAAAATGAACTGTCTATGTCTAAGGCCCATTATTACGACCAACTGATAAACATTGATTTTATAATGCACCTACAATACAGACGATATTAAGTTGACTGTCTCAGTAGCTTAGGGGTGAAGCACCGAACCGCAATTAGGAGACTTGGGTTCGACCCCACTGAGATGTATTTTCTATTTTCTGGATTGATTTCCATAAAATCATAAAATCATAAGTAATAAAATTGAGAAAATATATCTTTCTTCTTTGTGTTCTAGACTTCCTAATGGCCACATCAACTTTGAGAAGTTCTGGCAGCTAGCCAAGCAGGTGACGGAGTTTATCACTTGGAAACAGGTGGCGTGTCCATTTGAGAAGAACGCCAAGGTTATCACGTTCCTTCAGGCCAGCCCAGTACTCACCGAGAATGGTACGAATCTTATGAATCACTTAATGAATTATTTTGTTTATTCTTACTCTGGCTCTTAAATTAACTTTTTGTAATAATTGCCTACTAGGCTAATTTTTTATTTTAAATTTAATAATTAATTCTTTGTGGTCCCTTCATTTTTGAAGTAACAAGGACATGTTTTTGTGTTTCAGCTCTGGCATTGGCCTCATTCGAGTGCGAGGCACCCGAAAACAGCTCGGAGAAAGAGAGATACAAGTCCCTCAAGTAAGTCGCCGAAAATTAGTTATTACCTCAACGAGCCCAAACAAAATAGGGAACGAGGCTGAAACAGATTTTATATATCGTTTCCGATTTAAAAACAAATTAATATTCAGGTTGGGGGGAGCGTTAGTTCCAGTGACTCGGGCTATTTTAGCTGCCTGTTAGCCAGACCTTACACAACTTCTTCAGCATCCTCTTCATCTGACAACTCTTCCATATTCTGCTGCTTGTTTACCAAGTATCTCCATTTCTTCCGATCTTCCCCTATCTCTTTACTTAACTTTGTATGAACCTATAACTCAACTGATTCGGTTATTTGAGAAACCGAATAAGTCACCCAAATTGCGTAAATGAGTTAAGATAGCCATTTTCTTCAGAATTTCAAGACCTATCGATTAGTAGAGAAACGGAATATTTTTCGACCATGCCTATGTATATTACAGGGTGTCGATTTTCCCGTTGTGTTGAGAAACCGAATAAGTCAGTCCATACGTTCTGAAGAAAAATATTGTATTGATTGAGAAACGGAACAAGTCACTTTCAATAAAATGAGTCATTGGCTCTCATTGCCAAGAAATTTTAATTAAACAAAGATTTAAAAAATTTAGTTTTGTGTTTACTATAATAAACAATCATAAAAACTCATGATACTACCTTATTTTTACTAATTTTATATATACCCGCTCCATTTAATTAAGAAACCAAATAAGTCCACGCTAATTACACCCTCATGATTATGAAATTACATGCTCATAAATATCAATATCAACAAAAATCAATGTAGATAAAAAACTGCATTTTTTGACTTCAGGGTATTAAATTCACGTTTTTTTTGCGTTTTACTCAGAACAATGGTAACATGACTTATTCGGTTTCTCAAATAACCGATTTAACTGTTTTTGAATGCCTAGGTACATAACTCTTTGCATATCTCTTAGAGATTAGATTAATTTTTAAAAAATGTCTAAAAATGAAGAATAAACTTGTCTATCTATCTATCTATCTATCTATCTATCTATCTATCTATCTATCTATCTATCTATCAATCTATATCTTCTCAATTCTACCTCCACCCAACCAAGACTCATCTCTCTCTCTGTGCTTGTTTAATTTGTTCAATTCCGTTATCTCTTGGTCTTCCTACTCTCCCCTATTCCTTCTATATCCTTCCCAACTCTCTTCTTGGTATTCCTTCAGTTTCTGTTCTCTTCATGTGTCCAAACCATCAGTCGCTCTCTATCAATTTGCCACCTCAAACCTTTGCCTCCTTATTGCACTACTTTTCAATTTATCCATTTTGTAATTTCTGACACAACTAAACGACTTCCTTCTTGTTTTCCCAGAGTCCAGGTTGCTGATGCATATGTCAGGATTGGGACAAAATATTAGTTAAGTAGCAGATTACATTTTATTGACATCTCCACATTCCACATTAGTGTAGGATGCCTACACAAATAAATATCACCTACATTGATCTATGTGAGGAATGGTGCTGAGGTAGAAATCTCAAGTTTCATTTATGCTAGACATTATTCACATTACATTATAATAATTCATCATTGATCAAAGGCTACGCCAAAAAAAAATTGTGTCAATTAGACCTTATGTTCAAAGTTTATCTTAAGATAAGACACTAAGGACAAAAAAGTGATAAATAGAGGAAGGGTTGCATGCTAAAAATAACTTCATTTATATATTACTTTTGCTGTTGTTTTTGAACTTTTTTGAAAATGGCATATGAAGATGACGATTAGAATCTTAAGGGAATATGAAACCAATTGTAAAGGTGTTACAATGTATTGTTAAGGTTAATGTCATTATGATCTCTTTTACTTGTATATTATAACCGCTGCTTCTCTGCGCCGCCCTAATGGAAACCTAGATAACAAACTTGAGTTTATCAGTAATCTCACAATTGCATTAACTTTCCATTCCATCCATTTAGATGTACCCTACCAGCATTTCAGAAGTCTGTGACATGTGACTTATTAACTTCTGAATGTACCAATAATTCAGAAGTTAATCAATCACTGTTTGTGCTCACTGTCTTGTTAATAATAGTACCTGCCTTTTGTTTACAGAGCCGAGCTCAACTCCTGAACGTGCCGTTGATTCCCCAAGAAGTGTGATCAGCGTATCGCAGCGCAGCCCGCTGACACAATCGCAAGCCCTTCAGTTTCCGACTCGTCGCGTCTTTGAGTGTTCGGTGCCTTCGTATCTGTGGGACCTGTCTTCGTGATGTTTACGTGTGTCTATGCGTGATGTTTTTATATAAAAAAGTTTCCTCAATACATTCGTCACACTACTCTCCGTAGAACTACTATGTATTAACCTCGTCAAAGTATTTTTGAACTAAACGGTATTATTTTCAATTGAAACAACCATGAGAGGATCATGATGATGTGTACTTACATAACATAACAATTACTGTAATTTGAGGTGACCAGTACTTAGCTCGGAATATTTTTATCCTGTCTTATTCTAAATGCAGTGGTGCGTATATGAAATTAATAGTTATAGATAAAGGTAATTGAGAGTTTTTTGTATTGCCCAAGTGAATGTGTCATACTTTAGTCTGTTTTTGAGTAATCAATTGGTAAATATTTTTGCCAAGTCTAAAAATAGTAAATGTGATTTTAAAACGTGTATAATTTACATGTGAAGGTGTTTAGAAGAAATCTTTATAAGCGTTATTGCTGATTTCTATAAGGAAGGAGTTCACGAAATGTTGAAACAATCACTCTGTGTGGTGAGATAATAGAAGAATCCATCTGATTGCTTGCCTATATGAACAATGTACGTTTCATAATGTTTTCAAATGGAGAACTGAAACCGTTTCTTTATCCAATTCAACATCTTCCAGCCTTTTTCTGTGTTCGTTAAAAGACACAGGTTCATATTTTATATAGTTAGTGTTTTACAATAGCATACTGCGATTGGAACCATTCCGTTTCACCCTTCTGCCATAACGTTGTAGAATAATATGTGACTATTTTGTAACTCCTTATTGTAAAATCCCCGACAACTGTAAAACAAAATACAGTTTGGGCCTACGCACGCACCAGTATGACTTAACGCTGATATTCTAGTCAAACAATGTATAATATTGCACAAATTACAAGGTAATAATTTTATTAATAATAATTTGCATTTTGATTGCAGTTGAAGGTAAAATTATGTGTGGGGAAGGAGATAGCATAATTGTTACTTTCTTCCACATCTTGTTCTCTGTAAAAACAATTATTAATCAGGTCAATGGCAACACTAAATTCATTATTATAACAAGAACAGTATGTCCTTATCTCATTGTATCTCTCTTTTTATCTCCTTTTATTCCTCCTCCTCCTTTTATTGGTTTTAGATGTGTATATAATAATCCAGCACCCTAATGGTTTTTTTTAAATCTATAATAGCATTAGATTTGTTTAATGATTCTGTATTAGACACTCTTGTATTTGTTATATCACCTCAAACAATGGACTTGTTACCAACTTCTTATTTTAATTATGTGCTTTTACTATGATTCTAAACTCTTATTTATGTGCTTTGTTTAACATCAACCCTAAAAAATTGTCATTTATATTAAATCATCGCCACATTATTATAATACCTGATTTTATTGTTTACTGTTGCACCAAAATTAAAACTTAAATTATAAATAATTTGCATAATGTTTTTGGAACCTTTAAAGGAATTTCAAACTATGTTTCAATACAGATGGGACTCTCTAAATGTTTTCCGACAAAATCTCCTTCGCCACATAATATATTTGCCATAGGTATAATTGCAACACTGCAACTGCATTTATTAAAAATAACTCATTTAGTGTAGGTACATTATTAGAATTATAGTAATAGACTTGATATATTTTCCAATGTATGTATGTACTGTATAGTATTTTGTAGTGTGTAGGTTTAATTTGATGTAAGAAAAGTAACTGTCTAACAGAATGAGCCTAATTCGACTTTTAACATGTGTTTAATACTAGTTTCTTGAGGCAATAATGCATTGCTTAGAGAATTTACATGTGAAAGTCTGTTCTACAATCTGTATTCTTTCTCTTTACAAGAAATTGTAATTTATTTTATGTCAAGATGGATCTGAGTTCATCTCCTTAACTTGTGAATGTCATATTATTTTTATACAGTTTTATTAATTTTCCCGATTGGCTGAATTGATTAACATAATGGGTTACGATTGCTCTTCCACATTGTTTTGAAGGATTGTTTTAAATTTTTATTTAAGAGATATCTAATTAAAATTCTAGTAGTATACAGTTCAAAACATTACAGGTGGTGATTGCTGTGTAATGCTCACTTCAGTGTGAATCCGTATTCAACAAGTTATCTATCAATCTTCAGTGGAGAATTACTTTACTTTATGGAGCACATTTAAGTGCCAGTATAACAATCATAGACGACCATTTTATACCTTGTATAATATTTTAGATTGTTCACAAATTTCTCTTACAATATGGAAAAACATTTGGAAGTAAATGAACAAGTATTGTATGCACAAAAGATTTAAAATCAGTTTTTCATATTTAAATTCACCACAATAAAAATGGTCGCACCACAAAATAATTTGGACCTAGAATTGTTTTGATCTTTTATTGATATCTTACTAATTTACATGCAATCCATTAAAATTTATAGATCAGAATATGTTTGCCAGGTAACTAATAAATCTGTATATAAAATGGACACCTCATTGTGGAGTGATTTTCATTTATGCACAGCTTTTAAAGTTGTTAATGGAGACAACCGTTTCAAAACCATATCACCATTATACTGTGGACCATTCTTTTGGTCAATAAGACAGCTATTTTTATTTAATACTTAGTTTTTTGTATAAGTATATTATCTAGAACAGTTATTTTGATTGCACCAACTTCACTAGACTGTGCAAGCAAATTTTTTATTCTAATGCAAAATGTATCTTGTCCTAAAATATCATTCCAATTCATTAATTTATGTTTACTAGATTAAATAGTTTGGAGCCAGAATTTTTCAAACTGAACCCCACTTTTTGTTGAAACACTACCTACTTGTAATGTGGGTGTCTTTACAACTAGATACTTCAACCTGTGCTTGTGTACGTAAACAGGTGGTCTAGTGGTTCAAATACTTGCATCAAGGGAGAGAGGATGGTTCAGAAGACCACTATTTATTTACTCATTCCACCTAAATGTTTCATTCACAAATTGAGGTACTGAGTGAAATAAGGGCATTTCCCAAGATTTGTTATTTTGTTTTAACTGGCAGAGCTACTGTGACAAATCTAAAAAATTAAAGATAGATCGCATCATATATTGGAAATAATGTCACACTTTTTTTGCATACACCCTGTACAAGCAAAGAAAGTAGGCCTACTCCCATCTTACAGTTGAAAGAAAGGTTTCTCTTATTTAGTATCTCAAAGGTACAATTTTTAGTTTTGCCCTTATTCTACAGAGTGCCTCATTATTGTGTTGACTTATTTGTAGAGACATTGTTATATTTTGTGTGTTGATTCTCATTTGCATCAATGTTTTGTAATGTTTTGTTATGTCATAACTCATAATCTTGTTACATTTTTCAATGTACATTTTTACCTGTAGATGAACAATAATTAGTTGCCATTAAAGTGAATGCATTAAACATATTACATATTTTATTATTGAAATTATCTATATCCTACAAAACAAAAAAAACTTGATTAGCTCAACTCACAATCTTCATGGGGGTTACAGTTACCAGTTGGTCCAATTCTGCAAAAATAGCTGAATGAAAGAGGGCTGCAGTCAGTAACGGTTATTCATTAATTTCAATAGCTGAGTCAGTATGCTTAATAAAAATATCCAATTTGAAGACAATTCAATTGCTCTATAGACTATAAAGCTTAATTTTGCATTGGCTGGGGGAAAAAATGGGTTACTGTCAAGAGCAGATGCTTTTTACTATTATTTGAACATGAAGGAAGGTTTTTAATTATAGGTTATATCGAATTATTTGAGGGTGTTGATGTACATATTTTAGTTTAAAATCCAAATGGATGATGGAGCAATGCTATACAACCCACGTGGTTGGTAAGTAATGTTAGTTGTGCTAAAAGACAATTCCAGAAAAAGTACAAAAATGAATCAGCAGACTGCATGCAAATGCCCAATTTGGAGATATGAACCCTCTTTCGCTCAACAGCGGAAGGGTTCACACCACCGCTAGAAGAAACAACAACAACAACAACTTTTGCTCAATTCAATTACACATCGATTTGAGAAAGAATTGTTGCTTTGTGAACAGCATTTGCATATGCGACCATAAATAAAGGTTTTCAATTTTTACCCTAAGGCCTAAATCAAGGAAATTTTCAATAGGTTAGTCCACAAAGGGTAATTTTGTAAATTTATGTCCAAAATTTAAAATGCATGATGGGGCAATTCTATCACTTCTCAGGTGTATTGTTGTAACGATATACGTGAACATTGACAATGAAAGTTCCCTATTTGGTTTGATAAATGTGTCTGAAAACTGCACTCGTAAGTCCGATTGGTTCGAATCCCGGTTGGGGTGGAATTTTTTTTAATTTCTGAATTGTCGTAAATAAAATAATTTTTCATACTTTAATTTTTTTAAATGAACAAACTGAAATGCACAAGAATTTACAAAACACACTCTATACATTAATTAAGTTACAGAGAAACCTTGGAGAAACCAATGGTAGTTTTTTGTTGGCGCCTACAGGGTTGGCTTGGTCGGCTTTAAATTTAATTTTCCCCACTGAAAATCAGAAAATGACTGAGTGGGTAGACTGAGTGTGGCTCATTGGTTTTGTGGTTAGCGTCTCTGCGTCCAATGCAGAAGGTCCAGAGTTCGATTCCCTACATAGGCAGAAGTGTTTAAACTTCTGATTTGGATATAGGTCCATTATTTCTTGGGTTAGGAATATGTAAACGGGGACTTTGGAGCAGTCTTAGCAACGAGACACATAATAAATTCAAAGTTGTTCTGAATCGGCCCTTTTGATTCTGGCGTTGATATGCGGGTGTTCGCACTGTCCATACCACTGATTGCTATATTTCTTATTAAAAAAATATTGATCTTTGTTTGGTTATCGCTCACTCGTCGATTGTGTCGGGGCCTACAGGGTTGGCTTGGTCATTATATGTCATTATAATGTCCCCCACTGAAAAGTGAAAATCTGTTAGGCCTTTATGACTGAGTGTGAGTGGGTAGGCCTCAATGACATAATATAAGCTAAGCGCTAGACACACAGTATAGCCGTGGGGAGCATTACAATTTGAACCTGTCTTGAGTAGGGAAAAACCCACCGCCGTCTAAATGTATCGTACCCTTAAATTTAACAGCCTTTGTGTTAACAAGCGGTGTAAAATCAAAACCGCAAGATGGCGATTTCTCGTTATTATTGAAGAAAAACAGTCTTTCTTCCTCAAATCTCTCAGTTACTCCGATTTCCGAACAAAGCAATTCAAGTTGGTGGACTATCATACTTTTGTCTATCTGCATTAGGCTTTTAGTAATCAAAACTAGTTATTTGTGCGGAATATGTGTCTGAACAAGGTCGTGCAGGTCTAGGGTTGCCTAGGAGAGGCCTAGGGCTTGTCAAACGTGTAATGTTAGCATTAATTGAATGTAGTCCTATAGCCTAATGGAACTAAAGGCTTACACTGTTGTATTATAAATAATTTTCTTTATCTGGGCCTAGGCCCGGGACGGTTTCTGGTTTGTTTTATGAAAGTAATGACAATTTTTCTCGTTTCACACATAGAAGCAAAATTTAAAATGTCCGCCATTTGTTTACGTATTTGTTTATCCCCGCGACGTTCAAATAATCCACTGCATCTTAGTTCATTCAACTAGATGAAGTATCTATGTTGCAGTGAAGTGATTTTTCCCTACTCGAGAGGCTTCAAATTGTTACGCTAGCGCTCGTTTGGAAGGATAGGAGACTGAGCGTCTAGCGCTTTGCTACGCAAAGCTTATGTACGTCATTGGTAGGCCTAGGCCTACACTCTAAATACGAATTTATTTTGTATTTGTTTATTTAAGATATATAAAATACCTTTTTTTCTATTTATTTATTACCCAGTTAGTCCCGTGGACAGTAGTATACTTGCTCTAACGAAAGAATGCAGATGCTTGGTATGGTAGTGGTGGGGGTAGAATGAATGCTCGGTAAATGGAATGTCGCCTTTGTGTATGAATGAGAAATATCTTTTACCAACGCAAGCAAAAATTATCTGTGCTAGATCACAGAGTTCCTCCGTGTGCTAGATCCTTGCTGAGCTAGCGTGAATAGAATTGACAAAGTTGTTATGCTGGGAAAACAATTTCGAGCCACCTGCATTCTTTCGTTGGGACCACTTTACTTTTTATTTGGGCAATAGTCAACAATTGGACTTTGATCAGCAGCTGGCCGTAAAGCTGCAGAGAATAAAAAGAACTGATCATGAATTGACCCACCGCCGCCTCGTCGTTAATACGCGCGTACATTTTACATCAGAAGGCGGTGCCGCGACCGTGACGAGAATTCAACATGGCGTCTTCTCGTTTAGCTCCAAGAAACGTAATATTGTTTTTTTGCTGTAATCAGGTAATTCCATCATTATAATATATTCTTTGTCTTGTAAATTTTGTTGATAGGACGTTACTTAGGCATATGAATGCCTTGGGGCCTGCGCCTAGGCCCCATCATAGGGCTAGGCCGAGGAAGACGGGGAACTTTTGGATATCTAGGTCCCTCGGGTTGGGAGGGGGGTGGGGGTCCATCTCTTTTTCGTAATTTTGTCATAAGAAATCAACCACAGGGCACAGACCTCTTCATTTTTAACATTGCGAATTTTTGTCTGAGAAGCTTCTTATGTACGATTGGTGGCATAGGCCTAGGCCTAGTCCCCAACGCCCACCAGGGCTCCATCCCTGGACCCTACTAGGGCTAGGCCCTAGGCGAGGGCCTAGGCCCCTAGTCCATACGTGGTCATTTTTGTTGATTTGGTTTTTGGCCCCCCTTCCCTAGGGCCTAGCCTAGCCTAGGCGCTAAGTTCTCTTGGGTCCCGTCAAGAGGGAGGCCAATCAGGAAAAACAAGAGGGTCCATAGGCCTGAGCTATTGGTTAGGCCTATGTACTTGCCTAGTAAGGGTGCGTCTGAAATCGACTTTTTGAGCGAGTCTGCTTGCCTAGTCGACTCGTTAGTCAGATGTGACGTCACGTAGTTGTCCAAATGTTGCTAGTAGGCGTGTTTAGTCTGCAGGCTAATCTATAGATCTACCAACACCACAAAAGCCCTGGCCGAAACGGACGAGTCCAAATTGTCTTGAATGCAGGCGATGAGCGCTTACGCGCGTACCGCGAGTGATCGGCGGAGGTGCTGGAGCGGCGAGGCCATATCGCTCCCGCCGTATGCCGTAAGGAGATGTGTTCCTCACGGCTGCCGGCTAGAACTGAGCCGTACGGCGCCCGTATCTACGGAACTCCCCTAAAACCGAGAATGAACTTGGCCCGGAGGCGCGCGCACGTAATGGCGCGGGCCACAGTGGTCTTGGTACATCTATAGCACCCGAGCGTAGTTGCCGAAGGTATAGGCCTATGCTTGCAAGCCTACTTCGCCTGCTTACAAGATGGCGGAGGCTACAGAAATAAATTGTAGAACTGATGATTGTATTCAGATAGATATTCAGCACAACTTCTTGGTTGTATGTAGGCCTACCTAGTTCGCAATACGATATTTAATTAATTTTGTTTTGAAAACATATTTTTACTTCATAACTTCACTTTTTCATGATGGTTTTCGAAGGCGCCCTCAAGTAGCCTACGCCTATAGCTGATAACCAAACCTGCTAGTATGTGAGATTGAAGCAGGCTAGCATGGAGCAGGCAAGTTGTTAACAGGCAAGCAGGCAAAATTATTTCAGATTAGTGTTGCCCAACCCAACGATATATTTTTCAACATCGATATCGGCGCCACTTTGACGATGTCGTATCGCGATATCGAAACCTAAAAATCGATATCGATATCGCGATATCGATCTTTTTCGACTGCAATACAAACCAACCAAACTTTTAAAGGCATACAAACTATGACGCAATAAGCCCCATTCAAAGCAGGGGTTATGCATGATATGTAAAGATATCACAACTTTAGTCTCATGAGCATGGGCCATCACAGATAACTCATGTTAGTGTAATAAAAAGTTATCTGTGGCGACTGGCGACTGCGTTGCTGAAATATTTATTTCCAGTTTATACTATGGTATCGCTTATAAAACGATATCGCGATATTTCCGATAAGACGCAAGGATATCGATATCGAAAATAGGCTCTATTTTCCCGCGATATCGATATCGTATCGAATAATCGATATCGTTGGGCAACACTATTTCAGATGCACCCTAAATCAGTTTGTAACTGAATAGGAACCGAAAGACGTTTTCAAATAAAATAAAAGTATAGTTAGGCCTCTTGCTTAGTAGGGTAGTGTACAGTATACAACACACTATTTATTATATTAGTTAGTATTTATTATTTATTTATTATTTGTTTATTCATTTAGGCCTAGGTACTGTTAAGTTTTTACCATCTTGATGTCAGGTAGGTAGTTTAACATTATTAGGCACATACGGATTTCTTTCCCAATTTTTATGAAGGGGAAGGGAACCAAATTATATTATTTTAGACCTATATGCAAATTAACTAGGCCTATGTATTAATTTTTTATTTGTTTATTTCTCATTGGCCTAGGGCCTATACTACGTACTTTTGAATTTACGTCTTCCAGGTTTGGATGAGACTCCCAGATCTTTTCTACTGAGGATGACGCAACAGACGTAGATTAATTTCAGAATTATCTGTGGTCATTTTATGTGAGTAGGCTACCTACATCTATCTTTGTTTTCGCACTTTCTATTGTCATACGTAGTTTTCTTAGTCTAGTTTTAAACTCCTATCCTAGGCGTTTAGGATAATTCGTTTTGAATCTAGGTCTAATCAAGCTGCCCGATTGAAGGGGATTTTACTGCAAGAATTAGCCCACCTACAATCATACATTGTGTACTATTAGGCAGGGATTGGAACCAGAACCGGAACCCGGAACCGTTTGAAACCGTTTTATATTGTAGAACCGGAACTGTTTGTACAGGTGGTCTACGGAACCGAACCGTTAAATTACACAAGGTTCTTAAAGGTTCCAAAAATCTGCTTTTAATTTTCAACAAAATTAAAATTTCAACTTTTCGAATTATAGGCCCTATTCAAATAAAAACGCTGAAAATTCGTTCACTAGGCCTAGTTTTTGAAAAAATTCTTAACTAGGCCTAGGCCTATTCAGTTTTTTGTACGTACATTTTTTGTCTTCTCACCTTCTGGATCAAATCCTTTCCGATATGGCCCCGCCCGCAAAAACCTGTGCAGGCTGTGCTGTTTAGTTTTGACTAGATTAATCTCAGTGAACATTTTACTTCTTTCTACTGCGTGATGAATAGGCTACTAATACGATCTTTAATAAAAACGTAAACACAAAAATGAACTGTGCCTACATTGAAACACAATCAATAACTGAACTCAAATCTCGTATTTTATTTTTATTTGTAATTTTTTATTTGAAACTTACCGATTATATTATTCATTACAACATTATTAATATTTGTATTAATGTTATTATTTTATTTTTAAGCCTTAATTTAAATTTTTAACCTTAAATGTTCAAAAGTCAAAATTTGTACTTTTACAACTTCCCACGACTTTGCACAAAATATTATTTTAAAGAACCGATCCAGAACCGTAAAGAACCATTAAGAACCGGTTCTTACGGAACCTTTAAATACGTTGGGAACCGGAACCGTTATAAAATTTAGAAGTGGGAACCAGAACCGGAACCGTTATGAATAAAGGTTCCAATCCCTGGTATTAGGTAAGCCGTCCACGGTGGCACTGGCACTGGCACACACAATTAGGGCACTCGTCCAAAGCGTAAGCCTATGACTCTTCGAGGACGTGGGTTCGAATCCCGCATAAGACATGTGTATTTTGTAATCGTCCTTTATCGTAGTCTTATCACCGCTCATTGTCTTGAATAGCCTAGTGCATTAATAGAGATAGATGTAAGTCAATAAAAATCATCAGTCATCATAGGTAGGTACCTAGGTCTTACCATCATAATTTTTTTAATGCAGTCTAATTGAATATTTCTTGTAAGTCTACTGTGGGTTTGCCAAACTTGGTGACAGAAATAGGCATAAGGCCTAGGCCTATGCTAGGTCTAGTCTTACTAAATTTTTCCTTTATTCTCTTGAGGCCCTTTCTAAGGCCCGCCTGTGACCGGTAGGCTATAGTTACAGTTAAGTAAGCTGACCTACCCAGACGTACAGTTTGTAAGTAGCCACGAGTCTTACGCAAGCTCTTCTTGTGTTTCAGATAAGCGCCTAGACAGCGCTCTACATGTTCTCAAGATGCGTGTGTATACCGTAGTGCGACCTACCAGTATGAATAAACAGTGTTTTTCTTGCATAGTTTTTGTTCTGTGTTTTAGAATTTGTTGATTTGCTATTCTATTAATTTTCTAATTATTTCACTCTGTTTTAATTCTCAAAGTTTCAATATTGAGCCTTTTTTTAAGTTGTAAGCATTAATTATTTTCATACTGGACGGACAGGTCAAATAGTTGCAAGTGAGTAAAAAACATTTACCTACAATCAAACATACACTTGAAATCAGTATAAACTGATCAATCAAAGACATTCTCACAAGATTAATCCGCAATATTGCTTAGTCACTTGCTATGTCTGTGCTTGTATTTCTTCTACATCTAGCGTAGGTTGTAGGCCATAAAGCCTACAATCGCCGCCACCCTTAGCACTGGCAGAACTTCTCTCCAGTACTGTACTTCACCATGTCTCGGCTACAGCGCGGGATGGAAATCTTTCTTGGTGAGTTTTGAGTTTTGTTCCTAGTGAGGAGTGCCGTAGGCCTATTTTTTGTTTAAATTTAATTTCTGCCTTTTGTGATAAGTAGGCCCTTCCTTGGCCTAGTACAAAATATAGGTATAGGCAGGGCTCGAATTTTAAAGTATTTAGCACTCGCCCTCCGGGGCCCCGATTCATGTACATTTAACCCGGAGTTAGGGCGAGGTAAGGAAGGAATAGGACGGGTTAGGTCGAACCAATGAACAAGCTCTATGTCACTGTATGAATGACGATTAACTTATCACTGCAACTTAGATGATTGTTTCATTGGTTTCCACCGCCATCTAACTTAGTAAGTTTGACGACGAACTTTGCTAAATGTCGCCGTGTTTTATTTAATTTTTTATGTTTAATGAGAATTTTGATGCGAGTGTGTTGTACATCATCGAATTAAAAAAAATACGTATACTCTTGCCGTAAGTTATGGCATAGCCTAGGACTATCGTATTATTTTGATTCAAAATAAAGTTGCAATTAGCCGTCGAAACTTGTAACTTTTTAGGGAAGTGTGTCGAAACATGGCCATGCAGGCTAGGTAAGGCCTAGGGCTTGTCAAACGTGTATTGGTACTATGCATATTTCCAGGCCTAAAGCCTCCAGGAACAATAGACTAAGTCTATTAAATTATAAATAATTTTCTACAACTAAGCCTAGGTCGATGCCTGTTTATGTTATTTTTTGAGCGCAATAACAATATTTTTCTAGTTTAACGTCTAGGCTCAAAAATAAAAATGTCCGCCTATCTGTTTACAAATTTTGGCTACCTCCGAGGCAGCATAAATCGGTATTCATGAAGCATTGACTTGCCCTAACTCTCGCTAACTTTCACACCACCGCTAATCCTGGCTAGCTCGGGGATTAGGTCGAGGTAAGGCCGAGTGGCAATGACTATTTTTAGGTAAACACATTGTTTTTTACAAAATACTAAACAAGAATATCGAAAATGCGTCTTTGTGAGTCGATTCTATTTTAATCTGAAATTAATAGACATGTAACTTTTTGAATTGTGTCTTGGCATTAACTTGATGGGCCAATTTGTGTGGGAGTGCAAAATCCATTTTTCTCACCACTTTAGGGGTAGTCATTAGTGCCAAAAAGGGCATTAGTAGGGCGATATTGAACAGTAAATACATTTTGCCCAAATAAGGGCCTAACTAGTACGTGTCACAAGTTAAAGGTCTTATAAACAACATATAGACTCGAACCCAAAAAATTGCATATTTTTTACAACGATTTGGTGCAAGAAATTATTTTGTCGTTGTGCCGTTTTTTTTTTTTACCATATCTCAGCCGGTTGTATGTAGGCCTACTGGTAGTCGACACTTGTGTAAAATATTTCTTTACCAGACCAAACAACGAAAGTCTGCACGGGGATATAAAGTACACACAAATAACAGACAATAATTTTAAAAATGCCAATTACTGAGTGTAGCATAACATAAATAAACAATTATTGGGGCAATTTTAAAAGGTAAAAGAATTTGGATCAAGCAGGTTCCGAACTGGCGACCCTTTACGTGGTAGTTGACCATGCTACGCACTACTACGCCACGACGCGGCCGTCCTTCGCGTTGGCTTTGAGTGGTACATCGTTGGTCGTGGTTAGCGTACCTGCTTGCAATGCAGAAGGTCCAGGATTCGATTCCCGTCAAAGTCAGAAGTAAACGGTGACTTTGGAGCCGTCCTAGCAACGAAGCACATAATAAATTCAGAGTTGTTCTGAATCGGCCTTGTTGATTCTGGCGTGGATCCGCGGGTGTTCGCACTGTCCATATCACTGATTGCTATATTTCCTATTACAAATATCGATCTTTGGTTGGTTATCGCTCACTCGTCGATTGCGTCGGCGCCTACATGGTTGGCTTGGTCGCTTTGATTTACTGTCCCCCACTGAAAATCAGTTATATAACTGAGTGGGTAGACTCTAAATACAATTTATTTTATTTATTTATTTATTTATAACACGAGGCTCACGACGCATTCAGATAACTCTTTATTTAATGGTATTATTAAGGGCACTTTTTACACTTCAAAGCCTTCTGCCACATTTAATTACTGTTATAATCGACTATTTATAAAGCATGCACGTTATTACACATTTATTCTGGCGTAATAGCATTTGAAGTGAGGTTTCTGCCGTCGTCGGTGCAAATAGCCACTACCTCCGCCTAACTCTTGGTGTTAGGGAGTATAAGGCTGAGGTAGGGGTAGGGCGAGGTAGCGAGTGTTAGCTCAACGTACATGAATCGGATTTGACGTTGCCCCTCGCTAACTCTTCTTAACCCTGCCTAACCCTGGGATAAAAATGTACATGAATCGGGGCCCGGGCGAGTAGGCCCTACTCTTGTAAATTTACTAGTCCGAAATTAAAAACACTAGTCCGTATTCCTACTCCAAACCACTACTAGTACTACCTACTATAACTTAAATACGTAATTTTGTAATATTAATGATTACGTAATATTTGGCTACCCTTTACAAATGGACCATATTTATCTCCTACGTTAGATATTTCACAAACAGAACAAAACATCGAATCTAGTTGTTGGTCAAACGTTGCCACGTGTGTTCTGTTGGCCAGCGTTCTTGAAAAAGGCGCACTTGATTCTTCTCATATTTTGCATTGTCTGCAGTAGGATTAGGTTTCTGTTTCTTGTTTGGGTGATCAACTCCTTGTAAATACAGACACATATTTGTTGACCGCGTAGTTTAAAACGTAAAATGTACGCAATTTATGTTACGGCTCACCAAAAAAATCACTCGCTCGCCGGGCGAGTGATTTCCAAAAGTTACTCGCCCGCGCAACAATACACTCGCCTCGGGCAACCGGGCGAGCGTTAAATTCGAGTCCTATATAACATACAAGGCCTACCACTTTACTTAAATACAAATCAAATTAATGAGGGTTAGGTATTTTAGGGACATACCATATCTGCAGCCTATAATAGTATTCCCAACAAAGCCTATAGCCCCTACTCTTGGTAGGTCTAAATAGGCTTACTTTATTGGACAAAATTGAGTGTAACAATGTTTTCCATTCATCGTTTCAGGACACACTCTTCGACTGACGGCGGGAGAGTTCGTGATCTCAGACGACGACTTACTCTACTTCAGGTAAGCTGATCATTGACCTACCCTATTCAGGGCTGCCGTTTTTACCGATATAAATATAATCCTTTTTACTAGGGATGTCATAGGGTAGTAAAATTAGGATCCGGTTCCTGACCTTCCAGGAATCGGGTTACCCGAATCCTGAAAGCCTAAATTACGTCATTTTATCGTCGGTTGAAGCGGTTGAAGGTCGTTCGGAAGCGTCTACAAGAAGATACCCGGCAGCGATAAGCTTATCTTCTACTGTTGTGAGACAAAACCTAGCGGTCGGCGGCCACCCATTCCGTCACGTCCTCTTCCGTGACGTCATCGCAACTTGGAAGTTGCTTGAACAATGACGCGTCTGGCTCGGCAGCCCAGCCTTTCACAATAGCGGCGGGTGGGTGGGAGGGGGAGGGGGGTCGCCGGCCGACCAGCCTCGCTCGACGGGCCGGGCAGCCGGCAGTCTGCACTCAAGTCAGCTGCATGGTGGGTGGTCTGCGGCGTTCTAATCGCTCCTTACTACGCACGGCGCAGCGGTTAAAAACCTTTCATTTTCAGTAAAATAACTACCCGATAAAGATTCGAATCCGAAAAACGGATTCGGGTAATTTCTGGATTCGGGTAACCTGGGTACCCTATGACATCCCTACTTTTTACGGATATTTCGAGTATGGTACTTAATGGATATCAGGATATTTAAAGCTTTTTACGGATCTGCGATGTATTAATTTGTTTCCATAAATTTGAATTTTTGCGGTTTAAATTGAGGAAGTTTGTCATATAGGCCTAGTAGATGGCGGTGCATTCCCATTGAGATTCGACCTATCAATTTCCGGCATAAATCAAACTCGTTCGTAATGTCTGTGAAGGTTGCCACTTGTGGCCTATTTCTCTAAAAAGGAGAGAAAGCTTAAGTTGTCGCCGTCGCCGCCGAACAGAAAATATGTGCAACACTACAAACCGGAGTGGGTCTGTGTCAAAATGTTTTGTTTTTTTAACGGAGAGACTGACAATACAGCATTCTGAAAGTAGGCCCTATTGCAATTTGGAACATGTGATTAGTACCTCTGGGGGAAAAAGACCTTGAACAGAACGTCATGCAGCAAGTGCGCTTACGTAAAGAAATTCCGTGGTTGTCAGTACATTGTTTACTACTCATTTTATCAAAGAAGATTCATTGTTTCCTGACAGCTGATCCATTGCTCTCGAACAAAAACTAGCCATATAATAAAACAGGTCTTAGGCAAGTCTGCCAGAGAAAACATTGTGTACATTATGAAAACATAATTTTTCACATTAATGATAGACTAGTCTACTGTAAGTCTACTAGGCCTAGGCAGATGGTCATTATGGTACGCATATTTAGCTTGGCTACAGACAGGGTTAAAACTCAATTTTATAAAAACATGGAGATTGAAGACAGGGCAACTGGGAAAAACCTGTTCAATGTAGGCCCTAGTTGACAAATCATTCAAATAGGATGGGATTGAGTGGAGTTATTGGTTGAGTATGTTATCTGATGTCCCTAAAGCCCTGATGGGAAAATTCAACTCGGTGCTTTCTCGTGTAAAAGAAGCACAGACTGACGTGTGTGTAGGCATCTGCGTATGCCGAGCTCCCGGGTGTATGTGAACAGTTAGCTAGGGATGTCTATGTAAGCGTTCATAAGTGACTTTTTAATTTTACAGTTTAGATTGGAGAAGGGTTGACAGGTTGTGGAAGCATTGAGAACATAAAGCCCAGTCTGAAGGGCTGGGGGCAACAAAACTTTTCACCTGCTAATGACAACTGCAGCTAATTTAAAGTTTCTTGTTACCTTAATCCACGACGCGTTTCGTCCTTCTGGGATTCGCGAGGCGGATGGATGGTGGTCACTAAAAATCCGCTAGCTACATACAAACGAAACTCACAACACATAACCAAACCCGTGGTAGGGCCACGCATGCATGCAGTAATTTTGCCTGCTTGCCTGCTAACAACTTGCCTGCTCCATGCTAGCCTGCTTACACCTCACATACTAGCAGGTTTGGTCATCGGCGACTTGAAGGCGACTAAATCGCCTGCAAAAACCATCTTGTAAAAGTGAGGTTATGAAGTAAAAATATGTTTTCAAATCAAAATTTGCTTCTCCACCATTTAATTGCTGCTGCTAATAATAATTAAATATCGTATTGCAAACTATATACAACCAAGAAATTGTACAGAATATCTATCTGTTTGAATACAATCAGTTCTACAAATTATTTCTGTAGCCCCCGCCATCTTGTAAGCAGGCGAAGTAGGCTTGCAAGCATGCACTTTCGGCAACTACGCTCGGGTGCTACATTAGCAGACTAAACACGCCTACTAGCGACATTTGGACACCAACTACGTGACGTCACTTCCGACTAACGAGTCGACTCGGCAAGCAGACTCGCGCTAAAAGTCGATTTCAGACGTACCCTCACTATCAGCAAGGTTAGGCCTACTTCACACAGGATATTACAGGATATTTTAAGTTCTTTTAAAGGATGAACTTTTTTGTTTGGTGGCAGCCCAGCCCTATCTCTTTAATCAATCTCCTTGAAGATATACCTGTTTATAATGCAGTCTATATCTTACCAATTATCAATCATTTTTATGTTATCATTGTGCAACCCTACTATTCACTGTGTTGCACATTCCAGGAAAGGAAGGAACCTGTATGTTCGTCAAGGAGACTTGTCGAGAACCTTCAACATCGTGTGTTGCAGTCGAAGCTCACAAGATTCTTCAACATCAGCAAGCTCGTGTCGCACAATAATTGAAGTGGTTGTGACTTGTGAGTCAGTTCTTGGAACAATTTGAATAACTCCTAATCCCTCGATCCTCCCGTCTAAGAGGTTTATCCTGCATGTTCCGTACGGTGCTCGACTGCATATTTAACTTTATCATGGTGATAGTGTTAAGTTAGTGGTCACGAAGAAGCACCAGCATATTCCCAGCATGTTTGCATGTTCCCAGCATGTCCACTAGCTCACACCACAGTTCACCTTATATGTTGCATGTACCCTGGAAGTAAAATAGGCCTAGGGAATGTGGTCCAATTTAAAAACTAAAATCAACGTCACTCGATTTAAAAATTGCTTTGACGAATGTATTATGTTGCAATCAAATCATGTTGTGGCACCCCCTCACCTTAATGGCGGCAAGTTCAATGTGTTTCTCTGCTTGCCAGCACGAGGCTACTGTGTAGTGAACTGTGGAGTGAACCCTAGTGTCCCCTGGTACTGTAGTGGTGTGGTGTGTCAGTATCGTACATGATGCTTAATCTCAGCTGCTCTTATTGAGAGTCTCCTTGTCCCGAGTAAAACAACATGGAAATGAAAAGGATTGAGAATGGGACCAAGAACTCTAGACTTAACCATTAACCTAGTGAACAATTTGGTTAGCGGTTATTAGGCCGACAGATTGTGATACCTACTGATTGATAAGTGATTTCAACTTTCAAGTAAACTTGGTTTGTCTTGAATATAACTTAAACTAGGCCTATAGTTAATTTGCTACGTTAACTTAAAAAGTAAAAAGCAACATACTCGCTTACTAAAACTAAATACTATGTAATACAGCAATTGCAATGTTGTCTCTTTAGTCTTTAGGGTTTCAACACTACATACTTTTATATTCAGCCTTTGGATTTAAATAAAGTTATTAGTAGGTCTACAATACATTAATTAGAGGCAATGAGTTAGTATAGGCTAGCCTAGTGCTATTTTTTTTTTAAATACAGGTACGTAACATTAATTTATGATCTAATAAAAGGATTTTGTAGCACTTTTAAAAAAGCATTTTGTAGTTAAACTACATTTGCCCTATCAACAGAATGCATCATCTTATTATAAAATACTAGTATGTAGTAGGCTACGTACCCTACCATACAACACATAGACCTACACACCATCCATAAGCATGTACAATAAAAAGGATGGAAATTAACTTATAAAGTAATTGTTATGTACATGGGCTACCTACTTTGTTCTACCCAGAATGTGTGCCTTACTTATTTCACATAATATTATGGACAAACAAGTTTGCAAAACAAATAAATAATTATACATTCCCCCCTTGGAAATGCAGAAGTTTGGGTTTTGAAATTTCCCATGAAACAAAAAATTACTGTTAGGCCTACTGATTAGTATGGTGGCTGCCGAATTTGTTGATATTTAGTAGGGATGACATTGGGTACCCGGTTCTAGAAATTACCCAGAGCCGATTTTAAGATCCGAGTATTTTTCGCGACCGTTTTTAGGCTAATTCACCAGTTTAAATTTCGCGCTACGTTGATGCGGTCCTTCCCGCGGAGCGTGCCCGCTGCCTAAAGAGTAACTGGAGTCGATGACAGAGCGTGTTGTAAGCTGTCACATGCTTCCGTCCATCCACCCAGCGAGTCGTGCCCATGCCTATGAGTGAGTGCAAGAGAGATAGATGCAGCAATATATCTCGGACACTGCCGTCTGCGCGCGAACTAGGTGCCCGTACGATCCAACCAACTCACACTCACAGCTGCTGACAGCTGACCGGCTAGTATGTGTGGATCAAAGATGGTCGGTGTAGAAGAAGAATTCGCGATGCGATCATGTTTCAACTGATTCACGAAATTCGTAATCACGACGCATAGGTTTGTTATTCTTGGGCTTACCTTCTTTCTTTGCCAGGCTTATCTTGCGACGAGTGCTTCAGCGCGGGCGATAGTAGTGAGAGATTTTCCCACATGCGATGCGTGTTTTCCCCTGCTTTCTGCGCATGGCCTATGGCCTAGGCCTACGTACGACGAGTTATACTGTACTGTAGTGTGTGTACTGTAGTCTGCACAGTGTAATTGGTAAACTAATCTTTGGTGTAATGAAGAATGAAGATCATTGCCTGGTTAACAATGCGATTCTTTATTTGTGTACGACTATTGCAAAAGTTTCCAGAGACGAAAACCTAGTCAGTCGGTATGACCTTCTAACCAACTAGTAGGCCTAGGAAACGGCGTTTCCACACATCGTGACGTAACAGGATCCGGGTACCCAGGTAATTTGAGTGCTGGAACCGGTTCCGAATTTTACTATCCGATGTCATCCCTAATAAATAGAGTAGCTGGCTGACTTTTTTGCCGATTCCGATTCCAATTATTTACCGATTCTTACCTATGCCGATTCTTTTTCACTCTTTTGTCAAAAAATTGTAAAGAATAATTAATAATAGTGCTATGTTTGTTCATTTATGTAATTATATTGAGTAAACTCACTTCATTTTTCTAATTCACCATAAGTAGGCCTAAACCCAGGCTCACATAAAAATTGAAAACATTATTAATATTTACTTTGGATTTATTTTAATGTTTAATACATATGCATATCCATCATACGCGCTCTTGCATTTTGGACGACTTAAATAATAAATAAATATACCTACTTTCGCTGCGTTTCAAGATACGTTTTTACTAGCAGCCGCACTCCGCGTTTGTATCAGCCATCCGTCTGTCCGTCTGCTACCCAGCGAGAAACGCCCATGCCTACGAGTGCGAGAGACACATGCGCGAACAACAAACGGCTGGCTAGAGAGCCTAGAAGTTGCAGCGTCTTGCTCAAATTAGATGCGCGTTCGATCCAAGTCACAGCTGGCTGGCCAGTAGGCCTACGACGAAGGGCCTACATTGGAAAATAATGTCAAATACTACGTTCAAAACTGGAGTCTATTTTTTTTGTTCATTGCAAAATGTGTCAAGGAGTCCGTCAATTCACCCAACCAAGGTAATAAACTTGCAAAATGGCGACTTTAAACTATCGATCTGCGTACATTTCGACTATCGACCTTCGATCAATTCTTCTGCGTGCAAAATTCAAACAAAGAATCAGCATCGAAAATCTTCATTCAAGACTCGGAATCGGCAATTCTACCGATTCTACGAAGACTCGCCAAGTCCCAAGACTCGGTATCGGAATCGGTCCAGCTCTAAAATAGAGACAGGCCTATATACAAAACACTGAAAAACACGAGATGTTTCGACACGAGGTCTTGATCACTCGGGAGGACAAAAATCATTTAAAACTGTTCACTTTTTTACGTACGGTAAGTATGATAGGCCCCCTACATCAAAACGTTTAGAATTACCTTCTTTTTATTATTTAAAAAGGGACAAATTTTCTAACCTTTAAATGCCTTTTTCACAGAGCACAAACATATTTCTAACTACTTGCTGAATATTTATCATGCATTTTATCTGTAGTCCTATGTAATTCAAAGCTAAATCATGTTTCATGACTTGCTTTTACAACAATCCAGTATTATTTTAAAGTATTGTATAGCCCTAATTCACATTCAGTAGGTGTGATTTTAACAATAAAGTAGGCCTAGGTAGTCAGTTCATCAAGTATGGAAAATATTAGGCCTATATTTCATTAAACTATAACCCCCAAAAATATTTCTAACACTTAATCTATATGCCTATAGCATAATACTGAATTTAAAATTACAGTTTAAAAAATTATATAACTGTAATTTTACAATTTTTTTTTAAAATTTTTCAATCCTGAAATGTGCTAAAATTGGTGTTTTGGAGAATTTCTGAAATTGGCTAAAAACCTGCTTTGTTATCGTTCCACATAGATATTAGAGCATCGCATCATTCTAAAATGGCTATTTACAATTATAATATTGTCTTCAAACTTTGCACAAATATATACTCAAACATGCAAAAATAAAATATGCATTCCAAAATCACACCCCGTTCTTGCAGGTACTAATCATCATATGTTGACCATTCCATTTGCCCAAATTACAAAACAAAACATAAATTTACAGAAAGGGCTGTCGAGTACGTCAATAATGATTAATGACCAGCATTTTTTGGGGTCAAAATCCTCCAAGGTGACGGTGCATAAAGAACGTCCCCATGTTATTCTTACAGGAGATTTTTGCCGATGGGACCTAGCTCGAAAATTAGGTACTAAAGTTTGACAAAACAATTTTTGCGTCATGGTGGACCCAATAATTTTTCTGTTACTTTCTAAATTCATAACTAAACTAGTTAGCCTGAATGAAATATATTTTTTTTAGTTTAGTGGGTGATACCCCTTTAAAAAGTAGGCTCTTGGATGGGTGGGTCCCACATTCACCACCCACTCCTTTCGGTATTGATGCCTAGGCTCCTAATCTGTATGTTTCCACTAGTACAAGATCAAGCATTTTTAGAATCCAAATGCAGATTTGTTTTAGATTTTCTGAGCCATTCATTGAAGTTAATTAGTTCTGAACTATCTCAGTCATTCATTATGCACATCATACTTATAAACACGGTACACAATACACACTCAGTCCACACACAACTTGTAGATGAGCAGACTGTAGAAATGACTCGGTAGACTAGAGTGTTGGTTGTTACCCGATTGCGGCGATTGATCATTTTTTCCATGTTGTTTTCTTGGTTCCACCCACAGCCTTCTATTTCCCCATTATTGGATGGATTACAAAATCATTTTAATAGATTTCCATTTATCAGTACTTCTGTTGTGACTACAGTTATTTTTCGGAAATTACTGTACACCACTCTTGAAGTTGTTTCAATTAAGTGAATTGCTTGCTTGCTTCACATTGTTAACTGTTACAATGGATAAAGCCATGCAGTACTGTAATTTTATCAGTTCAAAGCGTTAACTCTGGTTTAGAAAGTGTTGAAAGATCTGCCCAAGTGGGTAGAATGGCTGACTCAATGTCTTACATTGCTTTAATTTCATTGTCAGAACTAAATTGAAAAACTGAACGAGTGGCAATATTAAATGTTAACTCCTTTGTTTTGTAATTCAGCCATGGAGTGACCTGCCCAATCCTTTGCATTTGAAACTTATTCACATAAACAGCATCATGTGTGTGTAGGCTACTGTACAGGGCCTGACTGTACAGCATCTTTTTTTAAAAAAAATTCAATCTTGTACTAATGTTGAAACAGTTTGTCCCTAAGGAATATATTTTACATAAACAGCTTATTAAAAGATTTAGCCCAAATAGGGAGGGAATATTCATATCTTGTTTTTATCATTGCACTAAATTAAGAACTAGGCCTAAATGAATTTTTTTATTCTAAATACATGCCTACTTAATTTTTTATATTCAGACTAGGTTTCATTTATAAAATATGCAACGTCAAAGTCACTCGTCATAGTTTGGTAAATTTGCCAATTGACCAGTAAGTAAAAATAACGTATTCCAACCAATCAGTATTGTATTTGTTGCCCAATAAACTATAAGCCATAAGGTACTCAATGTGTACATATACAAATTACAAACTAGTAGTGCTATCTTTTTCCTGATTATTTAACTTTTACGTGACTTTTTTCTACAAATTTTGTTTGTACTATGTACTTTATGTGCATCGTTAAGATATATTTCTTGAAATGTAGACCGACGTTTTTCATTCTGATTTGTACAGAAAATGACAATAAACAACCAACATCTAGAAAGTACAAATGGCATCTTTATTTTATTTTATTTATTTATTTATTTATTTAACGTCTATCCTATTCAGTTATAAAAACTGATTTACAAAGGAGGACAACTAAATAAACTTAATTACATAGATGCAGACACAACAATGAACTACATTTGAGTAAATATTTGAAATAGTAATATTACAACAATGCATTAAATACTCAACAAATTTGATAACAAATAAAAAGGATATTAAATGCAATTTATGAATGAATCAAATAATATAAAAAAGGGGGTGGGGAATGAAAAGAAAAAAAAAGAAAAGAAAAAGAAAATAAAAGAAAAAAGGAAAGGAAAAAAAAAGAAAGAAAGAAAAAAGGAAAGAAAAAAAAACATTAAAAAAGAAAAACAAAAAGAAAAAAACTGATTTATTAGACGATCCCACTCAAACGAATACTATGAGGTTTGCCAAAAATCAGGAACAGCAAATCAGGGAGTAATCAATCTTTCGCGGAAGAAACCACCGAACGCGAATCTTCATTCTTGTGTTCAACCATCATTCTTGTGTTCAAATCTTGATAACAATTTAGTGCAAAAGATCTTGACTCTAATATATAATTATATCAGATATATAATTATTTAAAATTGTTCAAGTCAAAAACTGATCATAGCAATGATACAGGACACCTAACTCAAGTTGCAAGTTTCACCAGTGGGCGGCAACCAGACAATCTAGGCAGAAAAATATCAATTGAAAATACATTGAATACATCAAAATCAAAGCAATAATGAACAAACAAAGAGAACAAGTTTTAACACAATGACGACTGCATGAGCAGTGTTATAAGAAGGTGGTTGTTAATTAATTCATAACAATGTGGTGATCAAAACTATGATATCACATGCCATTTTCCGCGTAATACAGTAATAAACGTAAAACTTTGTACCTCAATAGAATTTAAAATATATATCCTACTTTTCTGGATTGATTAAAATTGCGGTAATGGTGTTTTGCGATTTTCTATCTATTCAGTATGCCCAGATGTCAATATTAGGACTAGACGTGCATTCCCTAAGGGCCATCATGATTTTTGAATTATGATTATCTTTCAGTTTTTATCAAAATCTTGATTAACTTTTAATTTACATGCTGTTCGTTGCCGGTGCCATCGATTAAGGATAATCTCAAAAAACTTTTATTAATTTTGTTTCACAATGGTCACGCTAAGCAAAAAAAGGCCTATGCGTATTCCTTGCAGAACAGTATGGTTTTATATCAAATCCTCACGAATATGTACAGAAAACCTTCATTATTTAATATTATAGTAGTGTTGAAGTCTCTCACAACCTTAGGGTATAGGCCTAGGACTTATGATCAAAAAATTTAAAAATTTAAAATTGGGATTTTTGGAGTCACTTGGGCTTTGCATTAAAGGGAGACAACTGTATTTCATTTCAAGCATTACAACATAATATAGGCCTACGTTATATTTATTTATTATATATTTTACATCGTTAGAATACTTAGATGTCTTGTCACAAGTAAAACCTTGAATTACCCTACAATATTGCTGTTTTTGTAAATAGTTTTAAATCTCTCACATAGTTCCAAGGTGGTGGCATTGTATCCCTAATCACGGTCAATTGCAAATGACAGTCTAGTGGCTTTCAAACCATTTTCTGGTTACTGTAATCCTAGATTTACTGACACTGTTATTTGCAAGTGGCCCTGGTTGTAGTAAGCGTTGTTCTCTAAGGCAGCTCTCTTGATTAAGTATCATGTACCACTGGCATACTTGCAAACAACAATAGGTCTGTTCAATTTGGCTACAACAATAAACTAAATCTAGGTACTGGTAGGGCCTAACCTAATAGTATAGAAGGTCCTATAAAGTCATAGTGCTCCAAAGGTAAACTGCTTGAAACAGGTTTAGTTTTTGGCAAACTCGATTATATTATGCTGGACAGGTCGGACACATAGAGAAGAGTGGAGTGTAGCCGATCAAGTAGTTATAAATTCACCAATTGACAAGTACATGATATGTATTGTACAGGGTTTGTCAAGTTTTGATAGTTTCGAATACGTATAGTCGAGTACGGTTTGTTTAAAAAAAAAAATACTATTCTCTGGTACCCGAAGTATACCGGTATGCAGCTGTTGCACTGCAATTGTGGACCCGTACGTAAGTGTAATTAGTAGCTTCTTAATAATTGAATGATAATTTCTAAAGACAAATGTCAAATCAAATATAAAGAGATCAAACAAAGAAAACTGTAGTTTTAAACATGACGTGTCATCATGTGATTTGCACTACAAATTTTAAATGGTAAATTAAAAATGTACAAAATACTTATGTAGACCTATGCATTGGGGGGTTCATGATTGCTTTTGTGCCTGAATGCTTGTTGGTATTTTGGGCTTATTTGTCATTTCAGTTCAGAAGGTCCTGGGTTCAAATCCTGGTTCCAGCAAGTTTTTATCTTTCTATGACTTAATAATATTTGGTTACCCTACATAAGTACCTTCAAGGTGATTTTGTAGCCAACAATAAAGCACATCAGAAATCAATCAAATAGTGATATAATATCCCCACCAAAAATCAATAAGTTGCACCTGAGTGGACAGACTATGTACAGTTAAGTCTATTTACTGACCTTGACAAAGCATTTTTGTTATATTAGTTTACATTAGCATCTGTCAAAGGTTATTTCCCTGTTTTGTTTTGCCAAAAACAAACCAATTTCAAGATGAAGATTTTAATTTGTAACAGTACGCATTCTTTCAAAGCAGTGTTTGGCAGTTTTTTAACTGAATGTAATGAACGTTAAATAATCAAAATAAATAAACTCGTCAAGTCAATATACTGGAGGTTCCGATAATGAATTTAGCACAGAACCTAGCTCACCCTACATATTCTTTTTAGTATTTGCAGTGAGAACTATACAGTCCCCTAGATTTGGACCTAACATGATGTCATAATTGACCAAATATGAGCATTTCAGAAGAAGATAACTTGAATTAATAAGTAATTAATTGAAAGTGAAGTAGGTTTTTGATTAAGTAATAGAGTTGAGCCCACTTTTACTCTCCTTTTGACAAAATTTATCAAAGCAATTATAATGTGTTAATAAAAAAATCAAGAAACCTTGTTTTTTTTACATTTTTTTTTTTACAAACTCTGTTTAGTTTATGAAACTTTGATAGAAGTTGACTCAAATATACAATATGTGCTTCACCATAAAAACCTTACCTGAAGTCGCTTGAAGTAGTTATAGTTTTCCATTGCCAACATTCAGAAATAAATAGAGGTATTTTGGAAAAGCATAAAATTGATAAAATAATAACATTTTAATATCAAATTTTACCAATATTATACATTGCTTACAGACAACACTGATTTAAAGAATGTAGGCCTACTCAATTATATTGTTATGCAACAATTCTATGAATTCAATTAATCTGCAAGTCATATTGTTGTAGCTAATGCTCAGGAGAACCTTGTTTGCTTTATAACTTAGTACTAAAAATGAACAGACCTATTGTTGTGGCCGACAGTTGTGAGAACTTATACATTGCGACCCAGAAGAACCTGGCTTCTTAAGGTGGTAAGACCCCTGCAGTTACAGTTTTTTTTATAGTGAATCTCAAGAATAGTTCAAAATATCTAAAAACTAAAAACTGTGCAGACAGTAATGTGGTTTTTGTTGGAATTATATTATGCAAGACTAAATATTCAAATATACTTTGTATTTTGATTGTGCATTTAATTAATTAAATGTCAAATTAAATTAAAATGTCATTTGCCATAACATTACAATCTTTTTTTGTGCAGGCTATAGTTCTCACAAAACCACATATGTTGGCAGGGGTCTGCTGCCTTAAAAACGAGCAATTTGAGCTCATTGGAAACCTTCAAACACTTTTGTGCTTGCTTGACCGGGGGGAGGGGGGGGGGGGCAGAATCAGGATTGGAGGCAGATACCAGGCTATAATAATTTTTATTTGGATTAGGCCCAGGCTAGGAGATTTCTTATCAATTCTGCTTTCACAACAAGCCTAACTTAATAAAATTTGTATTTTCTATTGACCTTGTGTTTGTTATTATGTTTGTTGTTTGTTGATGCACACAATACTCAATAATGTTAAGACATAATATAAAAAATAGAATGGCATGTTTTCTGAAGAAAAATACTTGTCGAAAATGTGTCGCTTCATATTCCCTGTGCTTAGGCCTACGCCGTATCATCGCCATTCGATTTGGTGAAGTATAATGATTTTATAGTTTGCTATCAAGGAGTCTTAAAAGTCTCCCACTGAAAATCAGTTACGAAACTGAGTGAGTGGATCACCCCTGTCTGCTGGCAGAAGTGGCATTAATGCACTCACATTTACAATTATCGATCTTTCTTATTTCATCGTTGTGCATCCCTAGTGCTTTCAAACTACAATTAGCAGTTACTCCCTTTCTGGTTTGTGAATTGCAATAATATTGTGCCCGATATACGAGGATGAGGAAAATGCCGGGCTGCAATAGCCGGTAGAAATCTCCTTAGCCTGGGTTCTTTTCTAGTTGAAGGCCTCCATAATAGTGCAGTTTTTTTCTTGGACTTGGTAATAATTTTAGTTTCAGAACTTTTGTGAGAACCATTGTGCATTTAGTATTCAAATTTAAATCTTAAGTTTTGTTACCTTTTGAACCCATTCTATTGTGCGTTTATTTTGCTCCTATTATGAAATGCATGTTCATTGTTGGGTGAAGCAAAGTGACGTTTAATGTCCCCCCCCCCCCCCCACACTGAAAATCAGTTGTGAGTTGTGACTGAGTGGGTGGTAGATTCTAAATACTATATTTTATTTGAATGCAATCTTAGTTGAATTTGTAAATCGGAGTTTATATTGTAACTATATCGGGATAGACATGAATAAAATAATCTTATTTCAAAGCATTGAGGAAGGGTACTGTTTATTTGGCAAGCACAGAAATACTTGAGGGTTTCCCGTAATAAAACTAGGAGCAATGTTGGCCACTTAATCCCGGGAGGAGACCTGGTGTATTTTGTTCTCATGGCTGCATTGACCTGCATAGTGGTGTTGGCTATTTGCTCTTTTGCTGCTTTTGCTACACTTAAAAGTGTGTTATCCCCATTGCACCGATGGGGCTGATATGGAATCTCGCGAGAGGTTGCCATTTCCTGAATATCTTAGTTGTGATTGAACCCCCTCGTACATTTAAATCACAGCTAAATGTTTGGGAAATGGACCTTTTCGAATTTCATCATCAGTCCCATCTCTGCATTGGGGGAGAACACTCTGCTTAAGTGAAAAGTTCCAACGCTAAATATGGTAGCTCTAAAGTGTAAAAAAGACTTAGGTAGTATAAAAAGCGCTTTTTTGGCACATTTTTTAATGGTTTTTGCTTGTTTTTTGCTTAATTTGTATTAATTTTTCTTATATTTTACTAATAATTTATATTGTATTGTAAATTTGTATTATTTATTAATAAAATATATATTATTCCAATGCGTGTGTAATTTACTAACTAGTATTTGAGACCACTAACTAGATGACTTTCAAAAAAATAGCTAAGTCCATTAATTAATTGGGTCATGGTTTACAATCAATGTTGGCCTTGAAAAAAAGACTAAGTCCATAAATTAGGTCAAGTGCTGCTAACCTTGCAAGGTTAGCAGCTGCTAGTTCATGGTTGATGGCCTTGGGAAAAAAGACTATCTCCATAAAGTGGGTCAAGTCCTAAATGGAAGAGGGATGGTATTAGAGCAGACATCTGTAAAGTCGATGGACAAACAGTTATCATCTCCAGCTAACTTCTGTTCAACAGAACAGAAGTTAGCTGGAGATGACTTCTGTTGGTCCAGAGACTTACAGATGTCAGCTATACATCATCACATTGCTAAGAAAGTACATGGGAATTAGTACAGGTGCAGTACAAAAAGTAGACAAACAACAGCATGAGTTAAACATGAGATATAATGAACAGGTAGTACAGTGAATGCAATTCAAAATGTAGGCTATGTCCACGGCCTTGAAAAAGAAAAGTGTTAGGGGTTCAAGGGTAGAACTCTCACGTAATATTAAGATCCGAGCTGTAGCATGTGATTCCGAGGAGCTGGGACCAGCACCGGTGTGTAGCAAACATGAAGGCGTGCGTGTGTGCGGCGGTTGTGTCCAAAGGTAGAATTTTGCTCGATGCAATGTCCATTCCAACAACCTGAAAGAAACGCAATGTTAAGAAACCAATACCGCTGAATAACCACAGCTGCTACCTACGCTCGGCACTCTAAAATGTTGGCAATCGTGTCGAGTGCCAAGCGAAGGCATACTTGGCAACTTTGCTTTCTAGGGAAGAAAGAGTAAACATGGTTAATCTGCTCATCAAAAACGAGACGAGAGGGAATATGTGTTTCTGTTAAATAATTTAAATGCAAAACGATCAAATAAAAATAATCATCTATAATCCAAACGGGATTGTTATATTATTGAAGTATTAAGAAATAAATAAATTGTATTTTTTAGAGTCTACCCACTCGGTTATATAATTGATTTTCAGTGGGGGACAGTAAATCAAAGCGACTAAGCCAACCCTGTAGGCCCCGGCGCAATCGACGAGTGAGCGATAACCAACCAAAGATAGATATTTTTAATAGGAAATATAGCAATCAGTGGTATGGACAGTGCAAACACCCGCGGATCAACGCCGGAATCAACAAGGCCGATTGAGAACAACTCTGAATTTATTATGTGCTTCGTTGCTAGGACGGCTCCAAAGTCACAGTTTACAAACTCCTAAGACACGAACTGATAAACTTAAGTCCAAATCAGAAGTTAAAAAACTTCTGACTTTGAAGGGAATCGAACCCTGGACCTTCTGCATTGGAAGCAGATACGCTAACAAGACCAATGAGCCACACAGCTGGGCTTCTAGCTAAACATTGTGAACTTTTATCAAGGCAAGTGTAGGTGTGCCAGTCAATAATACAGCAATGAAATTGCAAATATAAATAATAACTGTGAGCATATAATAAATTAATAATAAATCAATCGCACATTCAATGGAAGTCAAGCACTTGGCATGTGTTCTTGAGATTTTCTCAATTGACATAACAAGCATAAAAAATGTGTTAATGTTGAAACGGTCTAACATGTAAACTTGAACATAAAAACATATTTCGCCACCTCAAAAATGAATTTACCATGTTTTACTGTGCCGGAAGGTGTTTTTTGTTTTCGTTTACATGCTAAGACTGTTGAAGATTATCAACAACCTTCAACATGGATTGAACTACGTTACAACATTTACAAATTTTTCCTTATCGTTAAGTGAACTGAAGAAATCTAAATAACAAGTGCCAAGCGCTCGAGTTCCATTGAATGTGTCATTGTGTTGTGTGTGTGTGTGTGTTGTGTGTTGACTCTCAAACATCTTAAAACGTCAACAACAAAATTGCAGTATTCTCTGAGCATACTTGAATTGCACAATGACTTGAGGTTAGCACATGAAATTTAACACATACTCTAGTTTCTATTGTTTGCAGTTCTATTGTTACTAATATTAGGATCATATTTTGGAGGAAATTCTTTTGCTATTCACACTATTATGCAAGAATTATGTCTTCAATTTACCGAGGGTAATGTATCATATTAACCATAGTCCCACCGAAAAATATAATGTTTGATCTAGAAATTAACCACGTACAGTAAATGCAAGTGGATTATAGTGGTCAGAATGGGATTTTGTATGAAAATTTGCTTGGTAAAATTCTAGAAAATTGTAATAAAGAGGCAAGATGAACATGTATGACGTCGAGTTAACTAAAAAAATAAAATTAGATTTAACATTGGATTGCAATTTGCAAAATTGATTTTATGTCATGTATATGATTCAAAGAACGTTTCATGACTTATCGATCTTGTGAAATATGATAATTATTGTAGTAACAGTTTCTCTGCAAATAACAGACACCAGAGCACTTGAACTTCACCGTGCTTGCTTCACAGTCTTCGTAAGGCTATTGTATCGCCCTCTAACTTATTTGAAAATGGAAGGTAGGCAACTGCAATCTTAGCTAAAAAAGTGAGAATCTTGAATTATAACAGGAAAATAATTTCTTGGGAGAGCAAGACAGGTCCATTTCCTTCAGAAAATGATCAGTAGTTTCATTGCAATTCAATACAAATTTTGGGACAATACTGAACCAAGTGCTACACTTAATTTAGAGCAATGAATGATTTTTTTAAATAGTCTTCTTTTCATATGCCTAGGCCTAATCTGCAATCATGTGTTGTCGTAATTAAAAACCTCGACTCTTAGATCGGGAGGATATAAATAAACACAAACACCATCAATAACCAAGGTCAGTAAATAAAGGGACCCTCGCTTCTGAGGAAGGAAGCAGAGATTCCGAAAATTTACGCACTTTTTGGTAGTGCATTTTATTCTGACATGGTTATTGTTTGTGGTTTTGTTTTTTTATTATGTGTTTGTATAGTTATCCAATGGGTTAATGATTCCTGTGCATGTGCAAATCTTATGCGATTTCGCATCAGTCGTTAGTTGACTTTCCCAACGAAAATGTTCCGATTCACTTTCTTCTTCCCACAAAGCGCATAGGCTAGACTTGTCATTCACATCTTTGTGCAAATAATAATGACCCGCGTTTCGTTGACCTGTGACAAATTCTAACTGACAGACAAGACCTATATGTGTATTTATCTAGGTGGTTTTGTCTTTCTTGAAACAAAACTTTGTCATTTCTTATCCTTTGCATCCTCCTCCCACTTCCTCTGCACAGACTTCTTAGCAGCAGGTTAGATGGGACTTAACTGCCTTATACATGCCATGGCTAGGTACACGGCATTTTCATCTTTCTCAATTGTTTCTGCTCCATACTTATGTTGAAATGTGGTTCTAACTTGCTTGTTGAGTGATGATCATACTTTTCTTTTTTTCTTCACTTACTTGTGCCATACCATTTATCTCTGACCATTTTGTACACTTTCATAACCTTGTTCATTTCTTCTTCCATCTCCTTTGAGTCATTGGCATTGCACATTATCATATCATCTGCATAGAACTTTACCTCTACTTTGCTTCGTTCTTTTACCTATTCTGCTAGATCATCGATTTAGATTACGAGGTATGTTCGACTAAGGACCCCTCCTAGCTTTAATTTGATTTTTGTCTGCCTGTATTGAGATCTTTTTTCCTCCGTATCTAACTTGCATCATTCTCATACGACCCATGAAAACTCTGGTCCACTGTCTGATATTGTTTGGTACTCCCATTTGTTTTATTTTTTACCGAAGTTTGTTTCTGTCTACTAGGTCAAAAGCTGACTCAAGTCCACATATACTTAAAGGGTTTTATGCATCTTATTAAAACCTTTTACATGCTTCATAAAGTATGCAATGTGGTCCACAGTGCTTCTGTTTGATCGGAATCCAGCTTTGTGTGGTGGCAGTAAGTCATTCTCTTCAAGAAAGGATTTCAGTCTCGCGTTTACCATATGTTCCATCACCTTAGCCAGAGTACTCTGTCTATAACTTGCTACTATGGTTCCATCTTTTCCTTTCCATGACAAATTGATCAGACGTAGATGCTTTCTTTCTCACCCAACCAAAGTTCTTCAAAAGTTCTATATAGATTAAATCCATTCCAGGCAATTTCTTGTTCTTTAACCTTTTTAAAGCTCCTTGCAGCTCAACCATAAAGAATGGATCATTATGTGGGTTTTGGCTATCATCTTCATATTTTTTCTTTTCTATTTTAATTACTCTTCCCATTCTTCTTGTGTTCCTTTGCTGGGCAAAAAACTCCCCTAGTGCTTCTGCTTTTGTTTTATCTTTTACCATAAGCTTGTTCTTGTATTGTATTAAGTTATTTTTTGTTTCTTTCTTATAGCTTTGCTGTTCATTTTTGAGAAGAAGGAATATAGGCCTTACTGCCGTCTTTTCTGTAGTCGATATTTTCAGAAAATTAGTGGAAGGCTTTATTTTGCTTTCAGTGATGCATTGTGCAAATCTGTTTTGTAATCCATTTAGTTGCTTGGTTAGATGTTTGCTTTCTTCATACAATATTGTTTCTACTTTCAACACATCATATTCATTGCCTTCCACTGAAATATTGTTCAATGTAGGATGACCGATAATCGATATTATCGATCACGATCGATAATCAATAATGGATATAATTTCGATAATCGATAACAAAATTCATTATCGATTATCGAAAAATCAAATAATCGGTATATAATGGCACAAACCAACCTCCAAACAAGGATATTATTTCACGTTGTGCCATGCACTGGCTGGGCTGATGGTGTCACACTCGAGTGTCATAGAAGCCAAACACATGACGTCGAAGACAGTGAGGCAGCAAACGGAACGCGATTGTATTGTTTTGACTTACACTTGCCACACTTGAGGTTCCACTTGTAGGTCGGGACAGGCTTTGTTGGTGATATCGATATTATCGATAATATCGATTCGATAATGACAAACCATTTTGATAATCGATAATGAAAAAGGTATTGATGTGCATCAGTGGCGGAACTAGGACATAATCATGGGGGGGGCGATTTGCGTGTGCATGTACATCCGTGGGAAAGGGACGAAGCACGGACGCACGGGGGCATGGGGGGCGGAGCCCCCCATTAATTGCGCCGCAGGTGAAAATTTTGAATATCAGATTTTTTGGAGTGCATTTGGTGCGTTTTAGAAAAAATTGGTGGGCGGAATGCAATACGGAAACAATGTTATTTGTGTGCACCAATTTGTTTTGTCGTCATGTCGAGCTTACAATTTACAGCATTGGCCTAGATTGCAACATTATTATAAACGTTTGATCTTATTTTCAATTCATCATTTTATTTATTTGTTAAACGTCTATCCTATTTAGTTAAAAAACGATTCACATAGGAGGACAACTTAATAAATCGAAGCACAGTGATGCAGACACATTTCAGAGGCAAACTGATTATTTCTGACAACATAAAGGAAAGTTGATTTTTATTGGGAGTTTGAAATAAATAGCGCCGCAGGCGAAAATTTTGAAAATCAGGTTTTTAGAGTGCATTTGGTGCGTGCACAATAAAATTTTATTTTTTTTTTTTTTATTTTTAAAGAATCATGGGGGGGCGATCGCCCCACCGCCCCCCCCTGTATCCGCCACTGATGTGCATCCCTAGTTCAATGTACGATTTTTTAGTCAGACTGTACAAATAATAGTTTTGTACCTGCAGACGACAAAAATCATACATCGAACGATATATCAGAATTTTTTTTCCCTTAAAAGGTGGTGGAAGGCAATGATGCGTAGAAATGATATAAAAAAAATGGTTGCTCTAAATTAAGTGTAGCACCTAGCAGTGTTTACACTTTTACCCCAAAATTTGCATTTGCATTTGGCTAACGGAGACATTACGTCCAGTCCCCAAAAATTTCAATGTATATTTTCCTGTTGTATTCAAGAACATCTTTCACCTAGCTATGGTTTAGTCGTCTTCCTTTGACTTTTAAAATATTGGTTTAAGGGCGATACAATAGCCTTAACACGAGTTTTATTGTAGGTACTGGTGTTTCTCTATTATTCTTATTGTAATTTGCTCCAATTAACGACTCAGTATTTGGGTACAACCTCTCAAAGTGATTAACTACAATGAATAAATAGCTCAAAGGTGGTCTAGGGTAAAAGCAATAGCCGCTAATTGTGCAAGGTCAGTTCAAATTCAGAATGGATAGAATAACATTTTAAATTTTTTATGCATTCTAAAAGTTTTAAGGCCTTGAAAGCTATATTGACTACCTACTTGTAAGGATGTCAAACAATTCTCAAAAGTTATTATTTACCGGCTAACAATTTGATAAACATCAGTAAATTTTGTAATAAATTTTGTAACCACATTAATAATTTTTTGTCTAAGCAATCTGCTAATATTTTATTACAATTCAGAAATTTAAAAGTCGATCCTGACCAGGGTTCGAACCCGAATAGTGTTGTGGTAAAGCATTGTTGCATAGATCGACAACCATAGCAATTTATTGACGTAGTTATAGTTACCAAAGTAGGCAAGCTCTACTTCGGTTACTTTGATTGACTGAAAAAAGATGGAACAAATTCGGTTAATTTAAATAATGTTCTAATAGAGTTAAAATATAATTTGTACGAATTGATTACCGTCGGGACTCAATAATTTAGGATCCAGATATCCATTCGCAGTCGCAAATGAAGAATGCAAAATATGTGCAAATAATTTTATTCATTTATATCTGAATGAATTGATCAAATCTAAACAAGAAAATACTAAATAAAACTAGGTATCAAACAAAACTTTTAAACAAAAATTTAATTAAATAAATTTATAACCATTTGAACAGGCCTCTAGCCTTACTATGTAATTTCTATGTAGTCGTCGGGCATCCCTACTAATCTGAAAGCTACCTAACCCCTCGCAGAGAGTGGCATACCTACTTATGAACACAGACATCTTCCAATGGGCAATAATGTAGATTACGTTTCAAGGGTGGGATCAACATTGCACAGCTGGGTAACTTACTCCACTAGCTGAGTTGCTTAGGGCAGGGAGAGTGGGTAATTCTAACTACAATTCATAGTTCACTTGACAAGACTCGGTTAAGATCGAGCTGTCAGCAGTTTTGATTTTGTGTAGAAAAATAGGTAGGCTACATAGAGCTTGAATCAAATGCCACTAGTTCACAGTTGAGTAAAAGTTAAAAAAAAAAAAAAACAGGAAGATGTCTAAAATGACCCTAAATCATTAAAACAAATCAAAATCTACACCAGCACTATCAATAAATAAATCCATTTATTTTTTGTCTGTACTTGTTAATCACAAATTATTTTCAATAGAATACATTATACAATTTATTGTGCGGCTCGTTGCTATGTCAGCTTAATTGCCCGCTAATAGTACGTTAGTAATAAAAGCTAATTTCAGATGTTAAAAGAACAAAACCAAAACCCGGATTTGAATTGCAAAGCTTCTGAATTTTAATCAGAGATAAACTCGCACGGACAACAAGCCACACATCACTACATGGCTGAAAGTAAATAAAATACAGTAAAACCTCTAGTACATTGATTGATAAGAGGACGAGTGTACAACATCTTGAAAATTAATACAATCAATAGAGCGTTGTTATCATGACAATAGATTGGGTTTCAAAGAACAATAACAAAAATCTATCTTTATGCTAGATTCGAACCAGCACGATTCACAAAGTGGTAACTAAATAGAGCTGAAAGACTTGAAAATGTTAACTAAATTGTAGGATTTCAATAGCTTGCTGAAGTGAAGGCAGTGGGCTGAGATGAAAATACTTAAGTACTCCAATACACAAGAAAGTATTTACTAATAAAATATTTACAATAAATAAAAAAATAAAATAACTGTATTTAGTAGTCTACCCACTCAGTCACATAACTGATTTTCAATTGAAATATATGATTATATTATAGTCGAACCACCAGATGGAAACAAATACGGAATGAGGCTATTCGAGATCAAGTAGGTGTAGGCAATGAAATGGAACAACCTGTAGAGACGAGTTTCAACGCTCGGCTCCGGGTTAACTGTTGATAACATCGTAATTATATTTCACGCTAATGTTAATCAAGAATTAATCTATGTGATCCAGTACGTGTATTCCTCAATTAATTCCTCGATTTTGAATTTAAAAATAGTAAAATCTCCGTAATTTACTAAATTTTTGTGGTTTTCGGGAATTTATTCAAATTGTACAGATTTTTCCAAATTTGCATACTGAATCTTAACATTTATATCAATGTTAACTCTCAGGTTATGTCAATCGTAAGATGGAACAGTTCAATGAGAAGTCTCCTAGACCATAATGAGATGGAAAGCACTTTCACCGATGCACTAATCACATTTACCCTTTGCACTCGTATGCCGGCTATGGTTGTTTCTGCACTTTTACTTCACCCCAATTTAAAAATATATAAAAATTATTTTAAATGTTCACTTTTCAATATAGGCCTGGCATGTCCTTTAGCAGAGACCAAGATTGGAGAAGAATTTCTGAAAGTGGTGGAGAGTTTTAGCTACCTAGGAAGTGAATTAATGAATTGATTAAAAAGGAGATAAAACAACAGAATACCAAAGGCCGGTAACATCCCAAGGGGCACAGATGCAAGACAAGAAGGTATGGTATCAGAAACACTTGACAGAAATGCTTGGTGTATGCAAGTTGTAGTTGTAAGACAGGATGGGAAGGACATGTTGATATGGTTTTGACATATGAAACAAATGGTTGAAGAGATAATGCCATGAAAGAGATGGAAGGAAATGATAGCAGAAGAGTAAGGCTAGAGCAGAGAGCTGGGAAGATGTGGTAGATATACAATTGTGGGAGGATAGAAAGAAAAGAAGTGGAAAAATTGAGTTACAAAATCCAAGCTGACCCTACCAGAAACGGGGAACGACGATCAATAGATAATGATGAATTAACTTTAAAGTAGGGATCGGCAACAGGAGGGCCGGGATCCAGATTGGCCCAACATAATTAACTAAAACTATGTAATAATTAATTAATTAATTCTTCTCCGGCTTAACTTACTCATTTTTTTATTGGTTATACTTGACTTATTACGCCTCATCTATTTGTGACAGTTATTAAATTAAATAAAAATAAAATTGTATTTTGTCTACCCATTCAGTCACAGAAATGTCAGTGGGGAACATTAAATTTAAATCCAACCAGGACAACCCTGTAGGAACCGACACCATCGACGAGCGAACAATGACCAACTAGATACCGGCATATTTAAGAAGGAAACACCGGTCAATCAAGCTGGACCCGATTCCACCCGCGGACACCACCAGAATCAACAAGGCTGATTCAGAACAACTTAAAAATTTAGGACTGCTCCAAAGTCACCGTTTTCAAATTACTAAGCGGAAAAGCCAAGAACTGATGAAATTTAGTCGAAGTCAGAAGTTAAAAAACTTCTGCCTACAGCAGAAATTGAACCCTGGACCTTCTGCATTGGAAGCAGAGATGCTAACCACTAAAAATCAGTCATATGACTGAGTGGATAGACTATACAAATTTATTTATTTATTTTAATTATTATTTATTTTATTATAAGGTGTTATTGTACAAGGTATACTATCTACCCATCCTTACATATGCTTCAGTGACCTGGACACTAGGAGCCGTAGATGCAAGTAGGATTCAAGCAGCTGAAATGAAGTTTGTAAGAAGCATAGCCGGAATATCGAAGTTAGACAAAATTAGAAGCCAAGAAATCAGGACAAAAGTTGGAGTTGAGAAGCTATTATTCAAAATTGGACGAGAAAGGTTGAGATGGTATGGACATGTCAGAAGAATGGGAGAAGAAAGAATTCCAAGGACAGAATTTGAAAGTGGGGACAAAGTTAAAAGACGAGTCGGTAGACCAAGAGAGAAGTGGAAAGATCAAATAAGAAATGATATACAGGAAAGAGGTGAGAAGTGGGAAGAAGTCGAAGCAAGGAAACTGTGGGAAGACAGAAGTGGATGGCGTGAACGTGTGGGAAGAAGTGCGAGTGAACCTGAAGAGGACATGACAGGCCTGGCAAGCCGGTGTAACAACTCATAAAATGCCCTAGAAAATTGGTGGCTATAGCCACCCCCTGACCTAACTTAAGTTGGAAACAGGAGTCAGATAGATATATATATTTATTTATTTATTTTTATTTATTTAAGACCAACGAACCATACATCGGTGCCCAGCCACTGCAACATCCTGGGCAACGAGAAGGCTGACGCGCTAGCCAAGTTGGGCTCAAAGAAGTCTGCCCCTGACACGGCGAGTATCTCCTACAACTCTGCCAAAAACCTTGCCAAGGAGGGCCTCAAGACATCCTATGGAAGACTTCAAGAGGCCAAGATGTATCACAAACCATGGCGGGACGAGGTCCTCAAAGAGCCAGACAAATCCTGGACAAGAAAGGTGGCAACAACGCAGTTCCGGCTGGCCACAGGATATGACGTCCTGCAGCACCACCTGAGTCGATTTCAAATCACAAAGGGACCAGCAACTGGCAAACTATGTACATCGGGTTTTCAGGACAGAGCGCACCTCTTCAGCTGCGCCGCACTAAATTTGACATTGACGCCCTGCCAAATAACCTGAGCGGGCCAGAGAAGGAAGCACATATTTACTGGATAGCCAGGAAGAAAAATGATTGAAAAATCAAGCTTTCGGCATAGAAAAAAAAACAAAAAACATACATCGTGTTGCACTCGAGAGCGGTATGGACCGAGTGCCCTGCACCTATCCTAGAAAATTTGCTTCACAACTGTGAAGTCACCAAGAGTGAGGTACACTTGTTTAGGCACAATAACCTAAAAATACGAATCATTGAACTTTCCTATCTTTATTTAAAATGTGATATTAAGACTCCTTAACAGGAGTCTTTATCAAACTAACAATTAAAAAACCACAACAGACAAGACAAAAAACATTTCACAAAAAATTATAAATATGGCTGTGTATTAGTACCAACTACCAAATTACATTTACAATTATTAATTTATTTTATTACATTTACATCACTACGTTTACCACAGGCTCTAGTCCGGCTTACACTGGGCCGGCCTAGCTCTAGGCCGGCCTACATGGCTTGATAAACGCATGGAGCCGGCCCAGATGGGAACCGATCTAGACTCGTTTGCCAACGAGTCTAGACCGCTTCAAACGAACTAGTCCAGTCTGATAAACACTTCACTGCAACTTGATGAGGAGGATTATGAGTATCCAGGTGCCGCTCTAGAACAAATTGGGCGAGAATAGATGCATTCCATGCAAGTAAGTCATAAGGCAATATAATATAGCTGCAGTTTAATAATTGGTTTCATTTAATAATTTTGTTTTGGTAAATTTAGTGGTTGAAAACCAGTAGGTCTAGCAGGCTGTGGCTAGTTCGGCTTGAAATTGGGCTAGAGTAGGCCGGCTTAGTTTTGTTGATATACACCTCGGACTAGATGAAACCGGCCCAGTGTAAGTCGGACTAGAGCCTGTGGTAAACGTAGTGCATGTAAATGTTATGTTTTTTGTTATTTTTATTTTTATTCATAAAAAACTTTTTTGTTAATAATTTGGTAGTTGGTACTAATACACAGCCATATTTATAATTTTTTGTGAAATGTTTTTTGTCTTGTTTGAGTTGTAGTTTTTAATTGTTAGATTGATAAAGACTCCTGTAAAGGAGTCGAAATATCACATTTTAATAAAGATATTAATAACAGTGGAAAGTCCAATGACTTGTATTTATAACGTTACTACCAGTAAAGCACAATAACCTCTCATAATAACCAGGCCTAGTCCCGATTAAGGATGAGCTTAGTTGGCCTAACTTACTGCATTACTACATTTTTTTAGATTGAAATAGGTCTACTGCAATTTTCATAATATTTTTTTCTGTGAAAATGCCCGAATGAAAATGTGATCAAGATCGCAGATCAGCCGGCTTGGTTGTCCGGTAGAGAACAAACAAGACAGAAAAAACTACAAAAAAATAAAAATAAAAAATAATCGCCATGTACGATTTTCAAGAAGAAACGTTTCTTTGGTTTAATCCAGAAACACAGCAGTATGAGGTTCATAGATTTTGAAAATTCCCTGAAAATGTTATTAAGATTGGATTTACAGTTTGTTCGGTAGAGCAGTGGTTCTCAACTGGTGGGTCGCATCGGTGCAACGATTTTAGGAATATCCCAAGTAAAAATGAATGGAAAGGAGTGAAAGAAGTGTGGAAGTGAATTCTATAATTAAAAATTTGGAATAAAATAATGTCTCTTATTTTGGTTATTAACACCTCAATTCTAGAATTATGTACGTATTCCGCTCACGTCTTACGCGCAAGAAAAATATCTACCAGCCCTCAACTTGTATTACGATTGAAAACAATACAAGTCATTGATTAATGAGTGGAAATCATTGGCTTTACAGATTATAGTCAGTCCGGAGAAGGCAGTCGTCAGCCGATAGTAATATTCCAACAGTGCGGGAAGATGCTAAGTTTGTTCGGTTTCACTTTGAAAAAACGTAAAGCAGATAAAAGTGTCACATTACAGAACCAACTTGCTTAGCAAAAAAAAATTCTTTTTATGATAAAATTGGGTTGGCAAATTAATGAGGTATCAAGTGGGTTGTGGAAGCAAAAAGATTGAGGGCCACTAGTCTAGCGAGCAAAAGAGCAAACAAACATACCAATAAAAAGAACCGTTATATTTTTCCCCGAGGAGTCAAATTGATGTCTACGCAACGCTCGTCCAATAACGATAGCAAAAACATTTTATTCCGGATTGCGATGAAAATTTTGAGGAGCATCCGGACCGGACCCCACTAGAAATTACTCTCCTACCCCTGCTCTATAATAGTTGACTGTTCTACTGCTTTCTAAATAATAAACAAAAAATTGTAGTGCAAAGGGTTAATTGTAACAAATATATGGGGTAGTAAAATATGCTTTTGAATCCAACCATACTTGGATTTGGGTTATGCAAACCCAACAAAGTTTTTAATGGTTTCATTTTGTATAGCCTCTACTAAGAACAATATACTGTACTAAAATAATTCAACAAATTAAATTGAATTGAAGGCCAAATGAAGGCAGAAATCTATAGACATCAAACAAAAACATGGCACATATTTTACACGAATGGAAAAGTTACTGCCATGGCCACTATCCAACAGTTTTAACGTCTATCATATTCCTTTTAAAAACCAATTAACTAAGTAGGAAACAATCAATTTTTATTTGATGGGTAGTCCTATGATCACAATTTTGTCATTCAAATGAAATTGAAGTTTTTGTTGTTGTTTTTCAACTAAAAAGGATAACGTTACCAAAGAAGATTCGAAGTATGGAATCAGTAACCTTTGGATTCGATTAACCTGGCCCCGAGTACCCAATGTCATCCCTAACAATTGTAATGTAAAATCTGTTTTATTATTTGTGTATGTATTATTTGTTTGTACCTGGACATATGAAAAGGATGGGTATTGAGAGGTAGGGTTGTTAGATTTTATAAATTGCAATATGGGACACAATGAAAATAAAGATACGCTGTGACATACTGATGAGGGGAGGGCGGAGGTGGAGAAGGGACGGGCCCAGCCGCCAGAGATAATTTTTTGGGGGCTGAGCTTATTTGGGGAAGAGCTTAAAACATATTTGAGAGTAGGTATGGCTATTATTTACATTTAATACTAGGAAAACGCTCAAGTCCCGCCGCGTTGTTGGATGAGCGTAATTGGTGCATTGAGATACCATGTGTTATATGGATTTTCTGTTGTTCTGTGAAAAAATCATTACTCAGTTGAAGATTTTTTTAAAATTAATATAAATTTAATAAAAAATTAACTTTCATCTTTAATTTTTTTAATTAATCGTAATTTTAAAAAAGAAAAAATCGTAAGATTTCGATTTTCATAAGAAATAGTTATTCGATTGTGCTCAAATTTCACAAGAATATATTAATTCATAAGATTAAGGTTCTGTGAAAAAATCATTACAATCGGATAAAGCATATTGGTGTAAAAAGTCAAAGAATTGTTTTAAAAAAGAAAAATCACGTAAAATTTCGATTTTTATAAGAAATAATTTTTCGATTGCGCTAAAATTTCACAAGAATATCTTAATTCAGAAAATTATGGTTCTGTGAAAAAATCATCAAAATCGAATAAAGCATGGAGGTGTTATAAGTCGAAGAAATTTTTAAAAAATCGAAAAAAATCGTAAAATTGCAATTTTGATGAGAAATAATTTTCCGGTTGTGCTAAAAAAACGTGGCAGTTCTAAGTTCAGAGATTTCGAAGACCTCCATAAAATTTCATCGCAATCGGAGTATCGGTTTAGCCGGAATCGTGTTAACAAACAGACAAAAATACAGAAAAAAAAAAAAAAAAAAAACATTCCGGATTTTTTTCTCCAGTGTAGTGAAATGGAATCTTCGCTCCGCTCGCTACGCTCATCCAACTATCAAGATGAAAAAGAAACGTACAGCAAGAGATAAATAAATTCATATTTAAGCTTAGAGTCTACTCACTCAGTTATATAACTGATTTTACCAGTGGGGGACAGTTTACCAAAGCGACCAAGCCAACCCCGTAGGCCCCGACGCAATCGACGAGTGAGCAATAACCAACCAAAGATCGTTATTTTTTCAAATGGGAAATATAGCAATCAGTGGTATGGACAGTATGAACACCCGCGGATCAATGCCAGAATCAACAAGAACGATTCAGAACAACTTTAAATTTATTATGTGCCTTGTTACTAGGACAGCTCCAAAGTCACCGTTTACAAATTCCCAAGACAGAACTGATAGACTTTTTAAGTCCAAATCAGAAGTTAAAATACTTCTGACTTTAGCGGGAATCGAACCCTGGACCTTCTGCATTTTCTCAGCAGAGACGCTAACCACATGACCAACAAGTCACACATAATATATTGCATAAAAAATAAAATAAAAATACTGAAATCTAAGTACAGTAGATATTTTAACTTGCAAAAAATAAGCCATAAAGATCCATTGCAAGACATAAGTCCAAAACATGAAAAAATGAGAAATCCAAAATATGGATTTCAAATTCTGGATACTGGCCCATCAAACAGTTTATCTTACGATTCACCAAATTAACTTACGCATTCACCTTGATTAAAACGTTGATATCCAATATGAAAATTTGCGTTCAAAAAATCAAATCCTGAAGTTGACCAAAATTGAGTAAAATACAGAGATTTCACAATTTTTTTATTCAAAATCAATTAATTATTTAATTACTTTAGGAATACACTTACTGGATATCATAGATTGATTATTAATGTTCATGTGAAATATGATACTGATGTTATTAACCGTTAACTCGAAAAATCCAGAAAGCCGAACGCTAAACTCGTCTCCGCGCCAGCATCAGCGACTCTTCTTAAAGAGTCAGCCTTGTCAAAACCCTGTTTAGTCTTTTTTGTAGCCTACTTAGACTTTGATAAGTATGAGCAACAAGGCAGCCATATTGAAGCGGCCTATGGTTAGCATGTTGCGAACTGCGTGGGAATCGCATACGTCATGGATGGCCCATCGGTGAGCGTTGACCGGGAATTTAAAACCTTTTAACTTTGTACCCCTGTATTTACCATGGATTTTTTTTTAAATTTCTTTCAATTGTGATGGTTAATTAACTGTTCTATAAATACTAAAAAAAGTAAATCGTATATTTAAAACCAAGGCTAGTTCTCTCTATATACTTTATGCTTACCACAATAACTTAATCTGTGAATGTTACTCTTAAAATGCTAGCTTATAAACTTTATACCCTGTCTGGTTTAGTGTGTTGTGATAAAAAAAGCTACAGCAAAGCCCTATAATATACCCAAAGAATTAAGATTGAATGGTCTAGAGAATAAATTTGAAAATTATTAACTACTATCAATGTTAAAACTTGTCGTAGGCTTTCGCGGCCGGAGTCAATATAAAACACTTGGCTGTCGGGTGTCGCCGCGTCCATGATAGATGAAAACTGACGTTTCGGACCGGTTACACGGTCCATCTTCAGAGTTTAAAAAACACTTGAAGGGTACTTACACAGAACGAACCTACTCGGTCCAGCTCGTCTGTGCAAGTCACCCCCACCAAGTTGTGCAACCAGTTTTGTCAGTCTGAACGCGCATGCGCACTCGCTTCGCGCCCAGCCACTGACGTCACGCTGTTATCTTCTCGCTTTAGCCGCTCTATAGTTGGTTTCCACGTTTTACTGAGCCTATACCCATCTTCCCGGTTGAAATTCTTGGGGTGTTTTTCTATCTCAATCGCCTCGCGGACCAGGCGGGGTCTGTAATTATCGACAACTGACAGAACACGAGTGTCTTCAAAGTTAATACGATGGCACTTACTCACACTGTGTTCTGCCAACGCCGACTTGTCCGTATGCCCTAGTCTTGTATGGCTTAGATGTTCTTTGAGGCGCGTTGAGATTTTTCTACCAGTTTGGCCCACGTAGACTTCGTCGCAAGCTCCACACGGTATCTCATAGACTCCTGGTACGTCTAAGCGTGGGAGCTCATCCTTAGCCGAATTAAACATCGTAGAAAGTTTTCTATCCGTGTTGTAAACAGTGTGAATGTCGTGTTTTCGTAACAGCTTACCAATACGGTCGGTTGTATTCTCCCACGTATGGCAAAAAAGCACGAGAAACACGTTCCGGCTGTACCAGTGGCGAAGCTTGCGGTAGGGCTGGTGCACACGGTCTCTTTTTGAATGCCTGTGAAATGTCCCTATTCGTATAGCCATTTTTCAGTAGCATTTCACGAAGTGCTTTGCATTCGTCCACCAGATGTTCCTTGTCTGATATTCTCTCTGCCCTGCATGCCAAGGTGTTCAAAACGGCGCGTTTCTGAGCGGGATGATGGTGCGATTTGGCGTTTAAGGTATCGCCCAGTGTGTGTAGCCTTCCTATATACAGAATGACTGAGCGTGCCATCCCCCCTGCGACTGACTAACACATCTAGGAATGGGAGCTCTCCATTTATTTCAACCTCCATAGTGAACTTGATGTTATTGTTTATACCATTGAGATAATTTACTATCAATGTACTGAAGAGGTTTACTGTATATACATAAGGCAGAAATGCAAGGCTCGAAAATGTAAATTGGATGAAACTTACCACTGGTGTTGGCTGCGGCACCTAAGCTGCTAGCGATGCAGAGGATGGGGAAGGCACGTTCGAGGGCGGCAGACGGCGGCGGGCAGAGAAGAGAGTGGTGGAAGCCAGCTGGAAGCAAAGAAAAGTAGTGATGAGTACAACATTGCTAAATGTACGTTAAAAAACCAGCAATGTTTCATTTCATTAGTGACACTCAAAAGTATTTTATTTTATTTTTTGTTATTTTGTCATTATTTGACTCATCATAGAAGAATATGTAGAAAATGCCTATAGCATACCCTTCAATCCTTGATATGCTTGTAAATAATAACATATTAAGTGAAATCTTAAAATTAAAATTAGTTCAAAGCCCCCCCACAAAAAATGGGCACGTGGGTTAAATATTTAACTCACCACTGATCCTCGATGGTGTCAGCTTCCGGGATCCAGGTGATGAGTAGCCTCGCGAAGGGGAGCTGGTTCCACAGTCCGAGGTTCTCATGTCAACATCCAGCCAGCTGTAGCGTCATGTAACAATACAAGATTTCGTTAGCATGGGAGGTCATGAGAGGTGAATGTCTACTCAGTTCAATTCAATTTCAAATCTTAACTTTTATTTTTTAATTAGAGAGTGTCAGTTGCTCTAAAGTTAAATTAAAGTTGCTCAGATTTGTTAAATAAAAATAGGGATCTGACTTTCAAAGTCAAAATAAAAATAATATGTACCGGTAAGCCAGCTTATTACTTGGTTTGTTACTATGTTTTTATAATAAGAATTAAATGTGGTCAGGAATCGAACCAATGTCCCTCTGCTCTGATAGAAGGTATAAATTAACTAGATCAACTCACCAAAATGTGAAAATTGCTACAATATTTTTATAAATACGTAAAAGCAAAATATAGTTAAGCTAAATTTAATTGTTGGGTTTGTGTGAAGGGGGGGGGGGGTTATGCAACACAATAGCTCACCTAGAATATTGTCCTCATTGCGTCGCTAGTTGTTTGTTGTTCCCCTTTGATAATCATCAGCTGTTGTAGAGATAAGAATGCGAAGGTCCAAGGGTGTATGTATACCCCCCCCCCACTGACAGCGACGTGTTGGGTAACATACATCAGATGGGGAACCTGCAACATACAAACAAACCAACTGTTAACACCTACGCAAAGCATTATGACCTAGCCTAGTGTAATGGTTATGTATTGAACCATTGTGTGGGGGTATTCCCGGATGATTAAACTGAAGTGTGAGACTGAGAGCAAGCTACCAGCACGATGCCTACTCCTAGTGAACTTGAAAGCAGGCCGACAGGAGGAACAGCTTTTTAGTAGGTATTTGACAGAGCCGCAATTGCATAGTTTATTTTTCTATTTCAAATATCCAAATTGTTGAAATTAATCACCTAGAGCGATGGGAACTCTTGCCACTAAGCGGGTCCACCTTTTAAAAACGTTATTTTTCATGTACTCTAGTACAAACCTCGCCGCCCCCCCCCCCCCCTAACCTAGGTTTTCCTAGCAAAAATTTATGCTAGGAAAACCTAGGTTAGGGGGGTGGGCGCGAAGCGCCGTGGCGAGGTTACGCTTAGCGGCAAGAGTGCCGAGCGATGTATGTACCCTACGACAAGTACCCTTCAAGAAAACCACCAGTGCAATCATAACTTCATAAGACTCAAATTAATTGAAACTAGAATATGACCTCTTGACAGAACTGGTTGGCACATAATAATTCGGGATTCGAACCCAAATGTGGTCCATACGGCTGACCACACACCAAACCGTAAGAAGAGCTATAGAGAAGATTTGAAAGAGAATCTGTGGAAGACAAGAGTATCATAGTTTTGTAATTTACTATCAACAAAATATTGGTTATTATAAAGGCAATAAATAATAATCAAGTGAAGAAATCGTATTTGAATGAAACAAGTAGGTAACATTCCTGAACGTGGTATGGGTGAGGTGATGATAATGATAACCAGGTTCAGTCACTGTGAGTCACTGAGTAGTGTGAGTGTGACACAACCACGGTATTCGGGGGAATAAAACTAGACTTGGAAGATCGCGTAGTAAACCTAGATATGTTGAGAGACTGTCTGGAAGGAAATGACTTCGTGGTTTACCTAACCAGGGACCGGGGAGCCCATTCACCCACAGCCCAGTTCACACCAGTAAAAACTAGGTCTCTGCATAAAACATTCGGTACTTGTTCATTAACGGGACCCCCCAAAAAGTGGAAAGTAAGTTAATGGGTGGGGTGGCTAGCTGACCACAGTAACGCACTTCATGCCCCCCCCCTCCCACTCCCCTAACCGACTTTCCTTTTCGGGGGGGGGTCCCTACAATGAACAAGTACCAAACATTCAGATTGAATAAAAACATAAATTGAACAACAGACAAGTCTACGTGAAAGTATGTGGTGCTCGCATCTATCCCGTGTACTTCCATGGATGACCGGGACAGGGTCACAGTTTACCCTTTTTATACAGCTTAGACGACAGCAGGGCAGATAAAATAACACGGAAATTACAGTTTAAATCACAATTCTGGATATTGATTAGATCGAACTAAGGGTTAATCGGAAGTAATATTGGAGAATCCACGCACTTCCATAGATGATCGCGACATGACCACGGCAAGACGCTATAGCAGAGAATTCTAAAATAACACTGAAGTTACCGTTTAAATCGTAATTTTGATATTAAATTATATCGAGTTAATTGGAGTAATCGGAAGTAGTAGCAGTAGATAACTTGAAGCTGCGGATACGAAACCTGTTGGCGAACACGTTTTTGAATTCACGACGTTTTCAACAAACATGAAAAACAATACAAATTTCGTGTTTCTAGAGCGTTCGAAAAGTAAATAGCCACGGATGAATCTATAATGGATGATATTGTAATAATAATTAGGTAAACGAATAGGATGGCTAGAACAAAACAAAATTGAATGTAGACTATGCAACGAAGGCATGCAGGCTCACCTTGCTGGTGTCGGCCGGAGCGATGTGCTCTGCTTGAAGACTGGATTCCAACTGAGGCACCGAGCCTTATCACAGACTCGCAAGAGTTATCTGTGACGTAATATCAACCTGCTCAGCCAATCGCAGTCGCTTTATCTGGAATGTTTGGAAACGGACAACGCAATTTGAAGACCCTCACAAAAAGTGTAATAATTTCTTAAAAAAATTGACCCTCACAAAAAGTGTAATAATTTCAGTGTATTATCTAACCTCAAATTATGTTATTATTTTAAATGAAACGGGTTGGTTTATAAAGTACGAGTGTGATGATTGATTGGATATGACGTCATCTTCGAGTGAGTTCGGCGCTCTGAGGATGACGTAGGTCAGGTCTACGTGCAGGTCCGACCAGCGACCAGGGCTCGTGGTTTCGAGTCCCGGATAAGACATTGACTTTATCATCTGCAAAGCGTCTAGGATAACAGATAACTAGAGACATGAAAATTTAGCGTTTTAGGTTATTGATGCTAAATCAGTGAGTATAAATTCTTAAAAACGCTACAAAATGCTATATTTACTGAAAACAAGGGTCACCTATACCAATTGAGAATTGGTTTAGCATTGTATTCTAACGTTTAAAGTAACTACATTGAATTGAAATGTTCCTATAAAGCATAATTTGAATTCATTCCCCATTAAAAATACAAGAAACTCCCCACATTTGGGGTTTTGGTGAAGAGAAAAATTAATGCTACAAATGCTAATTTGGAAAAATTAATGCTAAATATTCAGAATATAAATGCTATTTTTTTCATAGCTCTACAGATAACACATTAAAAGAGTCGTAAAACATCGACTGGTATATAGAAGATCGTGTTTTACATGGTTATACTTTCTGGTTCGTGAATATAATCAAGACGAGAATGATAATGAGCTAAGATACAAAATAAGGTGTTGTTGATATACAATTAAATTTTAAAGAATGAAATATTGATTTTCATTCTAAACAATGCGTGGACGAGAGGGCAAAGGGCAATTTTACGATGGAGCTGCGTCAGATAGATTCCCAGTCCGGGGATCGAAGTCAGGCCTCCCGACCAGTGGCGTAGGAACCGAGGTGGGGGGGGGGGCAGGGGGGGACAAAACTAACGTGAGCTAAATATAAATCCCAGAATTTCCGTAGTAAACATGCATATACACTTATACAATTCGACAAGTCACCTTGGTAAAACGAATATGTTTGCCTGTATGCTTCGTCATTACATAAATAATTAGGCTGAAATTTACTAAAAAGGTTTACTTCACGTTCATTTTTTTTAGTTTTTAGACCGCAGGCAGTTGCGGTCATACATCGTTTACAGAGTCCGAGTACAATTAAAACATGTCAAAATAACTAGTATGGTGAAAATTTGTTTCACCTTAAAGGCCTTCCGGCGGCTGGGGCCCCCCCACAAAATCTGCTAATAAATTTGCCCCACCCAACTTTCAAAACGTTTCTACGCGCCTGCTCCCGTCTGTTTAAAAGTGAATTAGTTGCTAATCTTCTTTGTGAACAAAGAAACCTACAAGAGGGGTGTGAGTGTGGCACCTGATACTGACTCGAGGAAGAATTCGCTCCTTTTTAGGGATCATTTATGGGACGATCGCGCTCATTTTTAGGGAAGATTTATGGGAATGGGAACGCGTTCCTATTTCGGGGAACTAGGAAACCTTGGGGAAACTTTCCGTGAGTATTAATTGTCCAGTGGATGGTATCGTACAATACAAGCGACCCCCATAGCTAGCAGTATCCCGTGATGGAAGATCTTGGCTTCCAGCTATACAAGTTTAAAAACTATTTTGTTATTATATACACTTGGAAAACAATCTAATCATCAAACACACCATTAACTCATCTCATCAACTTTCATTATCACAGGCGGTGCAATATGAGTCATGACCTAACCGGTTGAAGCGCCCTAGTTTCTCACGTCGTCGTCGTCTCTTTTAGTATTCACCTGCTGATGATTTACAGTGTGGCTATACGAGCATCTAAGAAACGCTTAGGACGTAGTGTAAACTTACTCTGTTATCTGTGGCTTAGGTGATGATGATTTCTGTTGCTTTCTCAAATACTATATATTGACACCCGCGTATTAATGCACTAAGGCTATCGAGACGATGAGTGCATGGTAATGAGGATTGAGGAAAGTTTTAAAATGTACATTTGAAAATCAAAATTAAGACCCCCCCCCCCCAATTTTTTTTGTTTTATTTAGGATTGACATCAGTTGGCACTAGTGTCAAAGTCAAAGTCAAACCATCTCCCTTCAAGGCTACCAACAGAACAGGCAACAAGTCATCGACAGAGAAGCGTAGTTCACAAAGTCGCTGTCTTATCTCTCGCCGACACCGCCTCTTACAAGTGAGGAATGTTCGCTGGTCATACACGACATTCTCTTATCTAAAATTCACAGACTCACAGTCCAACACGAAATAGCCGTCCGTCTCACGAAGACGACGTGAGAAACTAGGGCGCTTCAACCGGTTAGGTCATATCGCGCCGCCCGTGATATTGAAAGTTGATTAATAATAATGGTGTGTTAGTTGATTATAGTGTTTTTTAAGTGTATATAATAAGAAAATAAAAAGATGATGATGATGATAGTAATGCAAAACAAAAGTTATTTATGTGAATGGGAATAAAATAAATAAAATAAATGTGTGTGATGTGAATTAAATTTTGTTAAATAGATTACTTTGCATGAGAAATTTATAAAGTTTGTCGCCGTTATCATATGATTGGGAGAGATCCCAAAACAGTGGCGTGCAGAGGTTTGATAGGGGCCGGCGCGAGCGCGATCATACTGGTGGGAATACCCACCCCGCGAATGTATTTCCGCTGGCCACACGGGGTCTGGGGCGAAGCCCCAGCCGCCGGAGGCGAAAAAATTTTTGGTTCCTTTTTTCCCTCAAGATAGCTTGTAGTGCGATCTGAGACACGGAGGGCACTAATTACTAATTGCAAATTTGCAATATTTTATAGGAAACTTTCCAAGGATTTGCTATATATGCTATATTTTTTATTTATTTCAATTTTAATACGAAATTTACCAATTATCATTTTCAATTTGTGGATATGTTTAAAATATACTGAGAAAATCATTATGTGGATATACAATTTCGAAATATGGTCTGTTTGATCATAAGGTAATTAGAACACAGAATGTAATTGAACGCAATTCTTGGTCGCGTACACTTACGATCGGCCGAGCCTCTCCAAACGATAAGTGAGCGATATTTTATAAACATAACTACCAAGATATTGCTATACAACTAATCAACTATATACACCATTACATCCAGCTTGCAAACCAAGTGAAGTTATAACTAATAACAATTTATCTTGTATTACCTGAACATGTTATATTTTTTAGAGGTGAGTGGGGGTGGGTCACCCAAAGCCAGGGGGTGGGTACACCCCTTGGCTTTGGCACCGGCGCGGCTCGCGCCGCGGAACCATAGTCTGCACGCCTCTGGATCAAATTGCGTGCGCTAGGCATCATATTTGGTACATTCTGCTAGCATATGATGTACGGTTAAAGGTACATCACATGTGTCACGACTGGGAACAACCTTATATCCGTGAGTTAGACATGTGTGGATGGTTATCGTTCCCACTGAAAATCAGTTGTGTGACTGAGTGGGTAGACTCTAAATACGGATTTATTTATTTATTTTTTATTTATTTATTTATTCGAATTCTGGACAGTACCACCTCTTCTCTACGTGAGAGTCGAGACGCAGGAGGACGAATTTTATTAGTTAGTGAGGGCATGGCACTACGCAATTTTCTTTCGTCTCATGAGACTTGCTTATTGAGAGAGAAAAAAAAACATGGATTATGAAGGCTGTAGAGTATAGACGTCTCAAATTTGCCAGAGTCGAAAATTGACTTTCTCAATAATTTGCTGTTCATTAAAAATGTTCCTTGCTAATATTTAGTTAGTTGTATTGTTTATTATATAAGGTTATTAGTGCCCTATGGTGAAGCGGAGAAACAAAGGGAGCACAAGCAAGGGTATGGTTATATGAGGTGGCAAGGGGGCATGGGGGGGCAAGTGTAGGGTATGGGGCGGACAGGGGAAAAGGGTTGGGGTTCCCCCACGTCGTGGTCGTCATCGTCCGAGTTGTCGTCGTCGTCGTCCGTCGTCGTCGTCGTCGTCGTCGTCGTCGTCGTCGTCGTCGTCGTCGTCGTCGTCGTCGTCGTCGTCGTCGTCGTCGTCGGAGTTAGCCAAAGGGAAGGGAAAATATCCCCGACGAGTCCTCTTTTTCGCCTTGTACGATTAGCATAAAAGGTAAGTTCTGGGCTACAAAAACGCTCACAAAACTCTTGGGGAGGGGGTCTCTGTAGTCTGTACCCCTTCCCCAGCATGGGTCGTCTCGATAGACCCCTATGTGCAGGCTTTAAAGTTATTAAGGTCCGTTGCTAGCTCCTCTCAAAATCTGCTTGCCTGATACCTCAACTTAGAAAGGCCGAATATTTCGGCTGCAGGTTGAACGACCGGCCGGCACCGGTCGGTTGGTTGGTTTGTTTGGTTGGCTCCGTGCGTGCGTGCTAGGTAAAGTTGGCCCGGCCACTAATTAATTGATCAATTTATTTTTAGTAGATGAACAGTCATCAACTGTTTCTTACTCTACCAGAGATAAATGTAACCGATCGGCAATCATACTTAAATTAAATCATTGTATTTTATTTGTTCAGATAAAATAAAGGTAAGGTATTAATTATAAGCATTTCAGGCATTTACGTTATATTCGCCAATGTAAATTATTACCAAATCGGTTTTCTTTGCAGAAGGCGAGGAAAAAATAAACACGTTGCCACCCAAAAAAAAATTATGCAAGAAAAACATATTTTGGATTAATTTAGTGGGCGCGTCAACCGTTAAGTCATAATGCGCCACTCTAGCCCAGGGGATATGGGGAGAAAAGTCCCATACTGGTTAGAACCAGCCACGGGTAGGGGGAGGATTTTCACGTCGTGGTCGTCATCGTCATTGTCATCATTAGTATTGTTATGGTCTTTGTCGTCGTAGTCGTCGTCGTTGGGGAGGTCGTTTTACTGTACAAAAAATATATTTATTTGGTATTGCATTTAGTCCACTTATTGATCTAGAACGCACCATTCAAATTCCAAACACAGTCTAAAAACCGGATTGTCAAAATGTTTGCCTGCGGCGCTGTAGTTGCCCCCAAGCCCCCCGTGCTGGGTCCCTTTTTCCAAAAACTCAGTAGCAGATTCGTTGCAACCCCCCCCCCCCCCCCCACAGTCGAAAGAGTTCCTACGCGCCTGTGCGAGAAGTTACCCTGCCTGCTACAGTAACACCGTGGCGTCCCGGGATCTTCAACTATACCCAGTTCATCAACAATATTCAGACAGGAATAGAGATGTTCCGCGTACTAAAACTATCGTAGACAACACAGTTACGAGGAAACCTTAGGTTTATTACTACACTTAGTAATCAACAAGATGAACAACGCTCACAATTGGTGACCAATTAGCTACAACACAACGGGAGGACTCGAGATTGGCCCAGAGAGGTTTGAACCCAGGCCTGTCCCGCGTACTGGCTACCCTACAAGACAACCAACCCATGTTTACAAAAAAAACTTTTTGTTGAATGCCCGCTGTATAGGGTACACATCACTGTGACCTTCTTCAGGTGACTAACTAGGTTCTTATTAGGGATTAAGATAGTTGGGAAGGAATGTCCAAGGGCTCAATCCCATGAACGACTGAGTAAAACCTCGGAAAAACTTCAGTCAGTATTGCCAGTCTCGACGGGATTCGAACCCGGGACCTCCAACACTGTCGGTACCAAGGGGGGTAAACGAAACCAAGTATTATTTACATACCTTATCTGAGAGGATGACCGGCTAAGCGGGCCCCTCGGGAGGTGCTCGAAGTCGACCCCGGTACCTCAAAGTCCTCCGTGCTAGAGGTCCTGGGCTCGAACCTCTTCTCCCGTGTCCCCCAGCTACTCTTCAGTCTTCACTCACTCACGTCCTGTGGTTCTCGAGTCTCTGACCTCGTCCGTACACAGCCCAGGCTTATCACACGCACTGCTGACACATTCCATTCCTGCAATGCGTCATGCAATCCACAGTATGCCACGCATTGTCAACAAGCAAATCGTCGTAATGCAACCGACGTACTTCCACAAACTTCTCCAAAACTTCATCGACTTTTGCTTCCACGTGCAGGTGCTTTTGCACATCTAGACACAAGTCAACAATTCCTGAGTCCTGGTCACATATTACAACCTGTTCAATACAATATCCTATCCTACGCCTTTCCATGTTGTTACAACTCCTGATCAAGTAGACCTTGCTCCTGAACTGACACTAGTTTGCCAGTTGTAGCCGTGGCGATGAACGGCAAACTGAATCGGTTTAACATTCTGAAGTGTTGGGGTCACAGAAAAAAGTTGAGGCGGCGCCCCCCCCCCCCCCCCCCCCCCCCACGTCACGAAAAGTCACGAAAGTCGTGGGGTGGGTGGAGCGAATACACCGAATACTCACCCTTCCCCCTCGGTCCCACCCTTCATACGCGCCTGTCCCGAATCAGAGCCTCGGGCTTTTTCAAAAGCTCATACACCGCTAAAATCGCTAAAGCTTGAAAAAATCGTATGAAAAGGAAAAAACGTAGGAAACCTAAAAACCTTGGAACAAACTTTCAGTCAGGATTGTCGGTGTCAGACTCGGGTTCAGTGGTTAATTTGTAAGGAAAAAGGTGGGTACACGCTAAAAAAAAACGGGAAAATTATTTCAAGGGGACCAGTACGGGGGGTTTAACTACAGCGCCGCAGGCGAAAATTTTGAAAATCAGGTTTTTAGAGTGTGTTTGGTGCGTTCTAGAAAAAATAAGTGGGCTGAATGCAATACCAAATTTTGATGGCTTTTTTGTACAGTGATAACTATAAAACTAGAAAAAAAAGAATTGGAGTAGTGATGAGATTAGTGAGTCAGATTCCATGTCACAACCATTGAATATGCATATCATTATGTTCGTGATCACGTCCAACAATAATGGGAAATTGTTGGTCATTACTCTTCAAAAGTGAGGGCTGAGTGTACTAAGTTTATTTACAGTGAGAAATGTATTCAAGTAAATTTGAAATATGAGCATGTGGGTGTAAAATAATTAATATAAATTATTTTCGTTTTTTTATATATATTAGCCAAAATGTGAGTGTTGCGTACCTAATAATTCATAAAAAAAAAAGGTGGGTACCCGCGCTCCATTACAAATTAAGCACTGTCGGGTATTGAAGCGACGACCTTCCAAATCAGAGTCGCACGCCACGGTACGAGACTGGCTGAGAAGTGAGAACGTGCTGTATGAGAGAGAGAGAGAGAGAGAGAGAGAGAGAGAGAGAGAGAGAGAGAGAAATCACGCAACAACTTCTCCGCGCAACATCCATCGCACACACACCTGCTGTCAAAGAAAAGCGAGGACCCAAGGTATCAGGAGTGTATGAAAGACAAAGAGTTGGTGCTCGGAAGAAAACGATTCAAGCATAATGATCAGTGGCGTACCGCGTAACTAGCCCTTGTTTCTTGGAAGGGCGAACATTTTTGTAACCACAATACATCACTGATCAGCACGACTAGTGAAAGGGGTATGTGGGTACAGTCCAGTGGCGGCGCTAGACAAAAATCAATGGGGGGGCAGAGGATGGGCATGGTAATAAAGTGGGGGGGGGGCAATCAATGGCGGGTAGCTGGGGTCTGGGGCGAAGCCCCAGCCGGCGGAGGCCCTTTCGCGAAGGCGAAAAAAAAAATTCACCATACTACAGTTATTCCGTCGTGTTTTAACTGAAAAATGGCAACTCTAGGGATTACCGTTTTGTTTATGAAGAATAAACACTGGGTAAAATAAACACAAATATGTACAGTTTGTTATATTTAGTTTGTGATTTGATGATTTAATTTTAGTAATGTTACACGACGTGCGGGCCGCGGCAGGCATTTGAAACCGGGGGGGGGCAAGCGGGGGGCAAGTGCCCCCCAGGCACCCCCGTAGCGCCGCCACTGGTACAGTCAGTGGTGTCATCCAAAAATAATTTATGGGTAGAGTAGAGTAGAGGAGTAGATGTAGTAGTTATGATTGTCTAATGAAATGTTTCTACTGAATATTTACATTTTTAGAGGGGGGTCCCGTTAATGAACAATTACCTCTTTATTCACTTAGACTAATACATGGTACAAGTATACACCTCTTGTTGAAGAGGGAGTGAATAGTTCCGAAGGCTAAAACATGGTATAAAATGAATAATAATTTAGAATGCGCATTTCATGTAATGCAAGTAATATGTAACTTATATTACTAGTATGGTATGCTAGTATTGAGAATTGAAGTTGTTTGAATTGATTAATTGAGTAATGAAATGAAAAAATGAAATGAGTAGGCCCTAATATAGGTATGATATAATACAATACGATGTTATTTAGGATGAAAAATAATATAAAACGCTAGTATATGGTATGATATAATGATTATGAAAAGGTATTAGTACCGGTATTGAATTTAAAATATAGGCCTATGTGTAGGGCCTTAGTACGGATTTATAAGGGACAGTTTGTAGTGGAGGACAAGGTTTAATTTGTTAGGAATTCGTTTAGCGAGTAAAATGATCTTTCTTCTAGAAATGCTTTTAGTTTGCTAATAAATGTAGGGTGAACTTTGATGTCTCTGATGTGTTTTGGCAGCTTATTGTATAATATGGAGAGGCAGGCATATATAGGTCCTTTGGAATATTGCATGGTTTTATGATGGGGGACATGAATTAATGTAGAAATTTCACATTGTGTTATAATAATGAATGCATGGAAGTTTTTTTGTGAAGTATTCTGAATGCATGTGTACGTACATAAATAGCGGAAAGTTGTATAAGAGTACTGACCAGGGTAAGTATGTTTAATTTGGGGAAGATTTTACGGCAGGATCTCTGCCATGAGGATCCTGTGATTATGCGTATAGCTCGTTTTTGGATTTTCACGGGTTAAGTACAGAATAGAATCTTACGAATGGTGTCCTTCGCCCCGCGTGAAACTCCCATCCACCTTCTCCACGAAGACCTAGAAATGGCATCAATAGCCGAGCACCTCCGTGATGTCTCCCGAACATTCTACAACGACCTACCAGACAGAAGAAATCCGACCATCCAGGCTCAGACACAGTTCCTTCCAAGCCCAAACGATATATATATTAGACCTACCGTATATCAGCAATCAGAACACCTCTTACCATGCCACCTCGTCATCTCAACCAAAAGCGGCCCCCGATGTTCCAAGGAGGTCTTCCACCACCCACCAAGAAAAGACGGGAATAACAAAACCGTTCCTACTGTAAACTCATTTTTGCCCCCACCCACATCACACTGTACAATTATCTGGCGGATGGTCCGCTATTCCCCAAATTAAACCCCCCGTTTCCAATCATACAGTCTGGAAAAATCCACGACTCCGCGTTCTCATCATCAGGCACCCCATCAAACAGTAATTTATGGCCCGGTATTTACATTGCCACTCACGGACAAAGCGTTCCGATGAGAAGAGAAGATAGATGACTACAGGGTTGGCTTGGTCGCTTTGATTTACTGCCCCCCACTGAAAATCAGTTATATAACTGAGTGGGTAGACTCTAAATACAATTTGTTTATTTATTATTTAGCCTATTTAAAAGCAATACTTTAGTTTGTACTTTGTAGTACAATATTTAATAAATTACCAGCTTCAATCAAATACTCCCAACTCACTTTTACCTCTTTAAATATAAATTGTAAGCCCTTCTTCTAAACAAAGATTTTTACTTGCGAAAATAATTGAGGGGTTGGAGCATAAACTATGCAACGCGCGTTACACGGTTAGGTATCGCTCGCGCGGCCAGCCGTGGATGCACCGTTCTATTTGAAGTCATAATACACTTCCTAGTTTACCAATCTGCACACAGATAGCGCCACAGTCAACGAATATGTAATAGCTTGCAGTAGTCTACGCGTGGCTTCTAGCTTTACCGGCCGCGCGCAACTGCTCGTATCTCAGATCGATTATTTGTCAGTTACACGGTTTATGCTCGCGGCCCCTCAATTCCTTGTTTTCACACTTCTTTCATACCTCTCTTTCCCTTTACTTTGGGTTTGTTTTAAAAAAAACTATACATTCCACATAGGCTAATGCAGCCTGCAACTATTTCGTATCAAAAATAAATTATTCTGAATCATTTAAATTTGACATAAAAAATTGTATTCCCTTCAACTTGGTTTGTGTTATTAATATTTTGTATTATGTGTTTGTGTATTTGTTATTATTTTGTTGTACCTTCACTGCTATGTATTATTTGTATTTTATGTCCCATCCTATATATATGTACAATGTACGTGTCCATGGACTGCAATAAATAAATAAATGAAGACAATTTCTATTGATTTGGATATCAAGAAAACTTGTGAGACATCATAAGTCCAGAAAATTAGAAAAATGGAAAATTCAAAACATGTACTAGTTAGTTTAACGTAATGTGTAGTCAGTTACTTTAATTTTGATGGAAACAATGAAATCCAGTATGAAAATTTGCAATTAAAAAATCTTAACAAGTTCACAAAATTGTGATACCTAATTAGGGAGATTTCATGTTTTTTAACTGGAAAACGCCGAACGGTGAATTAATGAGCAATGCATGATTGTACTGGATGTCATAGATTGATTCTGTATCAACAAACAGATGAAATACAGTATGTTCAAAATGGAATTAACCGTTTACCCAGAAAAAGAAAAAAAATGAGTGTTTAAAACTCGTCTCTGCACTTGCCTCAGCGACTCCTATTAATTTTGCCTTAATCAACATAATGATAGTACAGTACTTACATGTCTGATATTTCCAACTCACAATGATCTGCCAAGAATCCGGTCTGGAACTCTGAACAAGGAGGCTAGAAAGCAATACAGAGAAGGGAGACTAACCCAAAGCAAAAATACAGAAACAATTCAAATTACGGATACACTATTAGTCTCTATTTTGGATTGTAGGATGATAAATGAGAAGAGATACAAATTTCATGGAAGGATTGATATGTTGAAAAATCATTGACAAAACTCAACTAAAATGCATCAATTATGTAAATTGATAATTTCTTTAATTACAACAATGAATGGGAACTGTGGGTTTGGCTACTTTACATGACAATATGATCGGTAGCTACGTCTATTTATATCGACGTTACATCTTGTACATGTTTTTATTTTCATATACATTGTACAGTAACTGATCTGTATACACTTACAGGCATTTTAAATACCATTATTGTACATTAACTTCACAGGACATACCCAGGATGTGGACAGTTAACGATAGAATGTCAATTTCCGTTCATTACAAAGAAATTGTTATCACTAGAACTTAAAAACGTTACATTTATTTATTTGACACAAAAATCATCATTCTCGCACTTACGAGATGCCGCGTTGGAAAAAAGAGATTTATATGGCAGATTTTCAAAATTGAGGGAATTTGTGCTAGAGTTGGAAATCCAATGACAAATTTGAAAATAACTTCTGAATTCCTCACAGTCGACAGAATAGCAAATGTTAATATAAATTCCAAAATCAATATTTATTTGCATTACTGAATGTGAATACTGATATGTGATCATTGATTAATTTTAATAATAAATTTATTTGATAATTATTGTAAAAGAACCTGCAAGTACTAATAGAATTAATATCAATGCAACGTCAATGGAAACTTTGCAAGTATTCAGACTTTCCATGAATATTAAACACCTCTTTGGCTGAACACAAACATACTGTCGCTTATGACTAAAAAATATAAAAAAATTTAAAGTTTATTTCATGAAATTTAATCTATTAATGCAGAAGATAGTTTTGTTTGGGTCTTTTCTGAACAATTTTATAAATGTTACTTGCTCGGTAATGACACATTTAAGCGACGATACATAGTATGGACTCAAATAGCTACAACAATACATTCGTGGACAGTAATTAATTTAATGAACGTGTTTAGATAGAAGTAGCCAAAGTGGTAGGATGTTGTAAATATGTTTTTTAGTCATTTGATTTGCTGGTCTGATAATTAAGTTGCTAACATATTAACATTTTGGATTATCCAATCAAACAAGCCCTTAATTAAGATGGTGCATCCATAAACTGTATTTGTTTACAATAGTATGAACCACTCTAATTCTTTGCCCTGCATTGCATACCATTCACAATACACCCTGTGCCCCCCCCCCCCCCCATCAATATAATCTCCTCACATTTTTACGTTCTTGCCAATGGTAGGCTACCACAATACGAAGTTAAACTTTTTAGTTACTATCCCTAATCACAACAAAAGATTTTTCTAACATTTTTCTAAAGAGAATTGTTTACATCAAAGAGTTTTAAAAATGAAATGCAAATTGTTTCCTAGCTATGATCGCGTACTAGGTAAGTTTGTTCTTCGTATTATCAAAGTTAACACTTATTCAAGTTAATACAGTACGGTACCTAGACTATAAGAAAATTGCACTTTCCCAGCTTTTCAACTCTATGTTAACAAATAACTTTTGATTGGAATGGCTATCAAATCATTTACAAATTATGTACCTACATACTATACATGTACTTTAAATCGAAATCATAACTTCTGCAAAATAATTTTGTTATCTTTTCAGTTCTATGCTCATTACCAATATACAGTACAGTTCTTTCAGTAAGTACTTGCTGTATATCATTTAGTGAACATTTAAATATTATCAAATTGATATTTTGTGAGGAAATAATATGTGCTGTCTGTACTTAAATATTTCCAATACTCAAGTGAATTCAACAGTTTCTTATAGGAATAAAGCTGTGTACGTATTGAGAATAAAGCTCATAAAATTAAGTAGTGTATGTATGCAAACAGCATTCCTACGTAAAGATGTCTCTATATTCTCACAAATATCGGCCATCACTATTACCCCGCATGAAAAACTCAAGCACCTACTAGAGAAAATAATACGTACCAACCAATGCAACATTTGCTCTCTCATCTTTAAAGAACTACAGTAGCTGGTGAATGATATCTAAGGAAGATTATTGGATGAGCGTAGCAAAGATTCCACTCTACTTCACTGAAGAAAAAAAATCCAGAATGTTTTTTTTGTATTTTTGTGTGTCTGTTAACACGATTCCGGCTAAACCGATACTCAAATTGCGATGAAATTTTCTGGAGGCCTTCGAAATCTCTGAACTTAGAAATGCCACGTTTTTGAGCGCAATCGAAAAATTATTTTTCATGAAAATCGCAATTTTACCATTTATTTTTCAAAAATTTCTTGGACTTATAACTAGGGATGTGCGAGTCCTGATTTTTGAATTCGAGTCGAGTCCGAGTCCTAAAAATTACTCGATTTCGAGTCCAATTCGAGTCCGAGTATTTTTAAAATCAAAGTTTTAAATTCATAAATAAGGCCTAAGAAAAACAACTGAAGGTTAGATATAATACCTAGAATAAAGTGATAAATAAAAAATAATTTTAGAAATAGATTGATAGGCCTGCTTGATATTTCAAATTTATTTTACAGCAATCAATGTTCTTATTGCTTGATTGCATTAGCATACACATTGTGGAACTTCTTAGACCTAGCTTCAGTTGCAAGCCATTTACGATCATCGCGCATACTGATGCACTGGGCAATAGTAAGCTGTTTTTCCCGCGGTGCAACACGCTGGGTTGTGATGGGCCTAGGCCTAGGCCTAGAGCAAGAATGCTTGGCTAAACGTTTAGCCTCTTCTTGGGAAATTAAATTTTTATATTGAAGAGGATGTTTTGCACATAAATGCTTACGTAAGCTTGAAGTAGAGCCAGTAATGAGTTTTAATAACGTCGAACAGAATTTGCACTTGGCCTTGTTATCAGTGCCTCTTGCGAAAAACTGCCATATCAATGATCCCTGCCCCTGACCAAGAGCTCCAGGCCCTGCAGCTTCGTTGCCGTCTTCTTCCACTTCCACTTCCACCAAATCATCATCAACATTTGAATGATCACTATCATATTCATTTTCCATCTTGCCTCTACGAAAACTCGCTGGGCCTAGGCCTGGCCTAAAAACGTAAAATTTCAGTGCCAATACAGGGCCACATGCCTCGTTTCTCAGGCGAGTCCGAGTCTAAAAAATGCGAAAATGGCGACAAGAAAAAATAAAGCACGTATCCAGTGTCGCCAATAGTGCAAATAGCACAAGACCAATACAAAGAGTTTGTTAGCACCTTTACTTACACTTCAAGGCTTTATTTTCTGTTATTGAACAGTTAAAACGGGTCAAAATACTCGAAAATAGGTAATGGAATCAGTCTGGCTCATCTCGCAGCAAATCTGAATCCCAACAAATTAATAATGTTCGGGTGTAATTTTTGGTAAGTTTGGCAATTCGGAAATAAAGTGCAATGACTACCGCAGCGCTATCTCTCGAGTTTTCGGGTGTACTACGTAGTACTCGGTGGCTCAGTCAACAACATTTTGTTATCGATCGTAGGTGGACTCGTGGCGGGAATCGATTTCGAGTAGCAACTACTCGATGGCGAGTCGAGTACCAATTACTCGACTCGACTCGAAATTTCGGGTACTCGCACACCACTACTTAGTTATAACACCTACCTACATGCTTTATTCGATTGTAATGATTTTTCACAGAACCTTAATTTTACGAAATTATATATTCGTATGAAATTTGAGCGCAATCGAATAATTATTTCTCACAAAAATTGCAATTTTACCATTTTTTCAATTTTTAAAAATTATTATTTTTTGTTTATTAAAAAATTTCTTCGACTTAGTAATGATTTTTTCACAGAACAACAGAAAATCTGCATAACACATGGCAGCTCAATGCACCAATTACGCTCATCCATTAACTCGCCTGATAAAGTATTTGCGAAGCTTCCTAGTATAGTTAATACAGGTGGGTAGGTGATGACAGTTATAACTCAAAACTAGCTGCAATCATCAATAACAGGCAATCATTGAACTTCTTTAACCAGTCATTGAGAATGTGATGTTTTGTGTAACTAAATGTGATTTGAAAAACTGTACCACTTCTGTTTGTTATCCTTCCTTTCTCAATAAAATTATATTGTACAGTACACTCTACATACTCATAAAATCTATATGTGTGCGTAAGAATCTTTTCCTATTTGTAATAAAAAAATTGTCCGTAAGTCGGGGATAGAAATACTCATAACCCTAGCAAAAAAATCATTTGGATTTGAAATGTTTTTTAATTGATATCACTTGCTGGTCAATTGAAATGAATTGATATCAATTGAAATGAATTGATATCAATTAAAATGAAATGATTTTAAATGTTTGTCAATTGATTGCATTGATAGTCTATTGACTTTCTCAACAATCAATTAAAGATCATTTGAATGTGCCAATTGACAAAAACTATATCAATTGGGAATCAAGAATATCAATTGACTTATAATAATGCCAATTGATATCATTTCAAACCAATTGAAATTATGCTTGTCAATAAAGCATCAATAGAAAAATCAACTCACATCAATTGACCGCAAATGATGGCAATTGATTCCAAATATTAGCAGAACATACCAATTGCCATCACTTATGTCAATTTCTCAATTGTAAACATCTTTAAACACTAAATAATTAGACACCTGTGAATCAAAATAGTGATTTTACTTCAGTCACCTAATATACAACAATATTTGTAGACACTTTGACATGACTGTCAATAATTACATTAAAAAAACTGACAGTATGAAAAACAGACTTTTATTTATTTGTTTATTTAACGTCTAGTCAATCATATTCAGTTAAAAAACTGATTTACAAAGGAGGACAACTAATTAAAAAAAAAAATTAATCTTTTTTTCTAATATTTGAAATAGTAATATTACAACAACAATGCATTACAACACAATAATTTTGGTAACAAATTCAAAAAGGATTAAATGCAATTAAATTAATGAATCAAATATAAAGAAGGGGTGGAAAAAGAAGAGAAAGGAAAGGGGAAAAAATTATTCATTTATTTATTTAACGTCTATCCTCTTTAGTTTAAAAACTGATTTACAACAATTAGGAGGACAATTAATTGTGGTTAATTAAATTGATTAGCGAAATAATTAATTAAATTATGCATTTATTTTATATTTGAGTGGTAATTAGCAATTTTTCATACATTATGTACTGATATTTAATTTTTATTTACTTATCACTGTGATTTCAAAATAAATCAAAATCAAAATAATGAAGTAGGGGCCCCTACTCGCCCTACTTGAGAGCCGACAACAATCAAGTTCAAATGTCTCAAGTTTGCAGTGTTGGTAGTGGTCCGTTGCGGCGTTGACAGGTTGGCTGTCCTGCTTTAAATGGCCGTTGGAAATTGGCGTGGATGAATATAATTCAAGTTTATTATTTAGTTCGATTCGATATGTAATTATAACATGATATGAACATTTAAGTGATCAGTATTAAATGAAACGACCTTGTTACTAATGCGCGAAATGGATTTTACTGCGAGTTTTATTAAGGATACGGACTCTACGCGTTTGTGTTTGGAGGTTATGGCAGACTGGAAATCCGGCTAGGGGTCTACTTCGACGATGACACGAAGCAAGTTTCTTCATTCATAATCACAGGTGAGTAGCTAGGCCTTTGTGTATCCAATTCCCTTTTCGGCCCCAGTCCTTTACCAACATCGGATAGGCCCTAGGCCTAGGCTAACCAGTAGGGGCCTAGGCCTAGCCCTCTGCCCTACGAATGAGGCTGCCCGGGCCTCTCCCCTTAGCTCTAGCCTAAAGCCTTGAAACCCAATTTCATACATTAATACACTGGCTAAGGCTAGGGCCTGGCTTACAACCATGTCCTGGTTCTGTGGATTAATCTTGGGTCTTGAGTTCTGGGAATTCTATGGCCCAGGGTCTTAGCCTAGACCCAAGGCCTTCCGGCACTCTAGCCGCTAAGCGGGTCCAACTTTAATAGTTAATACTAACCTCGCCACGGCGCTTTGCGCCCCCCCCCCCACCCCCCCTCTAACCTTTTGCTAGGAAAACCGGAACTCTTGTCGCTAAGTGGGTCCACCTTTTAAAAACGTTATTTTTCGTGTACTCTAGTACTAGCCTTGCCGCGCCCCCCCCCCTAACCTAGGTTTTCATAGCAAAAATTTATGCTAGGAAAACCTAGGTTAGGGGGGTGGGCGCAAAGCACCGTGGCGAGGTTAGTATTAAAACTATTAAAGCTGGACCCGCTTAGCGGCAAGAGTGCCGGAAAACCTAGGTTAGGGGGGGGGGAGGCGGCGAGGTTAGTACTAGAGTACACGAAAAATAACATTTTTAAAAGGTGGACCCGCTTAGTGGCAAGAGTTCCGGCCTTCCTTCCTAGCCTTTGGTTGAGCTAGGCTAGGGCCTCCAGTCCATGGGCCCTAGGTCCTTCTAGGCCTAGGTTAAGGCTGAATGGTGACCTAACCTGCATTTTATAAATCTAAACCCAGCAAAAGTCTGCCTCTTCTTTACCTAGGCCTATCAGGGCTATAGCTTATTGGCCGTAGCGTAGGCCTATTCGTAAGAACTTGTGTAAATCTAAAATGGACCAGGCCCTACATGGTGAAAACTATTTAAAACTGTAACTAGGTATTGTTGTTTGTTTTCCTTAATAAACTGAAACTGAAACTATTATTAGTGCTTCTAGCCCATTATTAAGAATATTTTAGTTTGAGTTTGTAGCCTAAAGCTGCAAGCAGACTAAAGGCTGATGCACAATTGCCCGGTAACGATAACGGAAAGAAAGGAATCACACGTTAACTTACGACACGATGCACAATAAAGCTTCCCGTTGCCGGTCGTTACCGTATCCTGGCAACGACAACGGGAACATCACCAAGTTTTAACTTTCCTTAACGTTCCCGTTCCGTACGTTACTGGAACAAATCAGAATGAAGATGGGCACGTCTCAACACTATTTTATCAGCTGATTGATGGTTTACGCGTGTAATATGCGAAATAAATTAATACAAATATGCAGAATAACAAAATAACCAAATAGGACTATAATTAAAACTTATTACGTAGCCTATTTGATTTGTTCCCGTCGGTTTGCTTCACGAGCAATTGTGCATCGGCCTTAAAGCCGGCTGGCTCGGTTTAGTCCAATCTTAAGTCCAAAATTGTTAGGCAGGCCTATTTTAAATGTGTTGGCAACCACGATTGGTTGATTTCTGGTAAAATTTATTTCCTAGCTCTTTACGCTGTAGGCCTAATTTGTAGTAGTCCCACAGGATAGACCCTATGCTTATTATTTAGGTGCTGTTTACCCTATATATACACCTACATGTCCTTCCTTGGTCTTCAATTATTAATTGTGTTTATTTCATAATTCTGAAATTAGGATGTGATTGTTTGCAGATTAATTTCCATGGATGGGTGCCACATTCCAAACTTTCAAGTACCGGTAGGCCTACCTGTTACTTGCAAAGTCTTCATATAGTGAGGAGATTGTCAACAATCAGTGCAGAGTATGCTATACCAGTTACACTGTGAAGTTATTGTCTACCAGGCTACCCAAAAGTCACAAAATACTATCAATCTTACAAATTCTAAAATTTATATGATTCTAAAAAAATCTGCAATCGACTACTCTGCGTTGTGTAACATTGTATGACGTGAATAATAAAATAAGAGATTCTAATGAAATGAGTTCAACATTTTAATCAGTTAATTTAGGCCTAAAAGTTAATTACAACCGCGGTAGGCCTAAATGTTTGGTCTACATCTACCTAACTTAGGTTAGGTAGGCTATCGTAGGCCTACTTATTATTTATTAGCTCAATAGCTCCAATTGTTTTCTTTTTTGCTTAGTAGCCCAGCTGGAAGCTCAATTGAAATAATAGGCATGCAAATTATATAAATTTGACTATGGATGAAATTGGTCTTGACACCGTTAGTAGCCCTAGGCCTAGGTAGGCTACCTTATTTTAAGAAATTGTTAGACAAATAATAAGCATTGGGTTGTGAAGGGATAGTAGGTCAGTGATTATTGACCAATTACCATCCGTGGCATTTAAATTTAAATCATTTAATAGACTTAAAAGTACTGGTTCCTTTATTCCGTGCCTTATTTCAGGCTAACTGCACTAACATTGATTATTCACAATTTTTATGCTGCTATGTAGGTCTATGCTTGTGGTTTCAGGGTGTGCCTGGTTACCTTGCAAAGTTCAGAGATTTCTTTGTTGCACTCCACATAGGCCTACTCTTTTAGGATCACGGTTGGTAAGATGGAGCATTGGAGCCCAACTATTAACTATAGGAAGGCCTAGTAAAATAAATGTAGGTCTACTCAGTAGTCAGTAGGCCTAGGTACCTGACTCAATTTCCCAGAAATATTTGCTTTTCACTTTCCAGCACCTTTTTGCTACTCTCATATTTTAGAAATTTGACAATTTAACCAAAACATGATAGTATTCAAATAATTCTGGGAAATTTAGGATTAACCATTTTTTTTTATATGATTTGGCTAAGGTAGAGGCCTACTTGAAATAAATATTATATGACTATAGGCCCTACCTTTTAATATCTAATTTAGGCCAACAACAAAATTTTTAAAATGTCCCAACATTTTTTTCTAAACTGTAAGCCTACACATACCTATTTTACATTAGGCCTAGGCCTACCTATGTTTGTTTGGAACGAAAACGAAAATAACTATTGTACATTTTGCAGGACAAATCGAAATCTTTATGTTTTTGGTTCTTTTTGCAGATAAGCATTTTCAAAATGCTCTTTGAAACTAACCAATAATATTTTTTTAAAGTTAGGCCTAATGCTGACAGCTGTAATAAATTAAATTTGAACAGTTTATTTTGTTGATTGTGTTTGGAGCTAAAATAATGCAAAATTTTAGATTTGACACAGTCAATACATTTTAAAGAAAAATCCTTTACAAAATACCACCGTCAAAATTTCCAAAAATATCTGGAGAGAGATTTAGAGGTTTTGATGTGCATCATGCTCGATTACAGCACGCTGCAGGATACGACTTGCATCGACAACACGTCCCGTCTACATTGGTAACATGTAGACATGTCCCTATGTACATCAATATTATAGGTGCTACCCCCCCCCCCCCCCCCCCCCCCCCCCCCAAGGTGAGTATGAGATAGGCCTATGACAAACACATGGACAAATAGGCTTATAAGGGAGCTATTGCCCAGTATAAAATTGATTGACTATGACTACCAATAGATCATGTTTTGTTTTGCCATTTTGGAATGTTAGTTGAAGGTCAATTGATGGTTAATTGCTAGTGGCTATATCAATTAAATAAATATCAGGCTGACAACTAACTTTTGGAACACTGTCAATTGGCTAGTATCAAATGATGTCAATTGGTGGTATACTTGCCAATTGGTATACTTGCCAATTGACCAATTGATATCATTTGGTCAATTGGTGTTCCAAAAGTTAGTTGTCGGCCAATTGGAGGTCAATTGATTTTTTTAATTGATCTTCAAATGATTTTTTTGCTAGGGAAAAGTGGTTTTCTTTACAGTTGGCCTACATACTAGTAGTGTGATAATCGAATAATTTAAGAAAGAGGTACAGTACTGTATCTATTATCTAATAAATACGTACCGGTAACTTAAAGAAAATTACACAATATTATCTTCAAGATCTGCTGATTAACTGGTTAAATACTATTAAATTTGCTATTTTCCTGATAAAATAAAAATATTTTTCTTTTACTTTTAGCACCACGCATGCATTAAGACAATTCCTTACATTCACGATCATCTATATATTTATACTAGATCATATACCGTATTGTTCCGAATATAGCGCGATGTTTTTTTCCGAAAATACAATCTCAAAAACAGCACTCGCGTTATTTCCGCGCGCTTGCATTTGAAATAGCGCCTGAACATAGGCCACGCCTCTATACAACTCCCGCGCATAGTCTGCTGCGCTTCGCCCCGCCCACCCACTCGAAGCCACTGAACTCGGCCGAACCTTGGGCGAAACTGTCTGCTAGTCGTCAGAATCCTTAGCCGTGATCACATCGTGACCTAGCTTGACCTACATAGATTTTGTTTGTCGGGGTTGTCTATCTACGTTCCTAAGAGCTAAGAGTCTACGTAACGTAATAATGAGAGATGAAGAAGAAAATGAAATGGCTCAAGATGAACAAATGAAGACTGCTGATCGCGTGGAAAAGAAAGGTTCCTCTGCCTTACAAATCAGCAAGGGATTGCGAAGGAGCTAGGCCTAGGCCTACGACCATAGATACTAGGGCCTAGTATAACCCCCCCCCCACCCCCCACCCCCCCACGACGTAAACATTGAAGACCAGGAATCAGACTGGTGAACTGTGGTTGACATGTGAGCTTGTGCTTGGCCCTACCCTGTAAAAAACCATAGGCCTAGGCCCTAACATTGTTCAAAATGTTTTGTTGTAAGTGTTTCATGTACATTTTAATTTTCTTTGATTTTTTTCTTTTTTCTTGAAATGATTCTGAAAAATTGGGGGTCGTGTTATATTCGAGGTCGTGCTTTATTCGGAACAATACGGTACTTTACTAACAAACTGGTCCCGTAAAAACTGCAGTTCCTCCCCTAGACTTATCATCCCAGATGGTCAGATAGATAGGCTACCATTGAAGACGATATGCTATTAATACATCTGAACTAAATATTAATAATTGCATCTTCAAAATCATTAATTAAGTTTAGGTCACCATTAAATATTAAGCAAATTATAAATAAAATGTAATGATCAAAGAAAATATGTAGCATTCAACAACCTACCGGTTATGTAATTCAAATGGACAAATGAAAAGTGTCAATTATAATACTGTATTAATTTAAAAAAAATATTATGTATGAAAATTACATTTTGTAGAGGTAAAATATTTTGTTTAGAGTAATGGATAGGCCAGCATTTTTAAAAATACCTAAAGAGAAAGCAAAGGTAAGAAGATAAGTCCAAGTTACTTATGACTGCTATGTTTGACAATTTTAATTTTTAGCACTTCACTACAGAAAGCAGATTTTGCAGTCAGAGAAGAAGCAGTAATTACTAATCAGAAATAGATGACGTACCACTATACTAGTGAGCATACCGGCACTTAGGTTTGAGAATTATTCATTCTGCTTCCTCAAGCTAAAATCATCGTTTAGTACCTTCCGGTAGTACAATAAAATTTGTAATAGAATATTAATTTTGATATTTATGAAAAAAACGTTGCCATAAAATGCGTTACAATGTGCGTCAACGATTTACCTCTTGTAAATGTCAAATTAACGGTATCGACGTTAGACGTAGTAAAAGAGGCTTAAAGTTAACATATGTATTAAATAATGTAATATTTCTGAACACATAGAGTGAGTTTAAGACTAATTGCACAATTAATAGGTGGGGATATCCGACATTAAAATATCACAATAACAAATAACAGTGTTAGTTAAAATTATATGTAACGTTAAGAAGGAAATTATTTTTACTGATCCACATCCTGGTAATAGTTTGCCTTTGCCAACATTCTTTACAAACTTTGTCCACTCTATATATCCAATTTCTCTCGACTCGCATTTTCACTCTCAACTTATGTAAATTTTATAAAATTCAACAGAAAAATACATTTTACATTTACATAAATCACAAAGAGGGACAAGAAAGAAAAGAAAACTAAATTACAGCTACCGAAAAACTTATCCGTGAGCTTTGGCAGGTAAAAAAAGTTACAACATTGAAATGGAATTGCAATATGATAAAAGTTAAGGTAAGTTGCAAGAAACAGTAATATAAATATTATTTCGTGCAAGAAATAACTTGATAAGAAAATAGTATACAATCTTGTCTGGAATGCCACTTTTATTATAAGAATAATCCAGAGTTTGAAGTTGTGTAATGTAAGTTATTTTGAACTTTGAATTTGGAGATGAATGAAATAAAACAATTTAAAAAGTGAAAGTCCAGGTCATAGAAGCAAACATTTTCTAATCAAATCATTTCCTTGTGATGAAGAAAATAGTACGTTTTACATTGAGATTCTTATCTCATAGTCCCTGATGAAACAATTGTTTATAAAAACCTTTCAATTCAAGACAAATGATGGCAGTTACAATAGACTTAATAAAAAAATTAAACAAAGTTTGCGTAACAACAGTAAACAAAAGAATCGCAAAAAAAAACGCTTTAAGTTGCGCGGGTTATTCAGTTCTCTGGCACTAAGGAACATTATTCAGTAAGTATTAACTTTTATCCAAATAAACAAATCGCTCTCATAAGAAATCTGGCCAAAAAACAGAAAATACACCCACATCATACGTATGAAAAACAATGCGTTTGCACTTTAGAATGCAGTTCCAAAATTTGAATTTCACCTCACAATGACTTCGACGACGTGTACACTGACAACGAACTATTTCCGTTACGTAGCAACTTCGTCCTGAGTATTTTTGTTGTTCATCGTATGATTGTCTCTTAACCGATGTTGGTTCTCGAAAACTCTTTTCAAGAAAAACACCCCGAAAACGTAGTAGATCCGTTTCTTCTTAAGAATACTCAACTCCTCATCACTCGAATTAAAAAAAGTGCATCGAAACGGGGTAGGATTCTCTTCGGCGGATATCTCAGTCTTCTGATCGAGAATTCTTCTTCCCCGTTTTGGATTCTCACGAAGAAGACGTCACGTTAGCTCGTTTTGAATAAAACTTTGATTTTGGCACTTTCATGTCGCTTTCCACGGAAGCGTAGAACAACTCCAAGATAATTCGGGATGTATTTCAAAAGGTTTCCCCTCTCGACGAGTCACCACCCCGAACCGCATCACCTAATGCTACGTAACCCCGATGACCGACCTAGAATCTTTCTCCTGTTTCACACACTGTCCAGTCAACTGGTTCACGCTCAACGGGTTGTTGATATCGTGAGGGTTCGTCCCGACCGGGTTTCTGTGCGGCGGCGGTAACGGTAACGGCATCGGCACTTTACACTCGAACATGTCGTGGTGTGGCGTGAGGGGACTCTGCAGACTCATGCAGGGGCTAGCGAGACTGACGGACGGACTCGCGAGGCTGGTACTCGGAGAGGGGAGGATCATCGAAGGAGAGGTGAGACTCGACAGACCGCTGAGGCCGCCCGGCGAGGAGATCGAGCGATGAAGGGATTCCGTGTCGTCGTCAGGAGGCGTCAGTGCGTCGCCCACAGAACCGCTACTACCCAGGTTGTCTTCAGACTGGTTGCCGTCCACGCTGTCGCCCGCTTCCATGTAGCGAATACATTTCTTTTTACGCCTGGAAATAATGAAATAACATTAGTTTTTAAATTAAATTATAGACAAAATTAAGAAAAAAGAAAGAAATTATTATCGGTGAACACGGTTGATCCCTTTATTTGCAAAGAAAGCTGAAGAACATAACAAAATTTGAGGCAAATCCATTGTAATGCTTAATTTTAGTCGGGTAATTGATAATTGGTAAATTTCTGGACAATAGATAGATTTACATTGTCCCCATCATGAAATAAACCATATTTTTTCCATTTTTAGTTAAACAAGGATTTATAAATTATTTGCTTTTAATAATGACATTGAGAGAGTGAATATCCCCATACTATGTGACGATGTCAATAGCCAAATTATTGATTTGAAATAAGAAGATGACAAGATGGCAATTTACAATATTGACAATCATTTTAAAAGCAGATTAATAAAATATTTGCCCCCGCGCACAAACTTTTGGAATAAGTCAATATAAAGTGTTTAAAACAATTTACTCTTTTACTCTGCATTTTCCATTACAAGTTCAATTCAACAACTAAGAAAGATCATGTTTACTAAATAACAGAAATATAGACATGCACAGTGTGAAAAACAAGGGAAACACAAAATATGACAATATTCTAAATACTACAGTACAAATAAAAATATGTATTAGCATGCTAATGGCACATCCATACAACACTCATTCACAGAAGAAAGAAAAAGTACCAAAAGTTTGGAGGGATGTTGAAGTCTTTACCTTACAATGCATAATGCGTGTGAAAGCTTGGGAAAACCAGGCTTTATTGCATAATACATGGATTAATTATTCTGGAATGCCCTTTGACCTATACGTATTCGACACCAAAAAATTTCAAATTGTTGTAGGTGAGTAATGAGAACATTTTCTAAAGTTTCTAAATTTGGATGAAAATTAGAGGTAAAAATGTGGTCAATGTTCGTGAAATTCACTCGATTTAGGCAATCAAGCAATTTTTATGAACATATTTCAACATAATAAATAAAGTTTGCACGACCAACCAACTGTCCCGATTGCACTGAAAAAATAAGCTATGCAGATGCACAGTATGTCCAATGTTATTGCACATTGTATTATTTCAATTTGAAATTTTAATGTAGTGAATATTTATTATTTATAAATTTCTGGACACCAAACAAAACAGAAAAAAAGCTCATGACAAGTGGAAAGAAAAAATTGAGTGGGGGGCAATATCCATTTTAAAGCCTACAAACTCCTAGCACAAATTTAATAATGGTACAAGGTCGGACACTGTGCCAAAAACAATGTGCCCCAATATTTACCTGGATCCATATCTGTACTTAGATCTATGCTTAACTTCATTATTTTCATAACAAGTAATTTTCTATGACGATTGTACATTTTCTTAAAAAAGAATTTGGAAAATATTTTAAATTTAAGACAATACAATATTAGTAAGTAGTAACAAAATTTATTTGTCACAAATTGTGCATTAGGGCCAACCAGTACAGTAGTATTAAAGTACGTAATGTATAAAAGTAACGAAAACAAACAAATTAATACAATACTTATAGACAGCACAATTAATGGAGTGGGAGTACCCAAATATTTGGGTCAAAAGGCGAGAATTTGCTACTCAAAATCAAACACAAAAAATATTAGGCCTACATGGAATAAAAAAATTGTAATTACAAATAATGTTGTGGACCATAGTCCAGGTGCTTAGTTGTCTTAGTAGTGGGATTAAAAAATGTATTGTTGTAACTCCGTCATCACAATCGGAAACTACTCGCAAGCTTTGATCAAATAACATTATTTTACGTTTGATCTTTTATCGAAGTGCAGTTGAAGAGTAAAAGTTAAGTAAAGATCCAAGTATTCGGATTTCAATTGAACTAGATTTTTGAGTAGATTTAAGTACTCACACTCGAATTAAACAAAAAATAATATCCGGTCCCGAACACCGCTACGTACTCAAAATGTTAAAACGATGACTTATGTATTTATCTCCTCCTTATTGTTGACAATTCACAGATGCATTGTGTGCATGTGTTTTGTATTAGTATACAATGGGTCATGGCACAAGTAATTGTAACAAATAAATATAGGCCTATACCACTCACGTCAAAACATTACTAGATTAAACATGAAAATAGCAAATACACACAGAAATAAAAAACATGAAATGTAATAATAACAGTCAGTGAAATAAAAGCTACTGCAAATTATAAACATAAGCTGAATAGGTTAAAAAACTTAAATATACAATATGAGCATACCACGGCATACATGCTTGGGCCTGAAAAACATTAGTGCATTAGGTATGTAAAGCTAAAAACAAAACATATAACAAGAAAACATTTTCTAATGTCTAGTTTATTAGTGTTAAGGATTAAAGAAGCATGTGGACAAGTGTGACAACTTCTGTCACATTAAACGACGTTTCTCTGGTCCTTGATTGGATCGGTTTTCCTGTAAAGAGCATAATTTTAACCTTTCTAGATGACTTATATGATAGTTAGGCCCTATATGTAGAGATGGGTGATCTGATATTAATGTTTTGTGTTCCTGTTATAGATTCTTGAAAATGTTACACAACTTATTTCTAACTTTTAATGACAGAATGAGGCTTACCTAGGCTAAAATTATTATTATTTATTGGTGATGGATTTTACTTCTATTTTGGTTTTAATTCAACTTGTTTTTAGTCAACTATTTCAAGTGCAAAGAATCTCATATGGTTTAAGATTTTTGAAGAGGAAAAGAAGAATTTACTAATTTGCTACAAGAGGTGATATTGAATGTTGGCAAAATGCTCTTTATACTCATCTCCGGTTATGGAATAAGTAAAAAAAAAATGTGTAGTTAACACTCAATCTGCGGAAATTATAGCAGTGTTACATTGTGTTACATTAAACCCACATCTTCAATGCTATGGCTAGAAATGCATCGAAATAATGTTTTGGATTGATTATGACAACATTGCAACTGTGACACCTTACTCTCTTAGTCTTAACTATTGTGGAAATGGTTTATCAGTTTATCACCACTGTAATACTATCTACGGTATTTGATTTAACAAACTTGTTTTAAACAAGTTTAATGAATATTGTGAAATTTGATTTTCTCTTTGCACACAAGAATAATAATTATTTATTACAATTCAGAAATTAAAAAAGTCCGCCCCAACCAATTATAGTTAATTAGTTATGATTGTCAGTAGGCCTATTGGTAAAATGAGTACTACTAAGTTTATTTTGAGAACCCTATCCATATTTAAAACTTGCTTTTGAGAATAATTATCAAATAGTATTCATCTAAATAATCTACAGTCTCGAATGATGAACAGAAAACATTGTGTCATTGTGCACTAAATAAATATATATATCAAGTGAAACGTTCAGCGTACACTATTTTTGTATTATGCATATCACTGTGTACTATGTCCAGTTTTTTACTTGTTACAATGACCTGCATCACCATTAATCACCATTCAGTAATTCGTAAGAATTTCATTAACAGCAGTTTTGAATTTTACTTCAATCATTTGAAGTTCTGAAAATTCTGTACTTGCTCAGAAATAAAATAATATACCTTTCATTTTCCATATTTCAGAAAATATCATTTTTACTAAATAATGTTTTCTTTATTATATGGTTATGTATACCCTACCCTAATATGTATTGAATTTAGGTGATACTTTTAAAGATCCTAATATATGATATGAAGAACAAATAAGTACTGTAGTTCCTATGCCAATTTTTTTAAATCCTAATACTATAAGATGATATTGATAAGCATTGACATACTGTAATCTATTAAGCTAGAAAGTCTACTGACATTAAGAATTCAATGCAAAATTATAAAAAACACACAAAAATTATAATTCCTCATGCACTCGCTTGGTCCAACTTGTGAAAATGCTACACTAAAACAAAAAAACGGTTAAATGGAGTAAATAACAAAAAAACAACACGTAACATCCAATCCATGCGTGGCTGGAACCAGACTCACACGTGGCTAGAGATTTACGTATGTGGGCCCCTGCGGGGACGAAGCATTCGCAGATGCGTTTGCCGCGTGGATAATGCTAGCGTGTATGCCGACACCCGCCTGGGCGCCCAGTCCCCCCGGGCCATGGCTGGGCCCGTCTGGGCTAAGATAGAACACATGTCATTAAAGGGGCAACATATGTCACATAGATGTAATGTTACAACATAGAAACTTTAGTAGATTGTAAAAAAAACACCTCTATTGTAGTTGTAGGATGACTGGATTGATCTTGGCACTCAAAAAAAAATTTAAAAAAAAAAAGTGAAAACAGATTGAAAATTCGGCCTATAGTAAACATGAGTGTACATGCATTTGGAAATAACAAGAAAATTAATCAAAAATACCTTATAATTAAAATAGGTTTTGAAAATTTTGTATTTTTTTGTTTTGTATTAATGTATAGTAGTATTTTTAAATCGATGAAACTTTACAAATAAGAATTTAATAATCAAAATTCAATTTACAATATTCCATTTTAATTTGTGTGCTTTTTTACAATCCATTATTATTTATTTTTCAGAAAATGTGTCGACAAAGAAGTTTCCAGTAAATTGACGAATTTAGAAATAGCCAAAATGCAGCTAGTATTAAATATTAATTATAAAATGTTCTGTACATTTTTCTTTTCGATCTTTCAATTCGAGTGACATTTTCATGCCCTTTTAATGTTTTGTGTGCTATCTATGGGGACTTGCTCCAAGGGCATTGAACAGCATAATGGTTCACTAACTTTGTCAAATTCACAAAAGAGATCGCGACGATTGCGATTACGGAATTAAATTCAGTCGAACTCTCTCTGTGTGGGAAGACAGACACATTTTCTGAATATTTGAAAATTAAATCACCTAAATATTGACATATATTTTAAAAAGTATTGGAAACAGTTGAATTCTCTCGAAAACAGAACGGCGAAATACCTCGATTATTCTGGGGAAATTGTGCAAGTTGGCAACAATATGCGGAGTGGTTTACATAATCGAGATTTCCTTTCTACCGTTTTGTTTGTAAAATTCAAGAGATACACGTATTATTAAATAATTAATAAGTAAAACACAAATGAGTGTCTTTGCACCAATAACTAGGTACATCTAAACAGTCTTTCCACATAGATAAGAACACCAATAATTTTCAAATAAGGAACATTAAGCGAGACTCTTTAAAATGCAAATCGAATAAAAATGTGGGGCAGCAGAGTTAAAAGGCCACTCATGTATTTTTCTGTATCTAAAATAAGTGCTCTGTAAGGTTAGTATTGCGTATACTAATTACTAATTATTAATGTGTAAGAAATATTGTTTTGTCATATTCATTAATTTTTTATATTACCGGTAACACAGAATATGTAATTGAAATAATAAATATTAAAATGAGCTACGTGCATTTCTCAATTAATAACAACAAGTTGTGTGGTAATATAAATATGTCAATATAAAAACTATGGATACTGTTATATGTTGTTATTATTGATGCTTGAAAATGTATGCTACAAATCATCTACACAGTACCAGGGCATATGTATTTACATTTTTTGCAATATAAGCTACAAATAATGAACCAAATTGTATCTTTGATAGGTACCTTGGTAAATAAAATAAATACCTAATAGTACATACAAAAACCTTATCACAAATTAATTTTGTTAAATTTAGCAATCATGCAATTTCCATCACATCCTTTAGGACTACATAAGAACACAACCTAATAAAAGAATACCCAATGTAAAAATGTAAATGTAATTCGATGTTTCTAAAATTTATATTTATCTTGGATGTCCCAAAAGTGAAAACAAATTAGATTTGTATCATACAAAATCATATTAAAAATCAAAACATGAGGTATAGCATAGCAGGAGTATGAAAGCTACCAGTGTAATGAACTAATAACCAGTATCTATGTGTAAACTAGTGCAATATCTAGATGGGTACTCACTTTCAACGAGATAAGTTACCTCTTTTGAGTGACCTTTGGCCTCAAAGTGTTACTTTGATTAACTTGCAGAGCAATTAAAGACAGAATCAGGAAGAGCATTTCAGAGTTATGGGAATCATACACACAGACAAACAGACGAACAAACACCAAATACAGATAGTATGTTTATTGTTTTACCTGCATGGCTTACACCACTGACTCTGTTGGTCGAGGCCGTACCTCGCTCGGCACTTTTTCATACTATTACCTGAAACAAACCACGTTAAACCAACATTAGTACGATGCCTGGGATGAAACCACAAACTACTACAATGTTAGAGTTTCCGTTCAATATGAATTTTAAGATCGATAATTAAGCAAGTTAAACAAAAATTCATATACAAATTTTAATTCTCACAATTTTACAGTATTTTTGGTTTATGTCTCGATGTTGATACAAAAAGTGTGTGGCTATACAAAAAAATTGTTTTGAAATGGCATTAAGTTTTAGTATACACTTTATAGTAATTGTGCCATTGTAGAGTACTGAGATATCATTTTAATTAATTAATGTATTTAATTGTTGGGAGCAAAAATACACAAAAACAACAAAAACTATCCTTTCTCTCGAACGTCCTTCAAGCAAATAATATGTAGAAGAAAATGAAAATGTTTTTACTTTTTTAAAATGATTATTATTAGGTACTTAAAACTAGGTAGGCCTATGTGAATGTATTAACCTCGTGGATAGTTATTTCAAACCAGAAAAGTACAGATAAGTTGGGATCCATATAACATTAACGGGACTATAAAAATAAAATAAAACAACAGAGAACTCAAGCCTATTTTGTCAAATTTACCTCATTGTTACGTAAGTGGACTTCGATTTTGTATTGATTGAGTATTACTTAAAACGAGTAAAAAAAAGCCGACACCATAAGAAATTAAAAATTATGGCATGATTTTTCCTAAGTCTGTATGAATTCTTTTTAAGATTTGTGGGGTTGCCGAAATATATATTTTTTCGAAAGATATCACAGATTTTTTTATTTTAAATTTGTACTTTTGTTAAAGCTATAACTTTGAGGTGCACACAAAAAACCTCAGCTCTAACTTAAATTTAGCACCTGTATTGCATCTCCTTGTAATAAAAAGGATGATGTCCTGCGCTCAAAATGTTCAACGTTTCGGCTGCTACGCTGTACAAATAATTCAGTCCTTCATTCTGCCAACATGTATGTTTTCTTTTAGATATCACACCGAGGTTGATACATCCACATTACAAGCCTATGTTGCGTAATATTATAACTAAGCAGGAGAGAGAGGGGTATGGCCATGTGACAAAATTTGTCCAATGAAAAATAAAAAAGCAAACACTGACCGATGCTACTGAATGATTTTGGTTTAGCCGAATAGGTTATGAAAAATGAAAAGGGTAACAAAAATAAGTTCACCAATAAAATAGAGTCCTGCCTTTTAAAGAATGTCTAGCATGCAGTTAAATGTGCAAATCATAACTGCTTACAGAAAAGAAGTAAACACTTTTTTAAATATTTATTCTTTTAAGTTATGAGAATGTGTGTTCACTGCCAAACTATTGGCTAGAGCACAAAGTTTCAAAACAATTTGCAACTTATTTGAGAGAGTTCTCAGAAAATTTAAAAATATTTTCACAAAAAAGTAGGTACATTAATACTATTAGAATTACAAAAATCCATGCAGGGAAATATGCATGAAAAGCTCTTGCAACAATGTAGAATTTCAAATTAAAGTTGCATTATTTCATCTACAATTAATCAGGATTACTTAATTAAAATTGTACTATAGATAATGGCACAATACAGATCTTGAATATAGTGGTTGAGTGCATCTAACAAAGAATTGGTGGCAGTAAAAAAATGTTTAAATTTCATTCAATATGGTGAAATATAATATAATATTGTGGTTAGTTGGTCAACAATGTCAATTGTTACATTATTTTTGACCCAACTAACACAGCATGGTAATTTTTGACATAGTACCTCAAATTATGTGATGCACATAATGTGCAATCTATTTATTAGTACTTTAGGTACCATTAAAACCAATTCTTCACTGACAATACTTTTGACAGTAACAATATTAATACGGACCAAGGTCAATAGAAACCTATAAGGTAGACTAATTGATCATGATTTTATATTTTATATTGAGTTATGATTAAACATTGGACACAATAACTTGGACACAATCTTAAATGGTCATTGCTTGTGTTGTTTTCTCACACAAACATTGAGCAAATAAAACATATTTCTTATATTAGTGCCCATGTAGGCATACCATTCGCATTGTGCTCATATCATAGCTCGTCATAAAACTCGACTTATGGAATGTGACTAATTCTTAAAAGGCAGGCCTTTAATATTATTGTACCTCCGTCGTTTGTGTCTTGTTTACGCTTCCTCTTCTTTCCGCGAGTCGAGTTAGCGCGACTCGACCAGTCTGGGTAGAGTTGCATGTGCAACTGTCGTTCCCTTCGCGCCAGTTCATAATACTTCGCTTGTTCCTCCCGGCCTAGGGCGTGCCACTACAACAAAGCAAACACAAAATTAACTTTTTAATATAAAAAAAGTAAAAAAAAAATAAGAAAAAATTTTTGAGGTTCCCTATATTTCCGTACTTTAAACTCGATTCGTGCTAGAAGAACAGCCAGGAAATTCGTTAAAATAACTTTGTAAAAAAAAAAAAATTCGGCACGCCTAGTTAACCGGTAATAGCGGAAAAGCTCAGTTTTATTTAATTATTTTAAATTTCATAACCTATTCTGCTTTATGTAAAACACACTCGCTTCATCCAAATAAATTTCTGTCAGATTTAAAATATTTTCATTTCGGGAAGCTTTTTCGGTTTAATTTGAAACAAATAGTCGGTCATACTTTGTTTGCTCTTCAGATTGAGACAGAGTTAAAGATGGTCATTACAGTACAAACAACATCCGCATCAAAGTCGATTAATCCCTTTCGTTATCTTTTACTCTGTCTTCTCACCGAACAGCGAACAAAGTTAGTGAGTCTATTTTTCTTTCATTAATTAACGCGATTTTTATTTTCCGTCACGCTCGGTGGCACTGAAATACCCACTCCCTGTTCTGCTGTTCTAGCACTACCGTTTATCAGGAAACTAGGGATACCTCCTGCTGCGTCCGCGCTAGACGATCGTTCTTTCTTCCGTTTTTTCTTCTTTGCACCGTAACCGTAATTGTCTCTCGCACTCCATCCGGGATATAGTTGCATATGTAGTTGTCTTTCTTGCCTCGCCTTGTCGTAATACTTAGCCTGTTCTTCTCTCGTTAAAGAATGCCACTAAGAAATAACAAAGTTCATCAACATAATGGATTCGGCTAAATACCGCAACAATTACAACGCAGTTAGTCACAACAACACATCTGACATGCTCGAGCCCAAGAGGTTGTTTAACATTCAGTAAAGAATATTTCTAACTTAAATTTTATTCATATAGGTGCACCAAAGCAATCTCTACGAACTTCTTTTACAACTTAACCGTTAATATTTGTTAGAAAATATTCATATCAAGCCTAAACTAATTTTTTTAAGTTGTGATGTTACGTTGGGAATACGTAAGTGTATATTTTGAAGCAGTCTACAGTGTTAAAACTTGTGAATAGCTTCTAATTTTGATGCTGAGACTAAAATGTTTAACGAAAAATGATAAATGAAGTAGCCCCTCTCCCTCTTCCCTTCACATATACAGTTACTACGTTACACAACCAATACAACAACCAATACAGTAGGACTGGGGGCTACTAACAATACAAATTTATAATACAGTGTTAATACAGTTTCTTCAGTAGCATGTACACCTTTCTTCTACAGTCCTATATAGGCACTACGTAATTTATCAAATCCATTACGTAGGCCCTACCTATACTAATTAACGCAAATAAAATAGTTGTGGAACAACTCAGAAGAATGGATAGGAATCAAGTAAACTGCATCTACTTGATAAATAAATTTAAAAAAAAATTGTATTTAGTCTACCCACTCAGTTATATAACTGATTTTCAGTGGGGGACAGTAAATCAAAGTGACCAAGCCAACCCTGTAGGTCCCGACGCAATCAACAAGTGAGCGATATTAACCACAAATCAATATTTTTAATAGGAAATATAGCAATCAGTGGTATGGACAGTGCGAACACCCGCGGATCAATGCCAGAATCAACAAGGCCGATTCCGAACAACTCTGAATTTATTATGTGTTTCGTTGCTAGGACGGCTCCAAAGTCACCGTTTACAAACTCCTAAGACAAGAACTGATGGACTTAAGTCCAAATCAGAAGTTAAAAATTTTCTGACTTTGGCGGGAATCGAACCCTGGACCTTCTGCATTGGAAGCAGATATGCTAACAACAAGACCAACGAGCCACACAGTATTTACATAACTAATAAAAGTGTGGTAATTTAATCTTCTTAGACAATTAAAAGATAAAGTTTTTTAAAGAAATTACTGAAATTTTGAAAATGAGAGTATAATATCTAAAACCCCACAAACAATAGTTTGATGATTAGCAAATCTCCAAACTCATGATTGAATCTAAGGCATTAGTCTCAGTCTATAATGGGCGAGGAAGCTAAGTACTAAATACATTTGAGACCATACCATGGATACAGGCAGATCAAGCACAAGCAATGAATTATTTGCCCATGTTCCTAACCCATGCGGACCAAATTCTATTTTGAGCCAAGTCAATCCTCCCAATCGTAAAACATGATTTGGGTTAGTCCCTTTAGAAAGATTTGTGTAACACATGAAATGCATCCTTTTTTTGCATTCAAAGTCACCACCAAAATTCTGCTAAACCTTTTGGACGGTCTTGTATTCTAAATCAAATTGCACAATCAATAATACTGTGATAAATCTTAGTTTAAACATATCAATGTAAGATGCAGGTGTAAATAACAAGCAATTACACAAACCTAGTGTTAAAATAATGGTTAAAGTGATAAATCACTCAGCGGCCAATAAGAAACTAACACCGCACTTTTTATGATACCCAGACCTAAGGGCCCCGTGGATCCCATCCAACACAACAAGTACACTGAGTGATTCTTCATAATCACCAGAATAACCAACACACACAGTAAGGTTAGGTTTAAAATGTATTGTCATAACATTTACTATTTAGTAGGCTATTACCCTGGCAAAGTATGCTACAAAACAAATAAACAAACATTTATTTTTAGTGCAGATTCTAAAAGCAACTACTATACAGAAGTTCTTTGTTTATTATGCTGGTAAAAACTAAAAATGCTATGAATGCTAGCAATAAAGTAAGCATTAAAAGTTACTGAAGACAATTTTAAAAGTGCATTGCTCTGCATTTTACGGAACAGATTCTCTAGGTATGGGCTTTATTTTGTTAGCTTCTCAGCCATCAACCAAACGAAAACCGGTCATAAAAAGATTTTATTCCATAAAATGTTGTGATTCCTTTTATAGAATAATGTACTTTGGAAAAATATAAATGATAATTTCACAGGTCAAGATAGGAATACATTTTTTAAGAGTTCTCACCTTTCTAAACGTGCTTCCAACTTTTAGAACCACGACCGCACTTTTTAGGACCCAACGTTCGCAGACATACCACCATAGCTACAATTATATATATATATGTGGGGGGAGGGGGGGGGGGGGTATTTAAAGTTATGACTTTTTTTATCAACCAACATGTATTATTCTAATCTATTTATCATATTGGAGTGTGTAGGAATGGTGCGCGAGTTTTTGGGTTCTAGTTGATGACGGCGATGTGTGCGATTTTCAGCGCGCAAGTGCGTAACTTGGACTTTTTTCCAACATGTATCTTATTCCTTCATAGTCAAATCAACTCACAATAATTCAGTCAAGATAGAAATAGCAAGCACCATTAAGCTTCCCGGAAATATTGGACGACATTTTGAACAACGTCCGAACAATAGTCATTTTATTTGAAATTTATTATAAATTTTTTGTAACGTCGATTCATAATCAAAAGTTCCAAACAGCCAACTTACATAACCAATTATTAAAAATCCGATGTTTTAGTCTAGCCAACATAGTTTCTGTTCTAGTCACAACCACCTTCCATAACTTAAAGATTAGCAGACTTCAATTACCTCATGGAATTGTTCAAATCCAGAACAATCATTTTGTTGATTGTTCAACTTTCCGTCGATTATAATCTAGGTCCCAACAGTTGAACAAAAAAAAAAAAACGTTTTTTGTTCTGAATAGTTTCTGTACTTATACTGTACATTAGCTAGAATTACCATGTTTATACCTTTTCATGGTTTAATTGTTTCAAATCATGACAAACAACATTTTTGGATTTTCAAAACTTTCCGTGGCCCACCAGTAACTAGCTCCTCGCGACCCACAGCTTGGGAAACGCTGTTCTAAGATATTTTATTGAACAAAAAAAAAAACACTCCTTCAAAATTTATCTTGTTCTAAGCTAATACACGAGGTCCTGTGAAAGTGTTTATTTGTAGAAAATTTCAGTTTTTAAAATTGGAGATTTCGGTGTGTATTGGTTTAAAGCCTATTTCGCGGTTTTATCTATATTTATTACCAATTTATATGCAGTAATTATTCGTTGCGACTGTCGTATTATTCTATCCACATATCAACAAGTGTGATGTATTATAACAGATGGTTCTAGTAACTAAACATAAATTCATAATATCGATAGCTAGTATTTTAAAACACCTCCTATTCTGTACACATACAATATGAAAATACACGATTTAACAATGATTCCCATTTTTAGTGCTTTTCGTCGTTAAAAACACGATTTTTGTAAATTTTGGTGTTATTATGTAATTTACACATATTTCGCTGTTTGGCGGTGATTCAATTTTTGCATTTTCTGTTCTAGATTTGATCAATTCATGCTCATTTTGTGAAATTAAATGATTTACACATATTTCGGTTTTATCGTCGGTAGCGAAATACACGTACCTTTACTAATACATTTTATGGCATCCTACTTGGTAAAGCTATATTATGTTGACAAGCAAAGGAATATTCCAAGCATTCAAGAACTTACCCTTCGTCCTAGTATTTGGTTAATCGCTGCGCTCTCCTTAAGTGTACATTCCGCTACGACTTTGGCACGCATTTCTTTCATATACAACATAAACGCATTCAACGGCTTCTTGATGTGAGGTTTCTTTTTGTCTGTAACAAACAATGACACACTTTAATTCATTGTGTATTGTAAAAACAATTAGACACAACATGATGAAAAAACTAAATACAAATTCAAATATGATATTTTTATTTATATTAATTTTATATTTTAGATATGTTATGTTCTCAAAGACGATTCAAAACTAATGGTTACAAACAAAAAACTAAAAAGCAAATGAAAAAAAATACATAGGTAGTAACACAATGCTTATTTTATGTTCTTGTCTTTTATAGCAAAGCACTTCCACTGATGTCAATAAATTAAAATGTAAGCTTAATAATTGTTGGCATCTAGATATGTCATCAATAGTTTAATTCAAATGTTGTGAGGAATTGATTATTCAAATTTGAAATCAATTGGTAAAAGAATCAATTATTCAATTCCTAGGTGTCATCCCCTAATCTCCCGATTGTGAATTGTTTGTCTACCATCTAGGCACCTCTGCCATATTTAGAAAGTAAAACATAAATGAACGACTTTGGAGTTTTCTGTGCAATGTCTGCGCAAAAAACATACGAGTTTTCACCATACACAATACACAAATTATCGTAATTGTTATTAATACAAGGTTTTTAAGCATAAGCCTGCTTTGAGGACATTACGTATTAGTGAATGATAGGAATTGTCGTAATAGTTTTGCCCGACTTGGGTTCGTTCCCCAGTCGAGGCAATCTTTTAGGACAATGTCAATTGCTATCAATCACTCGTAATCAATACTGTCATAACTAAAAAAAATCAGACAGTTTTTTTCTACTAGTATTAATAATAATTGTAACTAGAGCATTTTTTGTTGCATGCATAGTGGAAATTTTATTTATAAAATTTAATTTTTGACTGACAAATTGTATAAAAGTGTATAGGGTGTATACATAGTTATAAATTAAAGGGAATGTAAAGACGTCTGAAAAAAGTAGAATGTAAGAGGGGCTTAATAAAAGAGCGAATAATTTTTTGAAATTTTTTTGACGGGACATAACCTCAGAATAAACAATTGTTTTTCAAATTACTGGAATCAATTGCTCAAGTTCAAAATTAAATTTTTAGCAGCGGTTTTTGGGTTTTTTTCTACACTTCTTTATCTACAATCTAAATAAAGGATTTTTGTATTTATATGGTTTTGTTGCATTGCACAATTTTTTTCGCCTGCCGGTACAAAATTTCAAATTTTGTTTACCGTTTAAACGGAAAAAATCTGCAACCCCTTTGAAATCATATAAAACCAATAATACTTAATATATTTAGGTTGTAGATAAGAGAGTAAAAAAATTTAAAAAAACCGCTGCTAAAAATTCATTTTGAACTTGAGCCTGATTCCGTAATTTGAATAAAATTGTGATTCTGAGGTTATGTCCCGCAAAAAATTTCAAAAAATTACCGCTCTTTTATTAAACCCTCTTACATTTATTACTTTTCAACGTCTTACTGCATTCTTAAAAATCATATTTGGGTCTGGGGTTTCCCCCCTTAAATTATAGACTTTTGCATCATTATTATAATGTTTTGGTCACACAGTAATCCGTAGTTTAGAACTTTGTTTACCATTGTTATTTGCTGCATTTGAGTCTTGATTTTTCGAATTGTCCGCTGATGTGGAATTTTTCTGGTCCATTGATGATTGCCTGCAACAAATCAATCGTCTAATTAGAATTCGTAGAATAGATGGAACAAAAATACATGTTGGTAAAAATAGTCGAGGTAATTCAATTCAAAATTGTGCTTTTAGTTTACCCAAATAAACTTTGATCAAGGATTTAAGAGCACATTTCATTTAAAATGGGGCATTTTGGGAAAGGGAATGAAAAGCTGAAAACATTAAATAAATCATTTTTTGTGTAAACTGTAATCGGTTGAAAGATTTTAGTACTTTATCAATAGAAATCAAGTAATTGGCCAATATGTTCCTTGTCTACAACGGAGTTGTGTGAACAATTCTTTTTGCCATGCTCACTGAGTGGATACTATTTATAACATGCAAGCATTAAAAGTATCATTCAAAATATCAGATTTAAACACATGCAGGGAACATTCTGTAACTAACAAATAGGGGGTGAAATGATCTCAGTTAGATATGACACTGGTTATAGAGTGAATAGATTTAAATCAGGTGCATACACTACTCGATCTTTACTTATACACATATAGTCCTTAGCTCATAACACCTTTTCTTTCTGACTTATTCATTAAAAAATATAGAGAATCTTATTTTAATATGAATTGATCTATATTAGCTTATTTTACCAATTCAACTATTTTTAATCTAATTCTCAGTGTAGCAGATCTGCAAAGTGTGCCCCCAATAAAACGATCTTGCATTGTCACCCTTAGCCGCTCTGCAGAGAACATTGTTTATAACATGTTTCTGGTGTTGGAAAAAAAGAAGGTTATCTTTAAACATAATTTTTTTTTCAGACAAGCTAAGGAAGGATAGTATAAGTAATAAAAATAAGTAAATTACCTCTTACGGCTCTGTCTACTTTTTCTAGAAATAATTTTCTTAACATCAGACGGCATAGGAACTTTTGGTATTGTCAAATCGTTTGCGTAGTCTTGCTCCGGCTTTGCATTTGTCCCCATTTCTGCTCTCATATTGTTCTTCGTTTCGGAGCTAGAAAACGTAGTTTCGCTATCTACCGATTCCCTACCGTCTTGACTTGCGTTACTTCCCATCTGCCACAACCGACGTTGCGTATCGGCAAACGACAACAGATTGCTCAAAACCGGAGTGGGTGTTTTGGGAATTTCACCCATTCCCATAGACGGGAAAAAACTACCGGGGTATCCGACGGGTAAGGCATTTGGAGTGACGAAACTATTCATATACAGCGCCGTTAGAAATTGTTGTTCGCATGCCGCTAAACTGTGTATCATTGAATACAGACCATCGGGTCTAGCGGATTAATTCTTTGAGGGAACTTGGATTCATTCTGAAATCGTACATCTTTTTATCAACATCCGACTTCTCTCGAAGAGTTTCGATCGTTGGGCCTGCAGATGTTCGTAAAGTTTAACGGTCTGGGATTTTGGGTAGAAACTTCCGTTATTGTAGAAATCAAAACTTTTATCGTCCAATTGCTCCGATTTTGTCGCGTAAGTTTTGCTCTTCGCAGTTCAAAAATCGTTAAAATTGTTCACTTAATTGTTGCGTTTGTCTTCCTTTACCCTTTCGAAATAAGTCTGCAAACTTCTCTTGATTAAAAATATCTTTGTCTAAGTTATTAGCACGAAATATTCTTATTAAAACTCTCTGTTTTTATGTCATTTTCTTCAACAACGCTTCCACATGCATTTACCATTTTTTTCGCTTCCCAAATTGTGCGTAATTTCGGATAACTTGTCATTCTGTTGTTTAAGTTTTGATTCCGAGAACTCTGTCGCGTTCAACTGCGTTGAGTGGGGAGCACAGAAAGGGTTTTTCGACATGTTTGCCGTCTATCGAAGACGGTGCAACGACCGCCACTGGTTTGGGTTTCTTTGACAAGGTTTAAAGGCTCTGACCATGAATCTGCTTCCATTTTGTATGCTAATCCTTCATTGTAGTGCATGATGTAAATTTTAAAATTTGATTTATAGATTTAAATAGAACTCTAAAAGGCAAAAATCACTTTCAAAAATGTATATTCGTTATGAGATGCGATTGCAATTTTCGAAAAAATGTTTATTGATTATTTATGTCAAAACGAATTCATTCCCAAATATAAATATATATTTTTTTGGGGAAAGATGATAAAATACCAAACATTACAGCAATTTCACTGTAAATCTGAAATCCAAATCATTTACTTCAATTAATTCAACTCCTTTCATTCATTTACGAAATATAATTCATTACAAAATAGTCACCATAATATAATTTCCCCCTCGCGGGGGTATGTATATATATATAAACAGACGAAGCATATTATGCCTTTTTTCCCAACTTATATAAAAAACACACGTTGATTATTTAGCGAAAACTAGGTCTCAAACTTGACATCTGCCCAATTAATTTACCACCGTAATAACAAACGGACTCAATGACGCACATATCTTCCTCAACCTGATATACGCTTTTTATCGCTCATAATTCTTTATCTTCTAATCTAAACTAGCAATCCTGTCAAACAAGGCGTCGCGACGCCTTAAAAATGGAGACAAGGGACGTGACGCTATCGATAAGACCACGATTCGACCACACAAAAACTTGGCATTTATTTCGACGTAACGCAGGTATCACCTCAAACAACACTGTATAACATCGCGCACAATCATACGACGAAAATTAAACGACAAATGCTTTTAATTCTTAATTACACGTTAATAAAACAAGGTTAAATGCACCTGCGTTGACGTCCGACCTAAACGAATCGACTTGATACAGTTCGACTCCACGCATTCCTCATTACGTCAATACTGAGGCGATATTTTTTCTTTAGGAAACAACTCAAAACAGAGTTAAATTACCCTTATAATTACGTATTTTCCGCATTGAACTGCCAAAAAAATACACTGTGGATTTAATGATAGTATTTCCCCAAGCAGAAGGGTTTAATATTCGTAAACAGATTTTAATATTTAATAAGAGTGTTGAAAGCGTGGTGGGTATCGATTCATGGCAGCACCGGCTGACGCCTGCGTCCTTGTATGAAAGAAAATTACTTTTAAATTTTGAACCGGACAGTGGTGCGATCTGTGGTGTAAATACGGAACTTTTACCAACTGTCGACCAAGTAGATTGCGTTTCAATCGTACCCGACAGTCTATTGATTGGGTTGTCGTCTCTTAGATGTGCAACGAAGGCAATGGAGACGATTGGGCGCAGCTGGCGAGGAAAGAGTTAACCTTTAAAATCGTAGTTGGCCACGTATTCTAATCATCTTGAAAGCTACGTTGACGCAAATGAAAATGATTTTGTCATGACTTTCGTCTTCCCACAACCTCAAAGTTCGTGCTTTAAAACGAGCATATAAAAGTTTAGTTACTATCAAATTTAAATTTAAAAGGAGAAAGTTGGCCGAAAAGTTCGCGGAGCCGCGTAATTTTTAAAAAATTTTTTTTAAATTTTCGTGTGAGCTACTTTGCTATCACAAATTTAGTATTTTTTTATTTATAGAAATTCAAATGATTTAATCATCATGAATACCGTACCAAAATAGCAATACTCTCAAAAGTATTCGAAGAACACGCCAATAAATACAATTTAATCAAAATTTTTTATTTTATTTTTTTTACCTACAACATTTTGTGCCGTGAAATATGAGCGGCACAACAACGATGATAAGTAATAATAAGTGACTGTTAAAAATTATATCAAACGTTCTTCCTGCCGAGGGGAAAATGGTATTGTTGTAATAAAATTTTGGGTGTTCCATCAAAAATGATTTTTACTTTCAAATGTTTGGGAGAAATTGTCATCCAACTTTTTTCTAGCTGAGGTTAAAAAAAAAAGGTATTGTTGCAAATAAAATTTGGTTGGTCCATTAACATGATTTTTACTTTCAAATGTTTTGGGAGAAATTGTACATCCAACTTTTTCTAGCCGAGGTAAAAATGGATATTGTAAACTAGGAAAAAAGCTTTAGTCCCGCCGCGTGTGGATAGCGTAATTGGTGCATTGAGCTGCCAGTGTTATGCGAATTTTCTGTTGTTCGTGGAAAAATCATTACTAAGGTTTATTTTTTTTTTTAAATTAAATAAATAAAATGAAATAATTAATTATCTTAAATTTTTAAATTTATTAATCGCAATTGTTAAAAAAATCGTAAAATTACGATTTTTATTGGATGAGCGAAGCGAAGACTTTCATTCCCGGGACCCCCCAAAAATTTTGGTCGGTTGTTTTTTTTGTTTTTTTCCGTCTGTTTGTTCGCTCTCTACCGGGCAAACGGCATTTATGCGATTTTTGATGAAATTTTACACGACCTTCGTTTCTCTGAACTTAACTTGCCACGTTTTGGGTACAATCGAAGAAAATTTCTCATGAATATCGTACTTTTACGATTTTTAGTGCGATATTTCGTGCCATTTGGCCAATTCTGACCAAACGGGTGGGGCTACAACGTTCATATTTCACATGAACATTAAGGTAATGGTGATGTATTGCTTTCTGAAAGAAAAAGTTGAAAAAGTTAGCCAGAATCGAGAGAAATAAGCTTTTAATATACGTTTTTTGACTTTTGTGCTATATTTTCGTTTTCCATTTGGGCCAATTCTGACCAACGGGGGGGCTACAACGTTCATATTATACATGGACATTTAAGGTTATGGTGATGTAGTACCTTTGAAAGGGAAAATGTTGAAAAAGTTGCCAGAATCCATAGAAATATAGCTTTAATGTAGATTTTACGTTAAAAAAAACAAAAATTTAACAAGAAACAATAGAAACTTGACCAAAAATCACCACAATGCGTCGGCAGAAAAACAAAGCACTTGCAAAAGTAAAGATACCCAACAAACTAAAAAAATTTAAAAAAGCTCATCCATCAAAGCGGCGGGACTTTAGCGTTTTCCTAGTAAGAAAAAAATTTTTCGATTGCGCTCAAATTTTACACTTAATATAAATTCATAAAATTAAGGTTCTGCGAAAATCATTTTCCCAAACGGATAAAGCATGTAGGTGTTATAAGTCAAAAAAAATTTTTAAAAAAAAAAAAAAAACGTAAAATTTCGATTTTATGTAAATATTTTTCAATTGGGGCTCAAATTTCACAAGATACTTAATTCATCAAAAAAGGTTCTGTGCAAAAATCATTAAAATCGGATAAAGCATGTAGGTGTTATAAGTCAAAGATTTTTTTTAAATCGAAAAAAATCGTAAAATTGCGATTTTCATGAGAAATAATTTTCCGATTGCGCTCAAAACCGTGGCAGTTCTAAATTCAGAGATTTCGAAAGGGCCCCCATAAAATTTTATCTCAATCGGGGTATCGGTTTAGGCCGGAATCGTGCGGACAAACAGACAAAATACAAAAAGAAGAAAAAAAACATTCCGGATTTTTTCTCCAGTGTAGTAGAATGGAATCTTCGCTTCGCTCGCTACGCTCATCCAAATAAAATTTTGGATGGTCCATCAGCATGATTTTTACTTTCAAATGTTTTGGGAGAAATTTATCCAACGTTCTTCCAGACTACGCTGTAATTAATACACCACAAAGCAACTGTAGTACCTCCGCCCCCCCCCCCCAATCAAAACAAAAATATCACAATTCCACCATCTCACATGCTGAATAATTAAACGCCCTGCCATATTAGGTATCCTTTTGGTGCTAGATAACAGTGATTTAATGTGATTTATTGAAATGTCCCTATAGGCCACATGTCCGATAAACCACGGGACATCCATGTTAACAGTGTTGACTGTGACACCAGCCACTATCAGCCATTAGCTAATCAGCCACTATAGCCTAATCAGCTCATTAACATATCAACATCTTGGCTTACATCTAGGTAAGTATAAAATATTATAATTTGTCCATTCGTAAGTGGAAAAACAGATTTTTCTGCATTATCCATAGATTTTGTTTGAAAAGGCTGAAATTACCGATTGCATCAAACAGACCACATTTGGGGTTGCTTTGTGATTTGTTTTGAAATGGTGAAACGAACACACTAAAAATAAAAAAAACCAAAGTCCGATAACGTTATATAACAAAGGGCCATACTATAAATTAAAATTTATTATATGGGTTTTATGCTTTTGTTGTATACTTTTTCCAGATGTAGTGTAGACTAGTTTAAAGACAATGCCTTGTAATATACCCCAGGCACATATTGTGCGAGTGGTCAACATTACGTAATAAAAGAATGAAAGAAAGAGAGAAAGAACCAAGTACACAGTTCAAAGAAATTTAACAGTGAAAACACATTAAGTTCCAAGTCATTCTTAACCTGATAAATGGTATATAATTCAAAATAGCAAGATTAGGCCTAGATGATTTTAAGATGTGTACATAAATAAATAATCGTGACCGATGACAACGTAACAAAATTCCACTTCCCTCCCTTTGTCTGTGAACTGGATCTGTCCATCACGGTCTGTCCTCCCCATACATCCTTAGACTAAGTGGTGGATTATGACATACGGTTTTACGCACCATATTTGCAATTATAAAAAAATATTTTGCTGAATAAATTATTTTCATCACAATGAGATTTGAAATGGGCGACGGCAGGTAGAAACAAACCCATGTTCGCTCCCAAATTCGGGCACGCCAAAAAAGGTGGAAAGGGAAAAAAGAAGACAATAGAGGGACGACCCATCCCCGGGCTCGTCCCCCGATGGTCACTTTGTACCTCAAGGATGGATAGACTTTAGGTAGGTGTCAAAAGGTACTTTTGACAGAAATTAAAAATAAAATATATAATAATCCACGAAATGAAAAAATAATACGAATCGACGAGATGCCTAGTAACAAGTCTATGAAAATTGGTCATATATCCAAAATACAACAACAAAATACAACACATCATTTGAAATAAATTCAAAATCGTCACAGAGCGTTGTGACAACAAACTACCCAGACCCTACAAAACCTGTTATCATCAAACAATGGAGCCGAAGTCAAAGCCGAGTATGGCCGACAACCCCCGAGCGACGCAAAGCAAAGGGTTGAAACCGGAAGACTATAAGCGCTGTCGCATGCGAGGCGGCAATCAAGGGCACCACACTTGGCGGCAAGGCAGGCAGGCAGGCGGGCAGGCGCGGCACATCAGAGAAGTGCATTCGTTTTAATCAATCCTTTAAATAGGTGACTGGATGAAGTGAAGTAGTCACGCACACGCCGTTGTCGACCTCTTCAAGACGGCGAGCTAACTGCAATGTCGAGATCTCGGGCATCTTCCATGAGTTGACACCAAGTTTCTATTTTCTTTACCACCTTCAGTCACAACTTTACGCAATTAGGAAGAAATAAATATTGTAGCCTCCCTATTGAAGAATTTGTTCCAAAACAAATTTTTGGATTTTGTAAAAAGGTTTAAAAACTACGTATCAAATAAAACAATAATCTGTAGGTAGTCAAGATATAGATAGTGAGGTTATTGAATGTATTATGTCATCTAATTTATATTATATTTCTCAATTTAATTTATAACTCCCGTAGGTGTAATTGATTTTATGTAAATCAATCCAGAAACTAAAAAATCCATCTCAGCGGGGAACCGAACCCCTGTCTCTCAATTGCCGCCCAATTTATGTTATGTTGTTTCTATAAACATGCGTTTTTAATTTCTTATTATTGCCAGAATCACAAACTTGATCCCCTTTTCAATCGACTTAATTTCTGCAATTCCACAAACCCAATTAAAACGGTAATTTCGGGAAAATGTTTAATTCTTTTTGTGAACAAACGCAAATGGCAATGGTAAAAAAAATCCTGTACAAAGAAAGTCATTAACTTCTTTAGAATGTAGAAAAAATAAGTCCGAAAACTACGAATGCACATTTCCAGCTCGATTAATGGCGTTTTCGTGTTGTTTCGATTGAATGTATCGAGATATCGAACTTCGTCTAGTCGAAGCAATCCAAGATGGCGTCACTAAGCCCTGTTAAATGAGCAAGTGGAAAGCGTCGAAGCTATCCAAGATGGCGTCACCAAGCCCTGTTAAACGAGCAAGTGGAAAGCGTCGAAGCTATCAATCAAGGGCACACAAGTGTTCACTCTAGACGGCCCGAGTACAATTGCCTCACGTGGAGATATAAGAGGGGGGGAGGGGAGGGGGCAGGCACGCGATGTGCACACTGTGCTGTACAGTAGGCTACATTCTCCTCCAATAAGAACACCAAGATTGCACTAGACACTATTTATATCACAGCCAGTATCCGTTTGATTGATTGGATATTGCTTAACGTCTCATATTAATGTACTTGGCTATTCGATACGATGAGCGGTGATAGATGAGGATGAAATATGAACAGAAGGGAGGAGGGAAACCCGGTACTGGCACGTAGCCAACTCCTTTCAAAAAATTACCAAGAGGACCAACGGCTTAACGTTCCATCCGAAAGGACAGTGTACCCTTGACAGTCATATAGGTTCCTCCACTAACTCGGACTGCCGACCAGACGTCGAGGAGAACGAAGCCGTTACACTAGCTCTCGAACCCTCTGGTATAAATAGATAAATAAATAAATTTTTATTTAGAGTCTACCCACTCAGTTATATAACTGATTTTCAGTGGGGGACTTTAAATCAAGCGACCAAGCCAACCCTGCAGGCCCCGACGCAATCGACGAGTGAGCGATAACCAACAAAAGATCGATATTTTTAATAGGAAATATAGCAATCAGTGGTATGGACAGTGCGAACACCCGCGAATCAACGCCAGAATCAACAAGGCCGATTCAGAACAACTCTGAATTTATTATATGCTTCGTTGCTATAGAACGGCTCCAAAGTCACCGTTTACAACTCCAAAGACAAGAACTGATGGACTTTAGTCCAAATCAGAAGTTAACAAACTTCTGACTTTGACGGGAATCGAACCCTGGATCTTCTGCATTGGAAGCAGATACGCTAACCACAAGACCGACGACCTACCGCTGGTACTAGTGTAACGGCTTCGTTCTCCTCGACGTCTGCTCGGCAGTCCGGGTTAGTGGCGGAATCTATATAACTGTCAAGGTTACACCGTCCTTTCGGATGGGACGTTAAGCCGTTAGTCCCCTTGGTACTTCTCGAAAGGAGTAGGCTACCTGTCGGTACCGGGTTTTTCCTTCTCCCTTCTATTCACCCTTCATCCTCATCTATCACCACTCATCGTCTCGAATAGCATTCATATGAGCCATTACTGTCGATAACTATAGTGTGAGTCACGGACCTTTGTAATTGTATGGTTGCATATTTTCATTTCATTCTTATAATTACTATCAAATCAACGGAATCATCCACTCAACCACCATTTATCACTCATCCAACTTATGGAGATTGAATGAAGTAGAATTATTGCCTGGAACATTGTGGTGTATGAACCAAAAAGACCATGCTTGCCAGTTGCCTGTTTCATTATGTACGTATTTGCACAAAAAGGAGTAATACGCAGGTACAAAAAACAAAATAATTTGAATTCCCTTGACAGTGAACATGGTGATTATTGATGTAGAAACTAAAGCATGGATAAGTGACATATACAAATAAATCAGCAACACAAAATACCAACAACATAACCAAAAAAGAAGTGCCATATAGTGGAGTTACGTTTATTTTCAGGTCAATTATTGTTTTTGCTCATTTGAAATTCGAATCAAGGAAAAAAGACTACAGTACCGACAGTGTTGTCTCGAGCGATAAGCGCGCGACTCTGATTCGGGAGGTCCAGTGTTCAAATCCCGTCGAGACCGGCAATTATGACTGAAGTTTTTTCCGAGGTTTCCCTCGGTCGTTAAATGCGAATGCAAGGGATTGATTCGGACATCGCTTCATATCGGACATCGGACATCTCTTCATGAAGAAGGGTATGAATTTCACTTTGGGCAATGGGCAGGCTTCCCACGAAAAATTCATTATTTAAACGTGCCCGTAACCATTACCTTTTTATACTTATATTTTGTTAAACATGAGCGAAAACAAAAGAGTACGAGAACACAGTAACACAACCAACTGTGGAGCATTATAAGCGGGAGGATGCATTGGCCACCAGCGAGCTCGTTCAGAGAATTATCAATTTAGCCACTCAACTCGAAACTCACGCCATCTGTATATCCGCGAGAGATGCCGACGACGACGTGGTGTGATAATAAGCCCCTTGCCTTCGACGTGTTGTGATAATAACCTCTAGCCACGACTAGTATAATATCGTGTTCAACAGGACATACGAATCTCGCCCTTAGGGACGAAGCAGTAGGTGGAAGTACTTGATGCTCAAATCTGATTATGTACCATTAATGCAACGACTTCAGGGGATGCCTGGCAAGAACGAAGCACTGGTGACTCACGAAAAGTCAAAACTATACACAACCGGTACTCCTTACAAAAGCTATGTTCTCCAAAGATCAAACTTAAAATCCATAAAACTACTCTCTTCGTCTTCCATTTCTAATCCTCCTTCTATTTCTGGTTTCTTTCCACCAGCTCTCGCCATTTCCTTCTGTCCTCCCACAGTCTTTCTGCTGCTACTTCTTCTCTTCTCTCTTTAACATAATTAATTAGTATTTGGTCCTGCCACTTCTCTCTTGGTCTACCAAGTCTTCTAATGTGTATATGACCACTAAAATTCTGCTCTTAGTATTCTTTCATGTACATTCTCTCATGTGTCCATACCATCTTAGATTTTCCATTTTCCATTTTTTTAAATTAATATATTCATATACATGGATTGTTTTAGGTTTTCGCGGAGCTTGGTCGGTTCTTGGGTGAACGCGTCGAAATGATGATCCAGTGCAGAAATTGGGCGTCCACCGACGTTTTGTCTGATCTATGTCAGACATCTTCGGGTGACTGACTTCACGATGGTTAAGTCACAGTGGCTGACACTCGTGCGTCCGCCTCCTTGTTCGACCTGAGTAGGTGCGAGACAGCGAAATCACATTGAAAAAATGGTGCGGGGCGGCGAGGTCAAATCTTAAAAAAATCACCTCAACTCTATAGTAGTGAAAACCTTTTACTTCAACTTTTTGTTACAGTGCCTACTCGGGTTAATGTATCTTTCAAATTTGATTTAATAAATCCGATACGGCGCAAGTTGTATAGGCGCAGTTGTATATTCTAAAATGTGTTCTTCAAGGGTCGGATTTGGGTCCTTATTGCTTAATAAATAATAAAATGAATAATATGACCCACCGATACGGCGCAAGTTGATGTGTGTTCGACTGAAGATCTGGTTGTTTTGGCCCCGGCGTGACGATTGCCGGGTGTGAAGCGAGGGAGTGATGGTGGGGGGAGTGGGAGTGTGGACTTAGACCGGGCGGCGGGGGGAGGGGGGAGAACCTGTACAAGTCACTCGTCAGACAGCTTGTACTTGTGATAGGTAGCGAGGAGGGGTACGGACTGCGGAAACCTCCGCCGCCGGTTGAGATCGGGTACATACTAGGTGTGTGCCTGGAACAAACAAACAAACATTTTATTTTATACATGTTGCCGATTAAGATGTTGGTTAAACAAATTTGGGTCATAAGGCGCCACTCTAGCTCAGGGGATGTGGGGAGGGAAACACCAGTCTGGTCTGAACCAGTCACGGGTACAGAGGGAGGAAAACAGGGATTCTCACGTTTTGGTCGTCATCGTCATTGTCATCGTTCGTGTTGTAATGGTCGTCGGCAAGAGAAGGGGGAGAGGTCGCCGACGACGATCAAGATGTTGGTCCTCCGTCGGGCCCGGGGTAGCATTTGACGAAGATGTTGGTTGTATGACGAGGAAAGAGTAAAGTCCATCTCGCAAACATCAGGTAGTATGAAGAAGAGTATATTACTCCCGAAAACTATAGGCGAGCTCCGGTCGGCGACGTGACAATCTCTTCCCGGGCTGGTTCTGACCAGCAAGGGACTTTCCTTCCCACATCCAGTAGCGTATTACGACCTAACGGTTGACACACCCTTAAACCAAATAAACCATACTAAGACTGACACGTTATTTTTTTTAGGGGTGGGTGAGGATGGACCCCCTTTTTTATTCAACGACATAATAGGCCTACTGAGTATTCTGGCCGATGTCACTTATAATTTTGACTTTTGTAAAATAGAGTCAAAAAGAACGAAATCGGTTTTTTCAATCCCGATTTATTACCAAGTTTGCAAACGCTGAATTATATAATGTAGTTTCTAATTGCTACAGCCTTGCTGTTGATTTTAATAATGTGACGTGATAATATTAGTTGTTGAGTGACAGTTGTCAACCATCAGATCCTGACAAGTAGTTAGGCCATTATACATAGACTTGGACATGTCCGATAGTGTATCGTCAATGTCATCTACCTGGTTAACATTTCAAATGTTAGATAGTAATCAATTTAAGTGTAGGGCCTACATGGTTAATTGCCGTATATTGATAAAAATGTTCGTGTCACTCGATCAATGTCAATGTGTATTAATTGTACAATTTGAAGTTTATCTTCGATTCCAATTTAAGAATAAAGTTATTAAATAAAAATAACACTGACAGGACCTTGATAAGTTCTATTTTAATGGTCAAAAAAGATTCACTCATGTCACACCGTTGAGGAGCCTAATCTATCTTCTCTGGTTTAGCTTAACTTTAGACGTGTTTTGCAGTTTAATAAAAAATGAACAGAAAAAAACACGAGAAACTTAGAATTGTCACATCATCAACTTCTCTTCGGATTTCTTTTTCTTTTTCTTTTTCTTCCAAAACGAATTTATATACGTTTTTTTTTCAGAACTCGAATCATCGCCTTTTCCAATTCTATTTGTTCTCTCTAGCAAGAAAAAGCGTGGGGGATTGAAGAAGTGTGGAGGATGGTGGGGGGTGATTCCGATAAACCGATTTGTCGTCGAACCCAAGAAGAAAAGTCTAAATAGAGTTTGAAATAGGTTGCAACAAGGCAAATGGGCCGGAATCAAACTGTACACAAGATACAAACTAAGCTGAAAACATTTTTCGAAATGAATTATTTCATAGTGGCTTAAAGAATATAACAAAACTCAAAATCAAAATTAAGAACACTGCATTCAGGACGTGTAATTATATTAGAGTACTGAATTCCTTGAATTTTCAGTTTTCCAGGCTGTAAATAACTGATTGGGAAAATTAGAGCTGATTTTGTCCCCTAACGTTATGATTGGAATTTGTGGTACAGTAAAATGGGGGCCAAAATCAATAAGAATGAACCAGGCTAACTCAGAATAGGCTTAGAATTTATCATTGGCCTCGAATAGCTAGGATGGATCCAAAGTCACCAATTATATATTCCTTAGAAAGAAAAGAATTAATTGACTAAGAAAGATTGATTGATGGGCTTAGTACCGACAGTGTTCGATTCGGGAGGTCCCGGTTTCAAATCCCATCGAGACCGGCAATCCTGACTGAAGGGGTTTAATGGGATTGCAAGGAATTGAGTCTTCTTAAACAGCACAAGGACATCCCTTTACAAGTATTCAAAGTCCAAAATACCTAGTTAGATATCTGAAGAGGAGATGCATTGCCCCATGAGCAGGCTTTCTACAAAAAAATTATTAAATATTAAATTGATGTACGCAAGTCCACATCAAAAGATAAAAATATTCTGTCTATAGAGGAATTCGAGTCCTGGACCTTGTGCAATGTGTATTTGCAGGCAGTGTTTTTAACCTTGGGACTAACGAGACACACTACCTGAACCATACTTTTAAAATAATATTATATTGATTTATTTAATTTCGATTGCGAGTTTCCCGATTGCCAACGTTGGGCTAATATTCTCATAAGATGTCGATGAAAGAATCGAATCTCGGAAAATGTTTTCGCCGTGATCTTTATAACACTCTTCTAATCTGAAATTGCGTGAGCAAGCGCGAGGAACACAGCCTATTACTCGGCCTGAGGCGAAGTGACCGGAAACTGCGCACTCGTACCAACCGCGGGATATGTTCACGGTGAATTACTTGCAAACGGTGGCAACAATGAGACGGCCAAATAGATCAATTACGTTGTTAGGTGAACGCGACTGTGATAATAGATCGAGTTGAGAATCGGTTCTCGAAGAGTCTTGTTTTAGTATCGATACAGAATCTGAATACGCCCTTGGTGAGGAACGGGGATTCAGTGTGAATGAAGAAGATAAAAATATGGTAAAGTGGAGTGAATATCTTGTTGTTTTATTTGGAGGGGATAACGCCAATTTTTTTTCGTATTGTTAATTTTGTTATCATTAATAATTAAAGATTTAATCAGGAATGCATACATCTTACAAGCCGCAAGTGAGAGTACGTATGGGACTGGGAATACCCAAAAAAGTAAGCAAAGCAACACAATCAAAGTATCGTCGAAGAAAATGTTAATTTAAAATAATACGTTTCTATCTTTTTTTCATTCATTAATTCATTAATTTATCAATTAATGAACGAATTAATTAATTCGTTTCACGTCTATCCTATTATTCTAATAAGTTTCTCACGAGTGGAACAATCTCGTTATTGGTGGAGGTGCCGGGTATTTTGAATTCATCTTTTGGAAACACGACTACTGTAAATCAAACATACAAAATACATGAAAAAACAATACTTTCCAGACAAGCAGAATTCACTATAGTTTTATTTAAAATTAATGAGTACGTAAAATCCAAAATTAGAAAAAAAAATCACAAATAATCTAAATCTAATCAAAAATTTGAACTATCCATATTGTATTTTGATTATGTACGATATAAATGCAATGGATTAAAAATGTGTCGAGATAATTTGTTGTGCGTTGTGATTGTGAACTTACCATGAGGCGACTTGTGACATCTCCGGACTGAGCATGGGGTAGGGGTATTGCCCCGTTGAGAAGGGGTACATTGGCGGTCTCGCTAGACCTAGGGGAACAAGGAACATTCATATTGAAATAAGTTTATAGCCACGGAACAATATTAGAACGTAAATTACAAATCTACTAAACAGGCCAGTAATAACGTAAAGATTTTTCGCGTGTCACTTCCTCAGCCATCATCAGTCGGTATCAGCCTGAGGATGGGTGAAGAAGTTTCACCCGAAAATTCATTTATGTAAGTAGTGGCCTTTAATTTACGTTCTAAGAAGTAATACATTGTCATTCATTTCACTCGCACACACACATCTTATACCTGAACAAAAACATTCAATTGAAAATTAAGCCAAAGTTTAGCTGTTTTCAAAATACAATTGAGCAGATGGAGGTATTCAACAAATTAGCATTATTATAAAATTGACCTCATTTACAAATCAAATAACAGTTTTGGTTTAAATTCAATTTTAAAAAGTAATCTCATTTTGATATAGAAATTAATTGAAGTTAAATGCGGAATTATAAATTTGTGAACAGGAAAAAAGAAAATGTATGGAAATACAAAATGAGGAAATAGGATAATAAAAACAAAACTACAAAATATAAAACACATTCCAAACATTCCAACATTTATCAACGTTTGAGTAACACGATAGGTTAATAGTTATAATTCAGATTTGCCACCACCATTAATGCACTATTGAACCATCACCGCCATACACAAGAATTACAATTCTACAATAATAAGCTTACAAATACATTACCATAATTATATATTTCACTTTATTGACAGGGTTAACCTACATGGGACGATTGATATTCTGGGATGAGTTACAATTTTATGTAGATTATGATTTATTGGTGTAATTTATAAATTAACCCTTGCTAATGTGATTCACACGGTGACAAGTATCATACTTAGGTCCTACATAAAACAAACACATTGCCATAGTAAAAGTAATAATCAAGAAATGTCTTATAGGTTTCATGAAAATAAAACAAACATTTTCGTAGACTTTGAGAAAAACGAACATTCATGAAACATAATAATATATTTTTGCTTAGTATAATAATAATAACATATACTACATCGTGTAATCTTTAAATTCATTCAAGTATAAATATAAATATTGTGCCATATTAAACACACCTAAATATTTTTAATATTATAAAATGCGTTCAAATGGTGGAGGTGCCAGGTCAATACAAATCACATTTGTAGCAAGTTACTATGGGGTTACTTAATTGCTGGCAAAACGGTATTTCTGCTATAAAAATAGTTTCTGACCAGTCCACGCTTATTTGAAATAAAAAATTCAAAATGATAACAAAACAAAACACTTCAAAAGAAGTATAGTATGTTTATTACAATCGGTTTGGTAAACCGTTATTTTTTCAGCAGAAAATATAGACATGTGAAATATAATCTCAATAATAATGCTATTAGCTTTCCAGCATACCAATTGCACCGTAAAAATTAAGTGAAATTTTTTTTGTAAAATACGTTTTAGATCATAACTTATATCCTCATTAGGACGTGGTTAAAAAATACAATTTGTCATCTCGGTCTTGAAATCATGCACACACATCCCATCCTCTATGCTAATTCCCTCACCCCCAGTGGTATAATACAACACACAACTACATAAGGGTTGACGAAGGCAGAGCGCCGCGTGGCAAGGGCTATCATTAACCCTGGGTCACGTGACCACCGGACAAAAGACAGATGTTCGGGTTCGAGGCTTAGCGCTCATTAGAAGCGCATTGCGCACGCGCGTGCGAGTACTTGAGAATCGCGGTCGTGAGAGGGGGGGGATTTGAGAATTATTGTTTTGGGGTTGTATGATGACCGAATGAATATGCTCAAAACTTGAATAATTCATTTTTAGATGCATCTCAAAATAATATGTAATGTAAAATTTAAGAAAATGTCCAAATTGAGAGTCGTACTTCTTCCTAAACTTGCCAACACATTCATATGTTACATTATTACATGTCTTAAATTTCATATTTTCTTAATAATTGTACAAAGTATTTTAAGAGGGTTGACGAGGATCGCCAAAGTGTGCCCCGTTAGAAAACGATCCATATATTCATCGCCACCCTTAGCCGCTTGTGGAGAACAATAATATGTTAAAAAAAGTTTTATACTTCCATAATATTATAATGTTTATTTTGTATATCCCACTAATTTTTTTCCTACATTTTGTATTTAGTTGTAATGAAGCTTTGGTCACTGTTTTAGGTACTGTTGCTAAGAGATGAGCTCAATGCGAGCAAAGACACACTACGTTTCGCCTATGTTGTATGCCCTGTAAATATCTTAGCTTGTAGAATAGCAAGTACGCGGCGAGACAAAGGGTGTATGCACATGGGGGTGGGTGGGGGGGGGGGGGGGTCATTGTCACCAGCCCCTGCAAAACAAAGGGGTAGGCAGCCTGCGCAGCACAGCGGCTCGACAGAATTCAACTGAAAGGTTTTGTTATCAAACTAAAGACACGAATTCGTGAGATTTGAGAGAAAGATGGAGCTAATGAATAACGTAAAAAAGTAGAATTCGGGAGGTCTTGGATGATACCCACCTCTGACAATCCTGACTGAAATATGTTGAAGAGGGGCATGCAACTGTCCATGGTAAGCTTGTTAAAAATTGTTTAGCTCAAGTAGCAAACACAACAATTTTTTATTAAACGTCTTCTTCAAGAGTAGGCAACATTCGTAGAGAGATCTGTCGTCGATGAAATTGCTTCCTACTAGATTCATGATTGGATTGATTATATTGCTTAACGTCTCATATTAAAGCACTTTGGTTATTCGAGACGATGAGTGGTGATAGATGAGGATGAAGTATGAACAGAAGGGAGGGGAAACCCGGTACCGGCACGTAGCCTACTCGTGTCGAAAAGTACCAAGGGGACCAACGGCTTAACGTCTCATCCGAAAGGACGGTGTAACTTTGACAGTGATATAGGTTCCTCCACTAGCCCGGACTGCCGAGCAGACGTCGAGGAGAACGAAGCCGTTACACTAGCTCTCGAACCCTCCCATCTGCTCTAACCAGCGGTATACGTGAATTTTAGGGCAGAGCGGTCACCCACTCAGTGATAACCTGTGTTACGCTAGCATGAATAACATGCCAATTGGGATAGATCTCATTGAATTAAAGAAAATTACTTGATAAACCTAGGTCTAGGCCTATCTACAGAAATATTCAACCATGAAAGAAATCGTCTGAATAACCCACTAGAAACTAAATTGGATAGGGGACAAATAACGACGAGCGAAACGAAACGCAAATGAAAATGTCCATACATCCGAAAAGGCTATATATTTTTTTAATTACCCTGGCTTCCCTCTTTCGGCGTTCATTCCAACAATGGGGCACTCGGAGAATTCGTTTCCCATTCGTCAACCAACTCTCAAAACCTACGCCGAGGGCCCCGGGTAAAACCAAATTCAAAAGATTTCTCTACTGCGGAATAGAGTGTAGATATTATTGAGCTCCCCCCCCCCCCCCCCCCCCCCAACATAGAACCGTCGAGATCTCCAAAGCACGCTCCATTTCATTTATTTAATCCATGAATTGCGTCGGTTGCCGCTTCAGAGCGCTCTAGCGATAGATTTCCGCACTAAGCTCTCTACTAATTGATGCGTCTTAATGTTAATTAGGCGAGTGAATGAGCAAGTGAACGAGGCAGTCGTAGTAATGAAGTCGGCGTCGTCGTCGTCATCGTCGTCGTTGTCGACGTTTTAGAATATTGAAGACGGGTTCGGTTAGGCGATGTGGAAGTAAGTTTAATGCGGGCAAACGGGGTTCGGTGAAATTAACCTTTAGACAAAAACAGTTCTCTCTTCATCTTCATTATCTAAAGGGATGTACTTGTGAAAGTTGTTGCCATTGAGTTTTAGAAACGGAATTATTTAGGAGAGTTTAAACTTTTTAAGTTATTTTCACAATAATATTGTGAACTGAAAGAACAGAAAGGAATTACTTTCTTGGCAAATAAAGAAGTTCAAGTTGAATCGACAGAATAATAAGTTTACAACGCGTCTGCCGATTGGAGAATTTACTAGTGGCAAAGAGAAAGGCCAATCAAAAGATTGTAAGTTTCTTTGCAACATCGGCATTCTGTGACTGAAGATATTCGAAAATAATCTATCTCCGGCTCCAACTAGAGTCCACCAGGGTTTGAATATCGTTACATATATATTTTTTAAGTTAAAACTTCAGCAAATTGAAATTATCTATATTTGTAGTTGGCGAGAGCACTCTTACCGATATTTTGAAAGTGATAGCAAAATGGCCGAAAGTTGTTATTATTTACTACAATTCAGAAATTGAATTATGGATACTTTTTTTACGGGACAATCGGCCCATTTGGCCATTATATGCAAATTTTGGGAAAATAGGAAATGTGAAGTTCTACGCGCAATAGTTAATTATGAGCTATGATTTTTTAACACACATTTGTCCCCGTTACGTGTAAGGGAAAATAATCTTCTGAAATAACGTTTGATGTGCGTTTTTTTCGACCACGTGTGACAAAAAATTGCACATCGAACATTATTTTAGAATTTATTTTGCCCTTGTACTCGAAGACAAGAGTGTGTGTATAAACAATAAAAAAATCAAAGCTCAAAATTAAGTATCGCACCTAGAACTTTACTTTTCTTATTGACCCCAAATTTGCAAATAATGGCCAAGAGCGACAAGTTTTTTATTCGAGTTCCTTTTTCATTCAACCAACTTTCACCCAATTTACTTTGACTTTCAAAATATCGCATTTCGAGTACCCCCGTCCACCAAAAACACAAAAAATTAATCAATCAACCAACCAATCAATCAATCAATCAATCAATTAATTACCAACAAAGTCTGATAAGTGATAACATTCCAACACCTCGTCAACTCAACTACCAACCTTCCTCTAAACCCCAACAATATCACTTACCCAACTACAAATTAACGTCATCATTATTAATTATAATTACACATCCAACCCCCACCCCCCCAATTTATTTTTCCATCGTCGTACGTACCAATTATCGCCTTTAACAACGTCCAAATTTGTGGTAATACACGACGCCAGCTTATTCCATGTTCAAACGAGACCTATTAGGGTTTGTGTGAGATTTTAATAGTCCTATTAGGGCACGCAGCCAGCGGGGTGGGGGGTGGGGGGGGGGGGGTCATGTAACGTACCGGGAGAGTAACGTACAAATAAAGGTAATTACAAACACGGGAGAGAAGGAACGGGCTTTTGATCATGTGTTGGTTTTACAGAGGCGGCTGGCTATAGTGAAATCGAGCCAGCGCTGATCAGGGTAATAACACACGTACGGTTGGGTATAGAATACGCGACGCTATCGACGCCTACGGAGTTGTTAGCGGGTTCGAAATATATATATAGCACTCTCGCTATCTCGATATTCGTATAGCTCTGTGGAGGATTGGTTGGGGTTAGGTTTGTGATAGGAAGGCACAAGGGTAATAAGGGTAATCGAGAAGAAGACGTTTTACTAAATTTGTATTAGAAAAGTGAATAAGTAAGTTAGAACTGTGGAAAGGCGAGAGAGTTTCGCAAGGGGCTTATTTAGACAGGAGATTTGAGCTTACTGACATATTTTTGCAACCTGTTAATTCAAACTTATCTTTAGTTAATGTTTTTGTCAATTGTTAGGTTTATATTATATATTTTGTGCTGTATTTAATCACATGTAATTAATTGGGGGAACCTGTTTAAGATTAATAAATGAATAAAATTAAACTAAAGCCTGTCATATTTCATTCCCAACACAAGTTTTCTCACAAAATTTGAAACTTTTCGAGAAAAGTAGTTTACAAAAGATTAAAAATAAAAATAAATAAATAGTAACGCGAAAAAGCAAAATAGACAAAAGGCGCAAATTTTCGAAAACTCACTCATGAAGTCAAAGCTAATTGTGTAAATTATTAAATTTGTAAACAAGTTCTTGATATACCATTGAGAATCTAATCCTCCTTTAACCCTCACCATTTTACTTTCTATGCGCAGATCTGTACCACCCACCCCTATCACATATCCACTGATTTGCATTATGGGAAAATCGCTCATTTCCTTACAACCCTGTATGCAGGTAGATCCAATAAAGGAGCAACGCCAATCGAGATTATTACTAAGGGTAGTTCATATAATAGTTCCCCGACTCGATGGAAGTCAGCCGAGTTCCTACCATGTGGCCTCTATTGTGTAATATCTATTAGTCTATACGCTCGCGCGGGCTTGGTTCGGAGCCTATGCATGGATATTGGTTTCCGTTCTACATCATCGTACGTCCCAATTATGCGCTTGGCTCAGTTCTATTAGGGATTTTTGAGAGGGTTGTGGCCGGGTTTGGGGGAGGGGGGGTTCGAACTCTTGACTGGAATGGGATGGGATGAGCCTTTTCCAGTTAGATGGCGATGTACTCTTCATTAAACGGGATGAACAGGCTACAGTACAGGATAAGAGATGAAACAAGAATGTGATAGCGAGTGAAGCGACTAAATCATAAGATTTTCGAAAAACACACAATTCTAATTTATATTGAAATATTTTGGTGGGGGTGAAGAGTACATCAAATGCTCATTTTGAAGAAGGTCAGCCCACCCCACTGACCCTAAGGGCCACTAACAACAAAATTATAAATCGTTCTTGTTGAAGGGCAATATCACCAAAACCCATGTCAATCGGAGGTCGTGTTCGGTTTTAATTGAGATGAGACAATAGATGCAATTCGTAATAATGTAAATTCAAACAGATTCAATAGTTATCACACAATTTACGACTGTTCAGTGTTCTTTCTATCTGTGCAATTAAAGAATCATAGTGCATTGAGTAATATTAATAACTGTTATCTTTATTATAACATGCAATACTTCGGATTCTTTCAGTAAACCTTCCTCCTACAATAAAAAGTTTGTCATTAATCATTATAGAAGGCTTCTGAAAGCACCCGAAATACAGCAGACTGTAAATAATTTTATAATAAAGTTAACAGTGAATCACTAATCAGTGAATAACCCTAATATATATTACCAGTGGCGTATCCAGGAATTCATAAAGGGGGGAGTTCAACCAATTTTTTCATAGATGTGCCGAAGGCTAAGTGGGGGGTCCGGGGGGCTTGCCCCCTGGAAAAAATTTCTTCTTCAAGGTCGTTTTGGTGAAAATCTGTGCGTTTTAAAGCATCACCAACTTTTTATCTACTAAAATCATGTTTTTAATCTAAAAGTTTAAATCTGTGCGTTTTAAAGCATCAAAATAACCAACTTTGTATCTACTAAAATCCTCCTTTAGTAAGATGGTAATTTGTAGTTATTTTATTTTCTCCTGTACACTTTTTTTTTAAAAGGGGGGGGGTTTCTCCCCCTCTCCCCCCCCCTTGGATACGCCACTGTATATTACATTTTTATTAGCAATTTCGAAATTAATTAGTGATACTTTCATCTATGGACACAACACATTAATTATTTGAAAACAAAAGTGTTGAAATAATGTAAAACCTAAATACCCACGCTACAAAGTTGAGTTTCGAGTTCGTTGTTTAACATTGCATCCATCAGAATATCCCCGTTAACCATTCCATTATCCCCGTTAACGATAAGCCTATTGCGTTCCGAAAATCCCATTCCTATCCCAGAATTATACCCCCCCCCCCCAGTCAACCCCATGCGGAGGCATGACGTCATTTTGTCAATTTAGCAACACAAAAAACTCCTTCACCCGTGGCTAGCACGCCATGAGCCCTCTTCAAGATAAATTAATGAAAAATCGAAGTTCCTAAGTAGGAATAATTGCTAGGACCGCAAGGACAGGGGGAATGGTGGTTAGGGGGGGTAGGGGGGTTCAATCATCGCCCGTCATGTGTGCCAAATGAGTTCCAGGCCAGTGGGCAACGGGGGTTGGGGTTGGGGGGAGGGGGCAACTGACCCGTAATGCAAAGCTCCAGCATGCAATTCCACGGTTGTGCCATGGTTGAAATTTGAAAGGGTAGCTTTAGAGAAAAAAAGTCAAGGCAGTAAAATGGTGCGTCCATATTTTATTTTATATCACTGAGGTGTATGTAGAATGTTTTTTGTAATCCCCATCAGTTCAATCAGTTGACAACAAGGCCAAAGCAATAAAAATCAAATCGTATGGACGTGTAACTTAGTAAATTTATTAAGAATTCAAAAGTGTTAAACTCGTGTGTACCGTATAGAATAACTTATATCGTTACTTTAGACATTGATTGTAAATTTGTTATTGATTGTCGATGGAAGGCTTGCAATGTTGGTTTTTATATAGTACGTATGTTACTTTGTTGACTCAAGTCTTTATTATGTTTTAGTATGCTAATAATAAAAATAATATTTTATTTTGTGTGCTAAAGTCTTTATTCTATACTGGAGTGCGAGAATATAATGCACTGCCAGCTTTACTAAAAAGAGTAAAATCTGTTGAAAAATTTAAGAAAGGAATTGTTAAGTATAATCAAAGATAATGAATGTATTTGGATGTAAGTATTGAAGTGGAAGTATGTATTGGATGTATGATAGCGTTATGTCGCTAATAAACAAATATTATTATTATTAAAATTATCATTATTATTATTATTATTATTATTATTATTATTATTATTATTATTATTATTATTATTATTATTATTATTATTATTATTATTATTATTATTATTATTATTATTATTATTATTATTATTATTATTATTATTATTATTATTATTATTATTATTGAAAGCTCATATCTTTATCGAATGGTAAATGATAATATTATAACAACTAACCTGTACTTTTGCTAGGTACATATGCACTCGTTTAAGCTAATAAATTTATTTCAATTAAAAAATGTCATATTGCATTTTGTCACTTCAGTGTTAACACCCACTTTCCCCATGTCACCGTTTTGTAGGTAGTGATTTCTGGAAGGCAAAACAAGTTTATATATTAAGTTTGTGTAAAATCCGCGTATTACAGATAACTATAGTCATATTAATTATTAATGTTCCTTGGTTCCATAAACCGAAATCTGCGTCGCGATCGCATGGACATCGAAGAGAATCGTCATTAATTTTCTTTCACTTCTATTGTGTATTAAAATATGAAAGCAAACAACCAACAAAAACTTTCATAAAAAGTAATCAGTAAAAACTGAATACAAAATCAAACGTCACGGACCACCCAAAGTACAGCCCATTCATAACAAGGTGTCTAAGAATATCAATACATTGACATTACAAATAGTATGACAATCATGAAGACTTCAAAAGACCGAATATATTAATTATTAAAAATAAAAATCACCACCTTGTAACTCTAGCGTCCTGGCACGAAACTAGCTATTAATCAGTATCTCTGAATCCATTCATTGCGAGACTTTGATGGATGTTGAGCAAAGCAAAGAGCTTACATTGAAGAGTCACCCTTATTTCAAGCTCCTTGACTTCCGGTTTTACACCAAACAACTCGGACAAGGGGGAGGATACAACAAAAGGGTATTGATAATCGAACCCCCAAAACCAAACTTTTAAAATTAATGAATGAGGGAAAATCTATCTTCTCTCTCTCTCTCACTGTCAATAGAGTTTACTTATAGTGGTAGCGAGCGGTACACGACATGAAAAACTAGAATACTGCAGTTTTTGAACACGGTTTGCCGCTTTGCACAGTTGTAGGTGTACAATCCCCCACTGAAAATCAGTTATAGGCCTATAACTGAGTTGGTAGACTATAAATACAATTTATTTTTATTTATTTTATTTAGAAATATTTAAGGATGTGGAGGCACTCGAAATTTCCCTTAGAATTCAAAATGGCGGCCATTTTCCAAAACGATGTCCTCGGAAACAAAAGTTCTTTAGGTGTTTCTAATGATCCATGTTTGGTATCGTTTTCATATATTTCCGATTCGAATTACACGAAAATAAGGCATCGAGTGAAATAGCAGAGTTTTACATGTATTTAGTTGTATTTTCAAGAAAATCTTCTTGGATCGGGTCCGATGTTGAAACTTCCTTATCCTACCCCACCCCTGTAAATGTTTCTAGCACAAATTATTATGATTTTACTGTTTATTTTTTTGACCTATTGGTCAGTCATTGGTACGGCAACCAGGAGTGTCCGTAGTTTGTAACCTGTCTACTGGTATCATATTGGAATTGAATCTAGAAGAATCAATAACCATATGAGAAATAATCAGTTAGATAAATTGCAGTCAGCTAAATAAATGCGTGCAACCTTCATTCCAAGCGCTAAACATTCTATATCGGTAACGTTGGATATATGGATATATGATGATGATGATGATGATGATGATGATGATATAATATGATGATGGATATATGAAGACAAAGTTTTTGAGCATAAGCCCGCTTAAAGGACATTATTAGTCAATGATAGCAGTTGTAATAAAAGTATGCCCCGACTGGGGATCGAACCCAGAACCTCTGGCTAAACGCACCATAGCTCTACCAATTGAGCTACCGAGACATAAGACACACCTTCATTAAATTGCTATTTGTTATATCAGTCATTGCCACCTTCGACAATCTGTCCATAAATATATATATATATTTTAATCACCTGAATCGGGGGCATAAATCGGACACACCTATATCCTTTAAAAATATATATCAACACAAACAGATTTCATAATTTCATAATGTACTTTTGATAATGATGATTATAATGTAATTCTAATTTCGACTAGGTGTAAAGCACTCGACCGGCAATCGGGGACCGAGGTTCGATACCCCGCTGAGATGGATTTTTTAATTTCTGGATCGATTTACATAAAATTTACATAGTTCATAATAATTCTAATGATTATTTTGTCGTTTAGTCTGGTGGCAAGGTAATACTATATGATGTGTTATGGGGCCTCGCCCTAATCTTGCTTCCAGCAAAGTGTATGACCAAAATGTATCCATACAGATTTAAAAAAATATATTATTCATTCCCTGAAACGGTCTAAAATATCATTATAACGTAATCGGGGATTCACCTGTTAAACAATAATGTACCTCGTAAAATTGGCAACAGTGCTAGTGCCATACACGTTGTGCAAACAGAGCTATCGCAACGATCGTCCAACATTGATTGTTCACCGCACGCTAGAAAGTTAGCCCCCCCCCCCCCCCCGCGACCGGGCACAACACACAACATGCGAACATCATCAATAATTTTGATTTATTACCCCAGTTTATTCGGCTACGACTAATTACAGCTGCGTACTGTGTCACGGTTGGGACAAAAACCTGACGTTTCGCCGCCGTAATCGTCAGGTTTTTGTTCATGCTTCTCTCAAGCTGTAGACCCTACATGAACACGAGGGAGGCAGGGCAGAAAAGTGGGCCCTGGGCAATCACTCTCACTTTAAAAGTGTTCACGACAATGAGTTTATTATTGCTCTGTGCACACTTACTGGGCCCATTATCGACGATGTGAACTTTGAAAAGCATTGTGTACGACTATGGACGACGTTCAAAATCGCAATCAAATTAAAATGAGAATGCCACCAATTTAGTCGAAAATGAGCGTTCGTACTTTTACAAACTATACGTTCAAATCTTTCGATCAATAAATATAAAAAATAATATGAACATATTGTTACCGTTCTGTGAAAAAAAGATAGGATAAGTGAGATTATAATACAAAAAACCGTTGTTAAATAACACACGAAGGCAATCTAAAACTGTCTCCGAAAATGAATACTGGCCATACTTCTAGTTCGTCGGTCAAGAATCCGAATTGTGAATTGATACCGGGATAGCGTATTTATTCCCATAACTAGAGGCGAGCTCCGGCAGTCGTCGGGACGACCCCCCCCCCCCCCCCCCCCCCCCCCCACGATACGAACCAAGACAGTCGACAACGGCATGTGAACCTTGCCTGTGGCTGGATCTTTCCAGCACGGGTCTGTCCCCCCCACATCCCAGAGGCGTATTATGACCTAACGGATGACGCAACCTTAAACTAAATGAAAAAAGTCAGAGAGGAAGGGGAGGGGAGGGGTAAGTCGACATGGGCAGATTTACTAGGAAAATTTCTGCTATCGACTTGATTCTTATTTGATCAACCCTATCAAAGTGACCCCTTCCATCTTACGACCAGGCCGTCCCTCATATACTCGGACATCGTCCATCAAGTAGCGTGTCACGTGACAGATTGTCCGACCCTCTGTCATACGAGGGGGGGGGGGGGGGGGGGTGTAATCGACGTCGACCTACAAGGTAATTAGGTATAATACAACAAACTACGTGGGAGTAGGGGACGCACAGGTTATGTACAACAAACCATTAGGAGCAGCCCTCTCGTGGGTGGGTGGAGTGGCTCAGCGATTGTGCGCGACACTCTATAAGAAGGTGGATAGTAAGAGTACAAGAGTACAAGTGTACTCTGTTATCTGTGGTAAGAGGAAGGACTACAGCCAATATCTGTAAACGACGTCGACCTACAAGGTAATTAGGTATAATACAACAAACTACGTGGGAGTAGGGGACGCACAGGTTATGTACAACAAACCATTAGGAGCAGCCCTCTCGTGGGTGGGTGGAGTGGCTCAGCGATTGTGCGCGACACTCTATAAGAAGGTGGATAGTAAGAGTACAAGAGTACAAGTGTACTCTGTTATCTGTGGTAAGAGGAAGGACTACAGCCAATATCTGTAAACGACGTCGACCTACAAGGTAATTAGGTATAATACAACAAACTACGTGGGAGTAGGGGACGCACAGGTTATGTACAACAAACCATTAGGAGCAGCCCTCCTCGTGGGTGGAGTGGCTCAGCGATTGTGCGCGACACTCTATAAGAAGGTGGATAGTAAGAGCACAGAGAGTGTACTCTGTTATCTGTGGTAAGAGGAAGGACTACAGCCAATATCTGTAAACGACGTCGACCTACAAGGTAATTAGGTACAATACAACAAACTACGTGGGAGTAGGGGACGCACAGGTTATGTACAACAAACCATTAGGAGCAGCCCTCTCGTGGGTGGGTGGAGTGGCTCAGCGATTGTGCGCGACACTCTATAAGAAGGTGGATAGTAAGAGCACAGATATAGAGTACAAGTGTACTCTGTTATCTGTGGTAAGAGGAAGGACTACAGCCAATATCAGTAAACGACGTCGACCTACAAGGTAATTAGGTACAATACAACAAACTACGTGGGAGTAGGGGACGCACAGGTTATGTACAACAAACCATTAGGAGCAGCCCTCTCGTGGGTGGAGTGGCTCAGCGATTGTGCGCGACACTCTATAAGAGGTGGATAGTAAGAGCACAGAGAGTGTACTCTGTTATCTGTGGTAAGAGGAAGGACTACAGCCAATATCTGTAAACGACGTCGACCTACAAGGTAATTAGGTACAATACAACAAACTACGTGGGAGTAGGGACGCACAGGTTATGTACAACAAACCATTAGGAGCAGCCCTCTCGTGGGTGGAGTGGAGTGGCTCAGCGATTGTGCGCGACACTCTATAAGAAGGTGGATAGTAAGAGCACAGATAATAGAGTACAAGTGTACTCTGTTATCTGTGGTAAGAGGAAGGACTACAGCCAATATCTGTAAACGACGTCGACCTACAAGGTAATTAGGTATAATACAACAAACTACGTGGGAGTAGGGGACGCACAGGTTATGTACAACAAACCATTAGGAGCAGCCCTCTCAGGCTCAGCGATTGTGCGCGACACTCTATAAGAAGGTGGATAGTAAGAGCACAGATAATAGAGTACAAGTGTACTCTGTTATCTGTGGTAAGAGGAAGGACTACAGCCAATATCTGTAAACGACGTCGACCTACAAGGTAATTAGGTATAATACAACAAACTACGTGGGAGTAGGGGACGCACAGGTTATGTACAACAAACCATTAGGAGCAGCCCTCTCAGGCTCAGCGATTGTGCGCGACACTCTATAAGAAGGTGGATAGTAAGAGCACAGATAATAGAGTACAAGTGTACTCTGTTATCTGTGGTAAGAGGAAGGACTACAGCCAATATCAAAACCACGCGAAATAACCCGATTTTAGTAATATCTGACAAACTGCTACGACACAAAACCGAAAAAGTAGCTTATTGACCGTTGAAGTATCTTTAGAAATATATCCTGCACGAGAAAATATTCAAATATTAAAACGATTAAAAGCAGTGTAGTATAGTTTTTTAATTCAAAGTAAATTCAATTACTTTAATCCGTAGTTAAAATTAATACTGATAATAAAATAAGTAGTGGAGTATAGTTTTGTGAGACATTTAAAATCAGTTAATTTCGAGTGATTTTAATGTTGACATCAGTCCTAAAATCGTAGCAATTAAACGCCCGTTTTTAAACGCTCGTTGGTCTTGTGGTTAGCGTATCTGCTTCCAATGCAGAAGGTCCAGGGTTCGATTCCCGCTAAAGTCAGAAGTTTTTAACTTCTGATTTGGACTTAAGTCCATCAGTTCTTGTCTTAGGAGTTTGTAAACGGTGACTTTGGAGCCGTCCTAGCAACGAAGCACATAATAAATTCAGAGTTGTTCTGAATGGCCTTGTTGATTCTGGCGTTGATCCACGGTGTTCGCACTGTCCATACCACTGATTGCTATATTTCCTATTAAAATATCGATCTTTGGTTGGTTATCGCTCACTCTTCGATTGCGTCGGGGCCTACAGGGTTGGCTTGGTCGCTTTGATTTAAAGTCCCCCACTGAAAATCAGTTATATAACTGAGTGGGCAGACTCTAAATAAAATTTATTTATTTATTTATTTAAAACAATTCTCAATAACTCTCAACACAGCACTGAAAAAGTGGAGGAATGCCCTTTTGTGGTATTCCCTGGAAGTTGGAACTAAAGACTACATGAAGATTGATCATTCTGACGTCATTGTCGTTTGTTCAACCTAATAGTGTATTCTTGGAAAAATGTATTTATCATCATGTGAGGTAAAAGATTTCTACTGAGACTGTACCAGCACCTACTGCAGTTCTAGAAAGCGACATCAGCAGTCTTGTGTTTCAGAGAGCACCGTGGGTAGAAATATGGGCGGATTGACAAGCACTTGTTAGCAATGCTGATTGGGCTACTGAACATATCGCACAGCCTTATATAGAACCTCGTCTCGTGATTGAGATATCTTGCCTCGGAAACTCTTTGGAAAACTTACCGTACATACGTAGCGGAAGTGCCCGCTGTTTCTGGTCTTTTTTAAGTTTGAACATGTACCGGTACTACGAATACATCATTGCTTTTTGACAATACTTAGTACATATACATAAATTGTTGTACCTATAACCTTAAAAATTAAAATAATATTAATTAAACTATTTTATTCCATCAATTGTCCATCACCACTATAATAGCATACGTGCATACCTATTCATAAAATATAAATTTTACAGACAAAATTAAAAACAAATATTAAACTTATTTGAAAGAGGAGTAATACAAAATGTTTCTAAAATAACATAATTTTGGTTTAAAAAGAATGTTGGTTAAATTAAAATACGTTGTTGTATGTTCAACATTGAGATTAGATCAAGTTGAACAGATAATTGACAGCAAAGTGAGTGTAAACTACTTTGCAATGTGTGCTTGCAAAAGTTGCAAGTGACCCATATGGGGGTGAGCTGTTTAACTAAAGAAAGTATCTCACGTGTGCATGAAGCATGTGCTAAAACAGCTGACAAAATGTATTATCGTAACCAATCTTTGATAGAATTTAAGAATTTCTGATTGGGATCAATCCCAGGATTTGTATATTTTGACTGTAGAAAAGTCTTGGTAGGCCTTATAGTGATTTACTGCCAACTTGTAGCGGATGACATAACCGTCATCACAAAAAGAACATAAATCATTAATTTGATTGTGTAAGAAATGCCTAAATTATGTGGATTATACGGGGGGGGGGGGGGGTATTTAGGGATCTAACAACACTCTACTAACAACAATAAATGGGCACGGAAACTAATAAAGTTAAATTGAGAACCACAAATTAATTTCGATTGCGACGACTTTGCAAATGTCTTAGTTTCTTGACCTGTGGCGTCAGTCTAGTTAATTCGGTTCATTGTCGTAGTTGTGTTTCTAGTGGCAGAAGTCTGGAAAAATTATTCATTCTCTCCCCGGTCCCCTAACCAAACCAACCAGCACCAACCCACCCACCACCGCATTCTGTTTGTCTGTGGTGGCTAACCTGAGGCAGCTAGTAGCGGGCCTAGTCTCTTCCAGTCCCCCGGACTTATGCCCGAGGAGTTAGAGACAGGAGGTGGCGGAGCGGGGGGGCTCCGTAGCCCTAGACCCAGACCCCGCCAGTATTCTGTAAGCCACACACACTCGCACTCTCAATACTTCACCACGCAGAAACATCGGAGATTGAACATTGCAAGGAACTGAATCGCTGATGAACGAATTACTATCATCGTGTATTTATCCAACAACAGAATACAAAATATACTTCGGTAATATATTCAATAGAATATCCCGATTCCGGGAAAGACAAGTACATAATAAAATGATTATTGTCTACCCAGAAAATGACTATATATTTACTTTCAGTAAGGAACTATCAATCAAAGCTCTGTTGTCTAAATTTTAAATATATAGGTAGTCAAATGGGCTACTACTACAGTCAATGCTTTGGTATACGAACCCTCATTCGTCGATTTACAAACTGTAGATAAATCAAAGGTTTTTACTTTATATGCCCACTAATATACGAAAGATATCTAGCCATCAATCAGCGATTCAATCCATTGAATAACATAATAAAAAGAATGATAAGAGGGGGGAAAAATCGAAGTTAAATAATGAAAATAGACCAATATGTAGAGACTCAAGTTTGGCACATTTTCATTTATCCATGGTATACGTATGTTAACATTGATGCTGATAATCTGAAAAGTAAATAATCACCCTATCCACCAATGTATTGCTGTAGTATTTTGACGAACTGTTCAGGCAAATCAATGTATCAGAATATGGCAGCTGTACAATGATGCATTATGGTAGGCAATATAAGAATCAATAACATATTTTCGAAAATAAACCGTCCTTGAATTTTAAATGATACCCAATTTAAAATACAGTATAGGCCTACAGTGTTTTATTTCAATTGATTACCAGATACGGCTTTCATACCAATTTAGGTCAATCATGTTTTTGTATTATTTAGCTTACTGAATATTTAAATTTGAATTTTGAACGTATTTTAAAGCCATTTAACAGAAAGGTATTTAAAGAGAAGTTGGTGAACAGTACCAAAAAGTTATCTTCTATAAATACGACAGAAGAAAAAATTAGTAAGGAAATGCGTTTGAAAATAAAATAAAAATTAAAGAATTACTTTAGTCGGCCAACATTTTATATTTCTGATGAGATGTGATGTGAAAAAAACTAAGAAAGAAAATATTGCGTCTCCTGCTGTTTACTTACCCATGGGTCCGGCGCCCTTGGGGTCTAGCTGGTAGGGAGGGATCCCCATGTGGCGGGGGGTGGTTGAGAGAGGTGGTCCCCGTTGTGACAGAAGAACGGGAGGGAGGCTCCCGGGTGAGTGGGGCCGAGTCCCATCTTGCTGGCCTGTAACAGGGTAACAGAACATAGAAGTTGGTCACTTGCAAGGAGGTAGGATTACTAGGAGGTACATGGTGGTCGCCATTGTGACAGAAGAACGGGAGTTGGATGTAATTAGCTGTAAATAAATAAAATCTATTTAACATTTAATGAAATTATTAATATTGTGATGTTTTAAATAATAAGGTTCGTCTTTCTTTGAGTCAGCATTGAGTGCATACAACAAAAATAATTTTTTTTAAAGAAGTAAGTTATGGTTATGTTGGTTACTGTTAAGTTTTTTGAGTACAGACTTTGAGAGTTCCATATATCAACTGCAATTCTTTATTCAAATACTGAAGTTACAAGTTAGGAACCTCCAACCTGCCTGTTTAGCAATCCCAAGAATGTCCCTGACCGCCAACAACAGTCCCGGATCCAGCGGTTCAGATTCCATCCATAGCAGAACCTCCTCCAGATGTTTCACCGCCTCCCCCGCCGTCGGGACGCCGTTCTCTCCCTCATCCTCCGCCTCCTGTTTCACCTGCTCCCCCTCTCGCTCTCCCCCTCCCTCGTCCTCGTCCCTCGCCCACACCGCCAGGTCATCGTCGGTGACCTCTAGGCCAAGGTCATGGGTCAACCACTGCAGCTCCAGCAACAATACCCTGTCTTGTTGGACTTGGACGGAGGTGGAGTGCGTCAGAGATAGGGTGAGAGTTTTGTGAGGAAGGGGCTGATTTAGACTCTCGTCGAGATGTTCCCAACATCTTTGGAACGTCTCGGAACGAACGTTCAACCAGGAGCGATGAAACATTGGAAACGCGTCTTTCAAAGTGAACTTTTTTAGATATTCCGGTACGGAAACGGATTCGGTCGTGTCTTGGGTCACGTTCGACAATAAAGTGATCGCGTAACGTGTACGAAATTCTGAAGGGACGATCCTGTGGTCTAGGTTCTCGTTGTCGTCTTTGGGGAGGATGGCAAGACGAACGGAGCCGTCGGGGGTGGAGCAATCCGCCTCCGGGGGTAGGAACGACGCCTGTTCCACGACTAGTACGACCTTGGGGTTGAGGGCGGTCGTCGCCGGTACGAATTCTTGAAAAAACCACCACTTGAAGAGCTCCGGAGTCAACACTCCGCTACCTCCCCCTGCATACACCACGGGCTGACTCAACATGTTGACATGCTTCAAACATTTCGGTCTCCACTCGTGACCAATAATAAGAACACGCGTCCTGTGGTGTCCCGCCTTGTTCCCGGCCATCAACACCCAAACCTTCTCTTCCTGCGGGCTTTTCTCAAGGGTACGATCAGGAAGACTCTTCCAATCCATTTCAAAACCGTACGCAAAGTAGATTTGATCGTCGGTGTATTCGACTTCGCGTAGAAAGCGGCGGTGGTTATTTCCAGAAGGCGCCGCAGACATATCAACAAGGCTGTGGTTTACCCGCCCGGATGTAAGCGTAATCGTCACGTCGACAGAATTAGGAGGTTCGGGGGTTGTAGAATCAACCTTCGGAACCCCATACCGTGCCTGCCATTGACGTACCCATACGTCATCGATTGTGTCGATGAGTATCGATGAAGCTCCGAGTCTTTGAGATAAACTACGCGCCTTTTTGATCAGATCTTCGGTGTCTACGACAACGGTGACGTGAACCTCGGAATCTGAATTGTTCTGCTGTTGGGCGGTCTGGTATCGCTCGTACCATCGGAACAGGGCGCGTTCGAGGTCCAATTCGCGTATAACTCGATCGTGCTTCGTAGCGGCGATTTCCGAACGTCCTTTCGCGACTTTGTTGACGGTTGAGTTGCTGACATCGCGTAAGAGTTTGCTGTCGACGTGTTTGTCGCTCGAAGTCGAAGCGTCTTGAATCCTCTCGTTGGCGTCATCTTTCAACTCCTTCGCGTTCTTCACTGACGTATTCCTCTTCGAAGTTTTACCCCTCGGCTTATTCTTCGGCATCACAATCTTCAATCTTACTCCACGTACTGAGTATCAAACTCTAAACCAAAATACCACAAATCCATTTTGGTCTTCCTTAAAAAACCGCTAAATTTGCGTGACACCTTGCAATGCCCCACTCTACAAAACCTGACTCATAAAGCGATTCTAATCTTCAAATGGAGTTTGAACCGCTTACTTGATTTGTCTTTGTTCAGCATAATAAGAATGTGTGACGTCTCTCATAACAGTTCATAAAACAATGAGCCAGCGAAAATAATCAGCGACACACCCGTATCAAATTTAGTGTCACGTACAAAACGCAGCTGTTGGAATGTAATCTAATAATGGAATAGAACCACACTGACTAGCGATATTGATTTTCAAATAAGAGACTTAAACATTCATTGTATCACGCACGGATAGAAGCTAGATAGACTAAACAACAAATGAGACAACTAAAAAAAGTGCACTAAGAGTTTTAAAATATCGATATAGATTGAGAACTATGATTTCCACACTTGCACTCGAACATGACGATAGAGATGACCACTTTGTAGAAGTTTGAACTTTCAGCCGCACCCAACCGATTCCGGTAGCTCTACCGGGCACACTAACACGCCATCAACAATTTCCACTTATTTACACACAAAAACACACAAAATTTCCACTTAAAATCCACCGTGGAAAACGCACAGCAACGTACGTATAGATGTGCACAGCACCAGCTCTCGTTCCTGACTGAAACTGAATACTGAACTTCAGTTACAGGGAGAGCGGATGTTGAAAGTCGGCTTGCTAGATCAAAGGCAATGCTGTAGACAGGATCAAACGGGCCTTGGCTTGGTTTTATGTGTGTGTGTATATATGTATGTACTTTCACAGAGTCCTTTGATCATCAAAGGCTCCCCGACGAGCGCGCGGCAAATGACAAAGGAAAGCCCCTCTCTACGCCGCGGAGTGGAGAGAGAGAGAGAGAGAGAGAGAGAGAGAGAGAGAGAGAGAGAGAGAGAGAGAGAGAGAGAGAGAGAGAGAGAGAAAGTCCGCGTAATAAGCATTATGGATTGAGCGAGTGAGTAGCGACTCAGTAATGAAAGTGAGATATTCAGAAGGTGTAGTGTGCAAAAAGAATCAAAAGGTCTACGTCTAATGAATGGTCAGTTCTGTGTGATGACGTCATTTCAAACACGTTTTGAATGTTTGAAGATGGGTGACGAGTTGTTTAATGTTTATCTTCAACGAAAGGAAATTAAAGGAGTGCTCAATGCTAAGTTCTTTGATGCAGATTGAGGTTGCGTGGTGTAGGAGAGGAGAGAGAGAGAGAGAGAGAGAGAGAGAGAGAGAGAGAGAGAGAGAGAGAGAGAGAGAAACAAACGAAGAGAGGAATAAGCAACGAGGATAATGGAGAAGGGCTTTGATGTATTTTGAATAGTAGAGTTCCGGAAAATTTACATCTACAAAGAGGATTTTTTTAACATAAATAATTGGACATTGATAACTGCTATCTTTAATTAAAAGCGTAAAATTTCCAGTACTATTCAGTACTCTTTATCTAGGCCTATAATAGTTCTGAAATAAGGTACTATTCAGTACTCTTTATCTATAATAGTTCTGAAATTAGGTACTATTCAGTAGGCCTACTCTTAATCTATAATAGTTCTGGAATTATTGCACTTGTATTAACATGTATTAGATAACGGTTGTCAATGCCCATTTAAAAAAAAAAAAACTTCCGGAATATTCTGCATTGAAAGATAAAATAAACCCAAGTACGAGTCACACAAATGATGTCAAATTCGTCGGAATTGCCCTAGTTGCTCTAGAGTGTACTCTAGAAAAACTTTGGGTAAATTATTCCTGGTTCGCTTCCAACCTTAGGACAAGTCACATGAGATTCTGCTATAAAGTAAATCACATACAATCGTTCTTATCGATCTGAGGACTTTACTTATAGCCTATATTATTCGCTCGTCAATGGCATCGGCGTCGACAGGTTTGGACTGGGTCGATTCTTTATACAAACGTTTCAATATAATTAATCACAACTGGTATTTGTGATCGATTAGGTCCGTCCGTCCGTTTAGACGTGTGTCACATCTGACGATAAAAACCGAACATGACGCCCGTTTGATAAGCGTTATTTTTGTTCGCACTCCCCTTCAACAAGGATGATAAAGAATGTATTTTGGTTACTCTGGAGGTTAGGGGGACTGATCTACCCCACTCAAAAAGGGGAATATTTTCAAACCCGGAACCTCCACCAAACAAGATTAATTCATTAATGAGGTCACTCATATATCCTTCTTTGACATTTCGCTACCTCTTCTCCCCCCCCCCCCCTCAATAGTACCAGTATTTGTCTATCTCGTATAATTTATTTTGAACTGGATCATAAAATTATTTTTTATTAGCAATCTAAAATAGCATTCTTATTTTGAAATACTGCGAGCCAGCGGTGAAGTAAGTTAAGCAGAATTGGGCGACCACCCGGGGAAGAAAGGAAGTTAAGCAGAATCGGGCGATGGTCAGGGGTAGAGTGGGTGGCCGCTATTCCATGAAACTCACGTATACCGCTGGTTAGAGCAGATAGAGGGCTCGAGAGCTAGTGTAACGGCTTCGTTCTCCTCGACGTCTGCTCGGCAGTCCGGGTTAGTGGAGGAACCTATATGACTTTCAAGGTTACACCGTCCTTTCGGATGGGACGTTAAGCCGTTGATCCCCTTGGTACTTTTCGAAAGGAGTAGGCTACGTGCCGGTACCGGGTTTCCCCTCCTCCCTTCTGTTCATACTTCGATATCCTCATCTATTACCACTCATTGTCTCGAATAGCCAAAGTGCATTAATAAGGACGTTAAGCAATATCCAATCAATTTGAATTGAATGAAGCTGAATTGATGCTAAAGTTCTGGCGCCTAAACCTTCGCAGACCGACGTGCGTTGAGAAAATGGTTATGAACCTAAACTGTTCGTCCAGCAAAAGCTTTATTCACATCTATATTAATATTACAAATTTGATGAACTATAGTTCATTTTATTGTCAAACTTAGGTGACTGCCAAGCTCGGGCCAACTTTTTTACGATGTTAAATGCCAATTTAAAAATACGCTTGATCGTCAAATCCAACTAATTTCACATACAGTAATCTGGACCGTATTCTTTTTTACCTTTAATCCAAAAATCTGCATTTTTGGAAGGTTGTTCAGAAAGGATGATCGCATGTCGCTATCAAAGCACAGTTTGACATCAAATAAATGTCTCTTACACAAAATTTGGGAGATTACTACAAATTAACTGCTTGGTGTATTATTTACGGTCAGTTAATAAGAAAAGTGATCAACATTTGGAAATAAAATGTGATTTGATACCGCATTCATTCTTACTTAACATTTTGGTGCAAACCACAACCCGATAGGACAAACGATAGAGCTTCCAAGTGATCCTGACTTTACCTCTGCGTTCTGCGTCAAAGCCTGGTTTTCTCGAGCTCTGCAGCCAACAGTATTTTAAAAAGAATACTGAATATGATAGTCGATACATACAAGTACATCGCAGCAAAGAAGTTAACACAGTTAAAACACTGATGTTTTTAAAAGTAGAACCCCAGACAAGTTTCTGATACGAATTATACAGTTATTTTTAGTAGGAAGCGAAGCTCCCATATTATGAGCATCACTTTTCAGTCCGTCCGTCCGTCCGTCCCCGTGTGTCATGTATCTCGATAAAACAGAACACGACGTCCGATTAACATTCATTATAACTAGGAAGCTTCGCAAACGCTTTTTTTAGTCGCGTTGATGGATGAGCTTTTTTGTAAGTTTTTAGTTTGCGTGGGATCTCTTTAATTTTGCAAGTGCTTTTTGAACGCATTGTAGGAGATTGTTGCCAAGTTTTTATTGTTACTTGTTAATTGTTATTATATACCTAAACCTATATTAAAACCTTTATTACTATGTATTCTGGCTAACTTTTTCAACTTTTTCTTTCAAAATGCAATGAATCACCATAACCTCAATGTCCATGTATAATATGAACGTTGTAGCCTCTCCCGTTTGGTCAGAATTAGCCCAAATGGCACGAAAATATCGCACAAAAAATCGAAAAAAAATCGTAAAAGTACGATATTCATGAGAAATATTTCTTCGATTGTAACCAAAAACGTGGCAAGTCTAAGTTCAGAGATTTCGAAGGTCCTGTCAAATTTTCATCAATTTCATCTGCCGGTTGCCCGGTAGAGAGCGAACAAACAGACAAAAATACAAACAAACAAAAAAAAACACACCCGAGCTAAATTGTTTGGGGGTCAGTGAAATTGAAGTCTTCGCTTCGCTCATCCAATTATTTTGTTGGCATTTCCCCTTAACAGGAATGATACAGAATATGTAGGGGAAAATGTAAAGGTTATAATTTACAACCCGGCACCTCCACCAAGACCATCAAACCACGGCGAATGATTTTTAAGCGAGCGAAGCGAGCGTTTCCATTTGACTCTGCCGGAAAAATTAGTCACTGGTTTTTTTTTTTTTTTTTTTGTTTTGTTTGTTTGTTTTTTGTTTTTTTTTTGTTTTTTTTGTATGTCTCGCGATAACGTTCGAACGGAGGCTCGGATCGAGTTGAAATTTTCACCATCCGCAAGCTTTGTTCTCGATTGAATGCCATTAGTTTTGTGGCAAAATCGTTCCAAAAAGTTAAAAAGTTACATTAAAGTTAATCGAAAGTTTTTTTTCAAACTAACCGGCGACAAAATCTGAGATAGCCAAATCATTTAGAATGTCCGTCCGGTCACGAATATGTTATTTAGTTGATCCGATAAGTGAGTGTAGATGGAAATTACATTATAACAAAAGTAACGTTGCCATGCAACGAAAAGACGCGCGAAGTTTCTAATGCACTGCAACTAGAAGTAATCAAAATACTTTCGAGGAAGCAGTCCTATTATTTGTCAACAAAGAGTTTAAATAGTTTTCCCAAGGAGTCAAGATCCTCTAGATGGCGGTGGATTT